>OW119933.1:73444344-74044344 GCA_933210815.1 Meta bourneti | reverse complement strand
AAGATCCAACTGCAGCATTTGCAAGTTTCTTTACACTTGTTCATTCATGGGTTAATCTATGGTGATCTAAGTCAAATGGTAGCCTTAAAAATATGTAAAATAGCCTAGAAATGCTCCTAATTTTTCTTTTGCTTTAAAAGTGGGAACTCTGTCCATTCACCTAGACACATACCATTCACCTAGACACATACCATTCACCTAGACAGACCATTCACTTAGACATTGATCTTAACTGCTACTAGGTGAATGATCTATCACACGTGACATTAAGACAAGTAAATTGACAATTTTAAGAAGTCCTATCCAATACAGGTCTTTCCTTACACATGATAAAACCGATATCAGTGACACTTGACCTTGAGCAAGTCTTATTACCGAGTCTGAAATCCAACTATACCATCCAATTACCAGTGCATTTATGGGTTAATCTATGGCTATCTGTTAAATGCAGTCTTAAATATATATATATATAATAGTTGAAATGCCCATACTTTTTCTTCTGCTTAAAGAGTAGGATATGTGTCCATTCAAACATAATCGAGGGGAGTGATCATAAAGCTCAAGCTCTCCCCCAAATACACGTTAAAAACCAATGAAAAAGCTACATGGAGTGCTCAAGCCTTATGGTCACAACTTTTTATGTCCTTGCATTTTGGTGAATAGACATAGGGTTGGTTTCATTTAGAGATGGGGAAGGTGACAAGGGTGGTGCCAACGTCTCAGATGGCAGCAACTTAGAAATATTCACCAAAAAGTGGTTTTCTCAGAACATATATTTTTTGAAATATAACAATTTTTTGCAGCTTTGTTCTTGTCGCAAAAATATTTTCCAGAGCTATTCGGGTGAAGCGTATGCGATTTCATGCTTTCAACCTTTTGACGCTTGAAAGTCAATTCTTTTCACGTACTCCCTGAAATCATATTGCTTTTCAGAGAACGAGACAAAGCAATAAAATTCTCTTCTCGCAACATCTGTAGAGAGCATTAAACAAAACAGGTGTCTTTTCGTATGTCGTCCTGGAGATTCGTTAATAAAACCACCTTTAGCTAGTTTTCTATGCAGTCAATAATAATTGCAATAGTAAATCCATAATGGGAACATTAATAAAAATTATCAAAATTAATACTGTACAAATTAGCATATTTATCCAAATTATATTCAATTTAAATTTGCAAGTTCTGTTTTGGAGAGAGCAGCATCAGTCTCATTAGCCCCAGGTAGCCAAAATTCTAGCCACTGTTACCAGATGGCATAAGATTAGGAAAAGCCATCAAACTTGGAAGGAAAGTAAGTTTAGTCAGTCGTCAAATTACCCAACCAACAAATTAAAACGAACGAATAAACTAGATTCAAGCACTTTTACAAAGTATTTGATTATCTGGGTTTAACTGAGTGTTTTCTTAATAGTTATAAGCTTAGAATATAGTATGAAGCCTACTTCTAAATTAATATTGGACTTCAAATTTAACGAGGTACATCGTTCAGAGGATTTAGAAAAGTTGGGTGAATATTCCTCTGCAATTAACACTTAAGTGACGACTTATTTTTTATGCAATTGCAAAGAAACATACTTAACTCAAGCTCCATAAAAATGTTGAAATTTACTTTTGATCTGATTAAAAGGAGCAAAAATATTATGCTTTTATTTTTATCTTATTCCAAAAATAGCAATTTCAAAAAGCATTCATTCACAAACATGAAAATATATATTTAGAATTCATTTAAACTGTTGAATAAAGCCTGATAGAGTTGAAATATGTTTTGAATAAATAACTACATGTGTGGCCTTCATTATCATGAGGAATATTATTTATAATCAAGGAAACTTACTTTGAATATTAAAGTATTGAAATTTTTTATTAACCTTAAAGTACATACTTTTAATTTTTGCAAACATTGAATACTTTTCACAAAACAGATTTGGATTAATTCGATTAAGTTTTCAATTTATTTGATTTGCAGTCATTTTTTGCTAAACGTTGAATAAATTAGACCAGTTTTCAATTTCAGATTCATTCAATAATCCTCACAATAACACAAAATAATTATTTGTTCCTAAGACAATAAGCATTCTTAAAATATATTGGACAGTTAGCTTCTAGAATCAAACTGTTCTGAGGATGTCAATGCATGTTCAAAAATCACTTAAAAATAACAAATTAACATTCATTATTTGCAGCTTTCCCTTAAACATATGGTACAGTACATAAATCACCTTAATATATTTCAAATTCGGTTCTTTACCTAAATATATTCTGTGTTCGTGTTTTATTTTCTGAAAAAGCTTGAAATTTAAAAATTTGGAACACAAGTTGGTGCATAAGCTTCGATTTTATTAGTTAATGAAAAGATGTTTAACCTTTACACCTTGTCTTCACATATGGAAGCTGAAAGTTGGCAATTAAATGCATTTTTTAAAACAACTTCACGCAAGACGGAATGAACTCTAAACTTGTAGTTTAAAATTAATTGGGGAAACAAGGAAGACACTAAAGATGAAGCCTTTTTATCCTAGGTGAAAATTAAGGGATATTTTATACCCCCAAAAGACATGTTGATTGACAGAAATCGAACTTCAACGAGAGCAATCAATGAAACGAAACCTCTATTTACATCTACCAGAACCCCGTAAATTGCATCCTTTTCATAAAAACATTGCAACCTGCAAAATAAATTTACGTACAAAAATTTTACTCACCGCTGAAAATCATAGCTGAAGCGGAGCCCATAACCCCGAAGAAAGGTCCATATATTGGCGAATCTTCAGCCATTATTGAAAATTGGAAAACGACGAAATTGATTTAATTTATTTAATTACACAAAAATATACGTGACTTGTGCTCAGCGTTCGCTGGCATACGTCACTAGTGATCCTAAAATTCGCGAGAAACCTTACAAGTAAAAATATGTTAGAGGAGATCGGAGGCAATTCCAGAGATCCAAATTGGCTTTCGCATCAACATACAGATCTAACGGAGGAGATAAACACAGGTATCCGATCGCTACCGAGTTCCTTTCGGTTTGGAGCAGGAGAGCTTTCTACTGGTTAACCACAAGAGGATCCCAGACCAACTGAAGTCAAGATGGCTGGCGATGAAAACACCCGTCATTCAAAGCGAGGATATGAAACAGGCAATCGCCTTGCGAGCCCTAGCGGGAAGAAGTGTATTTCCAGCCTTGCACATAGGGTTGAAATTGCTCATGCGTTGAATTTCACTTGGCACGTTGGCGAGCCACATGGCGGGTTTTCTGTCTGGTATTCCAATGCCAAATCCACGGTCTGTTTTAAAAAGTGGGATCACGGAATCGAGAAAGCGCCAAACAATATTTCCGACGAGCGGCGTGGACTTAGCTTCCGGTTTTCGCTGTGAACTTTTTTCCTGTACTGTGTTGAGCTCACCCTATTGCGGTTGTCACATGGTCTGATATGTGCCAGTTCCTAATTTCGTTTCGGAAAATGCCTGAAAATCGAAAATAGATTTTGACGACCAGCAAGAGGTGTTGGCTGGAACTTCACATTAAACTCATTTTCTTTTACAAGTGGAGTATAAATCATTATTAAATCTTGCACTTAGAAAATCATGAGACGAGATTTTCTGACGCTAGAAAATCGTCTGATTTGCTCAATTTTCGATTTTCTGGAGTTTGTTCTCAATACTGAAATTAGAAGAAATACTTCTACGCACAAGGTAAAACCAAATCGTGGTTTTTTAAGAGTACAGTCCTCTTGCTAGTTGTCTCGACGAGGTATCTCATAATTAGCAAAACTGACCAGACCTTGATGGACGATATATCTCTTCATTGGAAAAGAACTAACCAGATCTTGATCTTGCAAACAACAATTTAGCAATATCTGTTATAAAAACTGACCAGATCTTGACGAAAATCTCGTCATCAGCAAAATTGGTGATCTTGATGGACGAGATATCTCGTCATCAGCAAAATTGGTCAGATCTTGATGGACGAGATATCTCGTCGAAACCACTTGTAGGTAGGTAGGTAACTAACGTCGCACTGGAGCAACACATCGAAACCACATGGAGGGTTAAGAATTCAGGAATACTGAACAATATGTCGAATGTTCCGTTAAAGTAATTTATAATAAAAACACGTGACAAAATGATAGCTTAAGCCAAAAGCTGAAATAGTCGAATATAATATTTTAATCGGTCTTGTTTCTTCTAACTTGATTTTTGTGACGCATTTTAGCTATTTCGGATGATGATGGTTGGGGTTTTATGGCGCAAGGGCCATATTCCATGCTGTGCCAGATCCAAGACAGACAATATCAAGTAATAGATATACATAGACAGTGAAAGTTTTACTGACACTGAAGAGAGAAATACACCCAGAGAGGAATGCATCTGACAGGAATCGAATCTGCGTCTCCAACAACTCGAAAGTTGCTAGCGTAGTGGGTACACCCACTGAGTCATGACGGCCCCTAGCTATTTCGGAAATAGCTGTTCTCTTCGACATGAGAAAAGACCAACCCATGCACAAAAATCGTACGCGTAAGATAAATCTTTTGTTGCGAATCGATTGATCTCAGGCCCGGAGGCCAGATACCCCCCGCCCCCGAATATTTTTATCAGGTCCGCATTCCAGAAACCCTCCGAATAGGTTTCTCCGGCTCTCCAAATATTTTTTTAGGCCAGCAGACAAGATATGGCCTTCCAAATATTTTTATCGGACCCGCAAACCATACACGTCATCCGGATAGATTTAACAGGCCTGCAGTTCAGGTAAGGCCCACCGAAAACGTTTATCCGACCCACTGGCCATATACGGCCCTTCGAAAAGATTCAACCCGCCGACAACGTTTTTCCTGCTCACCCACATGATACGACCCTCCAAATATTTTCTTATGTCCGCAGGCTAGATATGACATTTCAACTAATTTTTTATCAAGCTCGCAAACCAGATACGGCCCTCCGAATAACTTTACACAGAGCTCAGGCCAGATACGGATACTAGATATTTCTAGAAAGGATAATCTCTCATAACAAATATTTAAAAAGCAACAAATCGAAGCCTAGCGTTATTTTACGAATTAATACTTTAAAATGACCCCATTTGAGTAAAAATATATTTTTCCCGAAGCAAAAATTACATTATTGGTGTAAGGAAGATGGTTGATTTCGGTTTTAAGGCGCAAGGTTCAAAAATGAACAAGGTGCGCCAATACCGATGAGGTTAGTTAATTAACATCGCACTAGAGCATCTAACTAATCGCACTAACCTAGAATTAACATCGTTCAGGTAAGGCCAACCGAAAACGTTTACCCGACCCACTGGCCATATACGGCCCTTCGAAAAGATTCAACCCGCCGACAACGTTTTTCCTGCTCACCCACATGATACGGCCCTCCAAATATTTTCATATGTCCCGCAGATCAGATATGACATTTCAACTATTTTTTTTATCAAGCTCGCAAACCAGATACGGCCCTCCGAATAACTTTACACAGAGCTCAGGCCAGCCAACGGGCTATTGGCGACGGTTCGGGATCAATCCCGAAGGGAAAGATTGGAGGTAGGTATTTTAATTAACGTCACACTGGAGCAACTCAACGGGCTATTGGTGACATACCTGCATTTAGTTGGACAGAAATACCTCTCATAGGGCATAGGGCAATACAGCGTAAGATAAATATTTGGAGTAAATTTTATAAAACTGAATTTGAATGATCATGCCATTATCAACTTGATACTTCTATTCAGACGCACAAGTACAATTGTCATTAATTAAACCAGATATAAGAATTTACCAAAAAGGAAAGAAAATATGACCCAATAGGGTTATAAAAAGTGTAGTTTTACGCCAAATAATTAAACAATTTTATTGCATATGATTTAACTAAGGTAAAGGCTTTTATATCAGTTTGGTATCTATGAAAGTTTCAATGATAAAGGTATTTGACCTTGAATCAAGAATGGGAATTAATGATCTCGTACACGATACCTTTGCGGAATCCAAGAGGAAGAAATCGATGCATGATAAATCGGGTGATCGTGGCGGTCAAGCGAGGGGTCCGGAGTTACCTCTCGAGCACTAAAAGTACACTTTGCCTTTTCCTTGGTGGCATACGTGTTTGTGGGAATACGGTTTAATTTTGTATTCCTTACATCCACCTAACCCTCTGAACATAGCCAGATTTCTGATTAGTGTAGTGTTTTTACCCCACAATACACATGACTAAATAACCACATCTTTCTAAAACATCCATGGATTCTTTCAACCCTTAAAAGATCCATTGATCTTTCCTTGGAATATAATCTTTTGGAGTGATTTTATTGGTTCTTTACTTGGAATAGAATTCTTTGGAACGATTCAATTGGTCCATTCTGAAGAATAGAATCCTTTAGAAAGATTCTATTGGTCATTTCCTTAGAATATAATCCCTTGGAAAGATTCTATTGCTAATTTCCTTGGAATTGAACCCTTTGGAAAGATTCTGTTGGTCAAGGTCAAATTTGGTCAGGCAGGGAAGATTGCAGGTTTCAAGGTGGAATTATGCGTGTGAACCCCCCTCATAGGGTTAAAATCTCCTCAAAAAGTTTTGGAACACCTTGTATAGTAAGTGTATTTGGTTTGTCGCCTCTGAGGTCAATTTTTTTCTGCTCGATGACCAATGAGATTGGGATCTACGATTTTAGATGGATTTCAGATTATTACGAACTTTCTTGGCAAGACCGAGGTTAGAACCCAGAGCCTTTTGAATCAAGGTCCAAAGAACTAACCACTTGGATACCAATCATAAGTATTTTTGGTCACATTCCTGAGAGAGGTTCTTAAATATAAACATAAGCAAACTACCGGAGAAAATATGTAGTCGCAGAAAGAAAACGAACCACCCCTCTTTATTCGAGCAATTTTAACAGTAGAGAAAATTCAAAGATGGCGTTTGACAGGAACTAACGTCTTCTATAAATTCAAATGCATAAAATTTGCATAAGGGGCCGTCTTCATAATAAATCGAGTACCAACTTCATAATTTCCAATGGAAACCCCCTATTTCGACGCACCGATTTCGAATTTATATCAAAATTTAACTTCAGATACCAAATTTCATGTCGTTTCGTATTGCTGTTTCGGAGTTATGAGTACAGAAATATTGGAGCTCCTAATATTAAATCAGTTTCTTAGACTTTTATGGGTATTTTCCTAAATAATATTTCTATAGCGCTGATATTTTGTACCCTGTTACTGTTAAACAACTCACACAAAATCCACCTGATATTTTAAAAATAGATTTTAGTATGCAATAATAATTATTAAATTAATGTTTGAAAAAATTATGAATTGGAACCTTACTATATTTCGATGAGAATCGATTCAGTAGGACTTCTAATATGACCATGCAAAATTTCAGTTCATTCCAACGGTAAGTTTTGCGTTACATTAAATTTTCCTTATTATGGCGATTTTAAGGGGCAATCAAAAGTTTGAAAACGGTGTTTGTGCAAAATTTTGATATGAAGACATCCTCTTATGCAACTTTTTTTCACTTGAATTTGTATAGGACGTTATTTCCTATTGAATTATATCTTTGAATTTGTTCTACTATAAATAGTGCCCGAAATAAAAGGGGTGGTTCGGTTTTTTTTCCGCGACTGTATTTCCAGTTAGGAAGCTAATTTAATTCATCACTGTTCTGAAGATGCTTAGAATTAATTTTTATTTGGAACCCCATTCTGAAGTTGCATTAGAATAAAATGCCATGTTACCCCACACTAGGATTTGTATTCAGTTATACGAAAACCTCACCACAGAAGCAAGTTAGTTGTAATTTGTTTTAATACCGCTAGATGGCGTCACCAAACCGTGCGATGTTAGAATGAGGAATCTTCGAAACAAAATTTCGAAGATTCCTTCTGAATCTCGGATTCAGATCTAAAAAGGTATGCAAGTATTTTAATTAACGCCACACTGGAGCAACACAACGGGCTATTCAGATCTAAAAAGGATTTCTGAGACTGTCTCACAAATCATGTGTGGAATATCACAAAAGAAACATGAGCGGGGGGGCAAAAGTCTCCTCAGCAAGACGAGTTAAAATAATGGATTTGAGACAAATTATGTACAACTTGGATATAAAGACTTTTATGTGGCAACTCTTTTTAAGTCGGCCAGGAACAATTTCTCAAAAACACTGTTTTTCTTTGCGAAATAATTAACGCAACACCGTTTTTCTTAGCTGAAAATAATTAACAGAAACAGTTAGAAAATAACGGTTTCTTTGTGTTTAATTTCTCCCAATCTAAATCTAACAATTTCCAAAATTTAATGAACAAATCTATATTTTTTTTCGTCACGAATTTTTAAACAAGTAAGCAGTTAAATAAAAATGTTTATTTTTTTTATTATTTTATTATTTCAATTAACGTCACACTGGAGCAACACAATGGGCTATTGGTGACGGTCCGGGATCAATCCCAAAGGGAAAGATCCGAGGACAACACCACGTAATTTTGAACCACGGTCAGATGACGAGGCAACACCTGAGCTGGCACCCCACTCTCCAAACTTCCACACCACGCCAACGTGAGGACATTTGAGGCCACGACAGATTTAACGTGCACCAGCCCCCTTTGTACACGACGGTGTTTGGCTGGATTCGAACTCGCAACCCTTCGGTTGCTAGTTCGTTACTCTTCCAACCGGGCCACCGCGGCCCCTAAATAAAAATGAAATTGAAACTTCGCGGGGTTGCCATAAAAGCGAGCATAATCCAAGCTGAGTAGCCTTTACTTGCCATAACCATTTATCATTTTCGTTAAGAAAAACGGTGTTTTTTCTAAGAAATTCTTCTTTGGCGACATAAAAACTGCACCAAAAATCGCTCCAAAAATGTCTTTATATCCAAGCTATATACAAATTACTTGTCAAGAGAAGCTGTCAAATTCATTTATAATAATTGCATACAGTTATGTGCTTTGTATCGCCAGTGGCGAAACTAGACATGTTTGACAACAGGGCAAATGATACTGATCCCTGAAACAAAAATTGGAGAAATATGTAAATCTTTTTTGATTATTCTAAGGATAGGGGACCAATAGTATCTTTCGAAATGTTGGTTGGAGTTTTATGGCGTAAGGGCCATATTTTTGGCCAAGCTGCGTCAAACACAAGACAACGTCAAGTAAAAAATGTCGTAAAAGGGAGAAAAGAGGGATCGGGAACAAAATAGTAGGATGAAAACAAGAAAAGATCGCTTGGGTATCCCGGGAGCGCGACCCGTATTTACTAAAGATAGTAATTCATCAGTAAGATCACTAGAGTACGTCGGTTTCGTGAACTCCTAACACACCTAAAGGAGATGTGCCCCCGTACTTAGTTTCAAATGTAGTCATCCTTCACAACATGCCTTTTACTAATGAGTACAGGGGCGCACATTGGATATCAATCTGGGGGGGGGGGTGTATTTCAATTGACGTCACACTGGAGCAACACGACGGGCTATTGGTGACGGTCCGGGATCAATCCCAAAGAAAAAGATCCGAGGACAATACCACGTAATTTTGAACCACGGTCAGATGACGAGGCAACACCTGAGCAGGATATCAATCTGGAGAGGGCTACATTTTTATTGTAAGTTCTTTATTTAGGGGTGATTTTAAAATTTAAACATTTCTATAGAATATAAACTAGTTTTAGAGTATGTTACCTAGAGACTAGTTTCGGAGTGTGTTCCCAAGAGACAACATTTAGTGTTACCAGGTACTAGTTTTGGCGTCAATCACATAAAGACTAGTTTTTGGAGTATGTTACTAGAGACTAGTTTTAGAGTGTGCTACCTTGAGACTAGTTTTAGAGTCTATTACATAGAGACTAGTTTGGGAGTGTGTAACCTAAAGACTAGTTTTGAAGTCTATTACATAGAGACCAGTTTTGGAGTGTGTTCCCATGAGACTATATTTAGAGTGTGTTACCTAGAGACTAGTTTTGGAGTGTGCTACCTAGAGACTACTTTTGGAATGTGTTACCTAGAGACTGGTTTCAGAGTGTGTTACCTAGAGACTGGTTTCAGAGTGTGTTACCTAGAGACTGGTTTCAGAGTGTGTTACCTAGAGACTAATTTTAAAGTGTTTACTCCAAGACGAATAGAAGCTGTATTGAAGAGAAATGATGCTAACGTTTTAATGAACAATATTAAAATTTTCAATCATTTTATCCAACCCAGTAAATAAGAAATGGAGCACTTTTGTAAATGGACTGAAAGCAATGAATAAATATTAGTTGACTGTTAGGAGAAAATATAAAAACCTTTATACACTACTTTTTAAAGAAGCAAATCAATGAATTATGAAAGGATATTTTTTGCTTTCTATACTGTCTGGGAGGGGCTTAAACCCCCTAGCCCCCATCCGTAGATGCGCCCCTGGATGAATACCATTTATACATCTGTGGACTTCAATTACTGCAGTCATTTACACAGTAGGATTCTTTGGACGACAGGAAACCGAAATGACCATATAACTCATTTCACTGATTGAAATAATTAAGATCTTTAAGTACCTGCACGCCTTTTTTATCTCTACTCGATCCCAAAAATGAAAGTAAATAAACCAAATATATTGGATTATAGTACCTCATCAAGTCAACTGCATAAAAATCAAATCAAATCTCAGGACGAGTCACAACATTTTTTAACAGACAAGAAACGAAGACGATACACATGTCCAAATGAACAACAGAAAGATTGCCCTCTCGCTTCTTAACAGAAAACAGATGCTAGGCACTTTCAAACGGGGCACATGCGTAGAAGAGATCACGATCATGCGTCCTTGGAAACACATGATAAACAGTTCCATCAGGGTAGAAGAGAAGGAAACACTTATGTTCTGCTACAGGATGATCTTTCTAGAAAGCATTGTCCTCTACGAATCCCTTATCGGAAATGTATGTCACACCTATAATAAAAAGGTAAAACTATAAAATCCTATAAAGATTTCTATCCAAAAAAGGAATTTCGTTTCTATAGAAAAAAAAATTCTATAAAATTATAGAGAAAACGAGCTATGATCCAAGCTATAGAATTCTATAAAGTAAGTCGTGAAACAAAAGAAATGGGCTTTTGTAGAATTCTATAGAGGTTCCTACAGACATTTTTTATATACAGATTTTTAGAGGTTACTTTACAGAGCTTATAGAAAAGCCAGCCATAATTCTATAGGATTCTATAGAACACAGTTTTATAGAATTCCATAAAAAATTTTCTTAAGGGATAATACCTGACAAAAGTAACTATTACTGTTTTAATCATTCTGAGAAATCAGAGAAGACAAAAAAATATTTTTCAAGGAAATAGCAAAACTTATATGAATATTTCTGAAATTCCGCCCCTCTAAGATTGGCTCATGGGGCCCCTGCCCCATACTCTCCCCTCACTCTTAGCTTACGCCTCTGTGTATAGTAACTGTGATATCATGGAATTTTTTTTCAAAACCAATATGGTGGCGAACTTAGCTATCACTACAAAAATTAACTTACTATACAATAGTATATACAGCAGTGTAACTCATGGAGTACTTTTTAGTAGACAAAGTTGCACTGTTTCTCACAAGCTTGCTAAATTGGACGTGATTTGAACACGCAAAATTGATAAACTTCGCTGGATGGTCCACGATGAGTAGTTGAACTGTCAATGTGATGCTAATCACTTTCAACAACCGCCTGAGGCTCTGTGATAGCAGGCACTGCTCATATTCCTATCACGGCTTCACTCCATTCGTTGCGGCTCAGACTTCTCTTCACAAGGTGACCCACACTCGGTTGCTAAAGGCAACACAGAAGCTTGACCATTCATGCGAAAGTACACCTGTGATCTTAATACAGCTCTCACACGGGGCCACGTAAATAGCAATCACTCAACAAGTGGAGACATCTATCGAATTTGGCTACCGCTAAATTTAGGACGGGGAGTATTGTGGCGAACTTAGCTACCACTACAAAAATTAGCTAACGATACAATAGTATATACTATGTAGCAGTGTAACCCAAATCCACCATGGAGTACTTTTTGGAAGACAAAGTTGCATTGTTTCTCACAAGCTTGCTTATATTTATCACTTTAAAGTGAAGTAAAGGGCTTGTATACTGTGATAAATAATATTCTGTTGATTTGGAAAATGCAAATAATTTCACATACGTATAAATCATTGATTCAGTTCTTTCTTTCCTTATTATATAGACAATTTAGGAAAGAGTATTATTTTTAATGATTAAAATATGATCCTTGGAGAAAGCGAGGAGAGGTGTGCTCCTGATCAACTTTTTGAGAAATAATATTTACATATTTAACAGTAATATGTAGGTAGTTAATTAACGTCACACCGGAGAAACACAACGGGCTATTAGCGACGGTACGGGATCAATCCCGAAGGAAAAGAACCAAGGACAACGCTTTGCAATTTTGAACCAGTCAGATGACGAGGTCACACCTGAGCTGGCACCCCACTCTTTTAACTTCCACACCACGCCGACGTGAAGACATTCGAGGCAACGACAGATTTAACGTGCACCAGCCACCACGTACACGACGGTCTTTGATTGAACCGAGTTTCCAACTCGCAACTCTCCGGTTGCTAATCCGCTACTCTTCCAACTGGGCTACCGCAGCCCCTCATTTCCTTGGAATAGAATCATTTGAAATGATTTTGTTGGCCCATTCTGTAAAATAGAAACCTTTTGAAAGATTCTATCGCTCCTCTTCTTAGCATAGAATCCAAAGATTCTATCACTCATTTCCATAGAATAGAATACTTTGGAAAGATTATATTGATCCTAGCAGTATTAGGAAGCATCGAGAACTAATGGATCCCTGCTCATTGTGACGTACCTGGAAATGGAAATGTACCTGGAATGTCTCGCCAAAACGGGAACCAAAATCATCCAAAAGACATAAAATCCTCTGTCTTTTCACACTTAGAAACTTTGGATACAATAGTTGTTCAAACACCGCCTAAAAGAAAGACTTGTCAATGCTGCCAAGGATAAATATAGGGAATGCTTCTTTCCTCCAGTGAACTTCATCCCAGATTCTCCAAGGAAGGCTTCAGTTGCTGAGTTATGTTACCTGACTGGGCATGATTGTCTACGAGCACACTTATTTAATTGCAATATTGCTGACTCCTGACTCTATTTTTTTGTAATATTAGGTTGACGCAGAAGTTCGTCCCATTTTTTGATAAAAATTGGAGAAAAATTTTATTCACTAAAAATTACATGTAATCAATATTGTATGTACCGTTCTGTTCAATGACCTTTCTCCATCTCTCCAGTAGCTGCATAATCCCGAACTGATACAAGTTCTGAGGTTTCTGTCTAAACCTAAAGCTTAAGGCCACTGACAAAACATGGAGCAAGCTTTTGTCTGACCCTGTTCCACCTAATTTGCCACGACATATTGCTAGAGCAAATTTTCGAATTTTAATTGGATACGACTTTTTAAGAGGACACTTATACCGCATTGGTGTGCATGCTTCTCCTGACTGCCCCTTTCGTTCGACGGGGAGTTTTATGGATTTTAGTCATCTTTTATCTTGCACTTTTTTATCTGACGATCACATCTTAGTTGACGACCTTTCTAGCCGGGCTAATTTGTACTGGGCTGCCCGTAGGAAACTATGATCCCTGGACTTACGTAAGAAAAAAAGGTTCTGGGGCTAAAAAACTGAATTAGGTGACGAAACTTTCTGAATCACTTACGGCAAGTGGAATCGTCAACGGCACTCTCACCATACACGATACATATCTTCTTTTGCGTCTGCGAAGCATTCTTGCCTTTTCGGAAATCAAAAAGCATAACACACTGCTGGCCACCGTAAATGCAACACCCTGAAGGAAGCATGCAAATAATATGAAATTTACAACATGCATTAGCGGAGGTGAGATATGCAAATGATTAGAATTTCAGCGCAGACGCACATCACGCGCGCCTGTGGCGCCACTTCAAAGCGCTATTTAAGGCTTGGAGATTTCGACGATTTCAAGTACGACAATTGTGTTTTTCTTGTGTTTTTTTTTAAAAAAAACGATCAATTATGCCTCGTAGAAAACAGCGATCATCTTTTGATCAAGTATCCGAGTTCGACAGAGGAAGGATAGTGGCCTACCGAGATTGTGGATTATCTTTCAGGGAAATCGGTAGTCGTGTTGGACGAAACCAAACAACTGTAATGCGGATATGTGATCGTTGGATGCAGGAGGGTACGACGGACCGACGTGTTCGATCGCATCCACCTCAGTGCACCACTTCACGTGATGACAGGCATATTGTGCGTATGGCAGTGACGGATTGCTCAGCCACATCACGAACCATAGCACAGCACATTCAGTCTGTACCGCATCATCCAGTGTCTGCGCGTACCATTCGACGCCGTTTACAGCAGAGTGGTCTGTCCGCAAGACGTCCATTGCTTCGTCTACCCTTGACGCAGAACCACAGACGTTTCCGCCGCCAATGGTGCGATGAAAGAAGGATGTGGACGGCAGAATGGAATGAAATTGTCTTTACTGACGAGTCACGCTTCTGTCTGCAACACCACGATGGTCGGATTCGAGTCTGGAGACACCGTGGAGAGAGGATGCTGAACAGCTGCGTTATGCACCGCCACACTGGTCCTGCACCGGGTATTATGGTATGGGGCGGTATTGGATATCACTCTCGCACTCCTCTAGTACGCATTGCCGGTACTTTAAACAGCCAGCGCTACATCTCCGAGGTGTTGGAGCCAGTTGTCCTTCCTTACCTTCAGGGCTTGCCCACAGCCATATTTCAACAGGATAATGCGCGACCATACGTGGCACGCATTGTCCAAGGGTTCTTCGTCAATCGCCAGATTGAATTGCTTCCCTGGCCAGCTCGCTCTCCGGATCTTTCGCCGATAGAAAACATGTGGTCCATGGTTGCTCAACGATTGACCCAGAATACATCCCCAGCTGCCACACCAGATCAACTTTGGCAACGTGTGGAAGCTGCTTGGTCTGCTGTACCCCAAGAACACATCCAAAGTCTCTTTGAATCAATGCCGAGGCGTGTGGCAGCGGTGATCTCCAACAATGGCGGCTACTCTGGCTACTGATTTTGGCAGGGACCACACTTCACACAAGTCTATAAATTTAATCATTTGATACTTGGTCAACATGTTATCTACAAAATAAATTTTGTTGTGATATCTCTTGTCTTTCTTGGTGTTGCAATTTGGGTGGCCAGCAGTGTATATCGATAATGCTCCTTATTTTCTACCCCGTTTCAATGTTCAACGAAATTTAAAAAACGCAACCAAATAACACAATTTTTCCCCAAGTACTCGCTGAAATTCCTTCTCTCAAACAACATCGAGACTTTAAACGTGTGAAGTAGATAACACTTCGGTTTTGCGATGCAGTGCCGTCTAGAGCCAAAAACGGGACGAACTTTTGCATCAACCCAATAGTAGACAACCTATGACGGCTCAACACTTAGGCACGTTCACTGCACTTAATAATTTTAGTAGAGTACAGAAGTATTGGGAAACCAGACGGCGAATGACGTAAAGTCAAGTGCCTGCAATTTGTTTCATCATATTTACATATTTCTAGACATACCTAAACGCATGCTAGCTTTGAATACATTCCTAAAGCAGTACAATTTTCAACATTGGACATAGAGTTTTGAAAACTCTCATTGAAAACTCCAATTCTTTTTCAATCAAAATCTAGAACCATGTGGAAATAATAGAAAATAAATGTTGCTTTACCATCCTGGTGGTTTATCCTCGTCATCTGACTGGTTCAAAATTATGTGGTGTTGTCCTCGGATCTTTCTGTTGGGGTATTGCTCCCGGACCATCGCTAACAGCCCGTTGTGCTGCTCCAGTGCAACGTTAATTAAAATACCTACTTACCTGATGGTTTATCATTGCGTCGAAAACTGTCCGGTAGAGGCCAGCCTCTGGTGCAAAAACCTGTTCCAAACTGTCACCAGTTCTAGGCAATTTATTTTTCCTTCTTGGATCTTCATTTCCCTTGGAGTAATAGGGCAGTTTTGTCTCGACTAGATATCTCATCCTTAGAAAAATTGACCAGATCTCGAGATATCTCGTCGAAACTCTTAGAGGGTTAATAAAATTTCAAGGTTGAAAGATGACGCAAAGTATTTTTGCGATGAGCAAAGGACTACATAGAAGTGGTCTCAACTGAATTTTAAAGTTAAAATATGGATAGATCTGATACAATCAACGTTGAGATAGCAAAATAATTAAATTTCAACGTTGAACAATGGCTAGATTTAAAGAAATCAACGTCGAACAAAGTAATAAATAATAGTAGTCTCAACCAAATTTCAACGTTGAAAAATAGCTAGATTAAAGGAAATTA
The DNA here is from genome assembly GCA_933210815.1 of Meta bourneti. Classification (NCBI taxonomy): domain Eukaryota; kingdom Metazoa; phylum Arthropoda; class Arachnida; order Araneae; family Tetragnathidae; genus Meta; species Meta bourneti. Next base: position 74,027,977 of record OW119933.1, on the reverse strand, counting down.
ACGTTGAACAAAGAGCTGAGTAGCCAGTGGCCTCAACGAAATTGAAAAAAATGGCTAGATTTAAGCAAATTAACGTTCAACAAAGAGATTAATAGCAGTGGCCTCAACCAAATTAAAACAATGGCTAGATGAATGGTGTTGAAAAATGGCAACATTAATGCAAATTAATGTTAACAATCGGTTAATAGTGACCTCAACCAAATTTCAACTTTGAAACAACCGTTGATTTCACATGACGTATTAAAGTTTATATAACAAAGGGTAGACTAAGTTTTCTCACCCAAATTTCAACGTTAAAACATCACTAAAGCAATACTATTTCAACTTTGAAAAAAAAACTAGTTAAAGTTGAAAAATCGTTTTCTTTCAACATAAATTTAGCATTGATTAGCAGAGATAAAATCTAAGTAGTATTAGCGAATGCTAATAAACGATTTTTCAATGGCTATTCAATAAAATTGTTCAACCTTTTCTGTGCTACTTGGGCAATATAAATAGAATGTTCAGATAGACTAAAAATATTGAAATCAAATGTTTTCAAAAATTATGAGCCGAATGAAAACAAATAAAAAAGAAAAACTTAAGTAGTGACATACATCTATACGAAATATATTTAAAAATGCAGTTCAAATCGAAAGAGAATTCACAGATTAGCGCAAAATCCTATTTTATCGCTGGAGATTTAAAAAGGTAACGTAGAATTCAAAGACTAGTGTCGCCCTCTACTGTTATTTGTTGAAACGTATTTGTAGCCCTGAAGACTGAAGGATTTGAAATGCTTATTTTCACTTCATTATTCATTTCAGGATGCGATGTCAGTGACCGGATTTTTTTATATAAAACTGTGTAAAAGTTTACTAAAAAATAAAATATAAAGAATTGATCCAAAAATTTAATTTTATTATACAAATTACTTTCTATTACACAAACTTCCCAACCAAAGATTTGAGATTATCAAAGCTTATGCTTCGTTGTTAAAAATGAAGGTACAGCTTGGATATAAAGGCTGTTTATGCAGCAACGCTTTTGGCGCGTTGTTTGGTGCACTTTTTATGTCGCCAACGAAGAATTTCTTAGAAAAAACATCGTTTTTCTTAACGGAAAATAATAAATGAAGACAGTTAGAAAATAGCGGTTAAAATATCCACACAAGTGGATTGTCCTTTCTAAAACTTATTTTTAACTCTTCAATCTAAATCTAAGAATTTCCAAAAACTTATTCAAAAATCTAGTTTTATCTTCACACAAATTTTTAAACAAATACAGCTAAATAAAAGTGAAATTCAAACTTCCTGAGGTTGCCATAAAAGAGGGCATAATCCAAGCGGGATTGCCTTTACCTGAAATAACGAAATACAAAAATTAAGCCAAAAGCGTTGCCACAAAAAAAGCCTTTATATCCAAGCTGTACCCAAATGAACAAACAGCAGATAAATCCTTCATGGGATAGGTGCATTTCCTGCGCAATTCCACTAAAACCAATCTGCTATAGTCGGACATTTTAGAGCGAGACCTTTTCATAGATTTTTCTAATATTTTCCGTAGACCGGTATTTCCCCTGGGAAAACGTACTATTCCGCGGACCACAGTTTGCGAAAAGTCCCTCTAAACTGCTTAGACTTTGATATTATTGAACATTTCAATTAACTCTAAGATTGGAAGGAGGGAAAACACCCTCCAATATTTCCAATATTTCTTCCATATTCTGAAAGCTGTTGATATAAATATTCTTCTGTTGAAGATGACCAAAAATGCACTAAAAAATCAATAATATATATTAAAAAAGACTTAAAATTACAGTTCTCTGAACAAGGTAGGTAATTAACGTCACACTGGAGCAAAACAACGGGATAATGGAGACGGTCCGGGGTCCATTCCGAAGGGCAACTCCTTGTAATTTTGAACCACGGCCAGAAGATGAGGTCAACACCTGAGCCGGCAATCCACTCTCCAAACTTCCACAACAAGGCAACGTAAGGACATTTGAGTCCACGACCGATTTAACGTGCACCAAACCCCGTGTACACGACGGTCTTTGGCAGGACCGAGTTTCGAATTCGCAATCCTCCGGCTGCTTATCCGTTGCTCTGCCAACAGGGCTACCGTACTTTTCGAGTGAGCGAATCCGATTGAAGTCAAGGTTAACGAGGTGACCAGAGTTCAAAGGGGAAACTTCATGACAAGGTGTTTTGACAACATGACCAAAAGCGGTGTGACAAAACCCAGCAAATATATATATGCAACGATACCGAAAACTATCCACCTAAGTACAATTCTCACTACAGATAAGTCCCTTAACGCGTACTCGTCAGACGTAACAGTGGTGAACGCCTTCTCCGGGAGTGTCTTATTCAGCGTCATACTGGACGAACGCCTGGCGTTATGGTCTGGGGCGCTATTGGATATCATGGGCGATCCCGCCTACTCCAAATTGTGGGGACCCTGAACAGCGGGCGCTACATCAGGAAAGTTGTGGAACCCGAGGTCCTACCCCTCCTGCAACGCATCCCCAGAGCTGTATTTCAGCAAGACAATGCCAGTTCACATGTTGCTCGGAATGTACAAGCCTTCTTCAGTGCACGACAGGTTCCGCTTCTTCCATGGCCTGCACGTTCCCCGGATATGTCGCCCATTGAGCATGTCTCGGATTTCATCGGACGGCGACTCGCTCGTACCACTCGTCGGGCAGAGAGTACGGCTGAACTTTGGCGTCAGATGGAGGCCATCATTATGCCATTCCTCAGCATGACATTCAGAATCTGTATGATTCGATGCCACGACGTGTACAGGCTCTCATCGCTGCGCGTGGCGGCTGAACAAGATATTAATTTTCGGCATTATTTTTGTTTTATTGCTCTGTAAATTTGATCGTTTATTTCAACCACCATAAGTAATACGTGGAATAAATTTCATTTATTTCTGATGATTCTTTCATATTGTTGCAATTTTCACAAACAGTATATACACTGCTGGCCACCCAAATTGCAACACCAAGAAAGACAAGAGATATCACAACAAAATTTATTTTGTAGATAACATGTTGACCAAGTATCAAATGATTAAATTTATAGACTTGTGTGAAGTGTGGTCCCTGCCAAAATCAGTAGCCAGAGTAGCCGCCATTGTTGGAGATCACCGCTGCCACACGCCTCGGCATTGATTCAAAGAGACTTTGGATGTGTTCTTGGGGTACAGCAGACCAAGCAGCTTCCACACGTTGCCAAAGTTGATCTGGTGTGGCAGCTGGGGATGTATTCTGGGTCAATCGTTGAGCAACCATGGACCACATGTTTTCTATCGGCGAAAGATCCGGAGAGCGAGCTGGCCAGGGAAGCAATTCAATCTGGCGATTGACGAAGAACCCTTGGACAATGCGTGCCACGTATGGTCGCGCATTATCCTGTTGAAATATGGCTGTGGGCAAGCCCTGAAGGTAAGGAAGGACAATTGGCTCCAACACCTCGGAGATGTAGCGCTGGCTGTTTAAAGTACCGGCAATGCGTACTAGAGGAGTGCGAGAGTGATATCCAATACCGCCCCATACCATAATACCCGGTGCAGGACCAGTGTGGCGGTGCATAACGCAGCTGTTCAGCATCCTCTCTCCACGGTGTCTCCAGACTCGAATCCGACCATCGTGGTGTTGCAGACAGAAGCGTGACTCGTCAGTAAAGACAATTTCATTCCATTCTGCCGTCCACATCCTTCTTTCATCGCACCATTGGCGGCGGAAACGTCTGTGGTTCTGCGTCAAGGGTAGACGAAGTAATGGACGTCTTGCGGACAGACCACTCTGCTGTAAACGGCGTCGAATGGTACGCGCAGACACTGGATGATGCGGTACAGACTGAATGTGCTGTGCTATGGTTCGTGATGTGGCTGAGCGATCCGTCACTGCCATACGCACAATATGCCTGTCATCACGTGAAGTGGTGCACTGAGGTGGATGCGATCGAACACGTCGGTCCGTCGTACCCTCCTGCATCCAACGATCACATATCCGCATTACAGTTGTTTGGTTTCGTCCAACACGACTACCGATTTCCCTGAAAGATAATCCACAATCTCGGTAGGCCACTATCCTTCCTCTGTCGAACTCGGATACTTGATCAAAAGATGATCGCTGTTTTCTACGAGGCATAATTGATCGTTTTTTTGAAAAAACCACAAGAAAACCACAATTGCCGTACTTGAAATCGTCGAAATCTCCAAGCCTTAAATAGCGCTTTGAAGTGGCACCACAGGCGCGCGTGATGTGCGTCTGCGCTGAAATTCTAATCATTTGCATATCTCACCTCCGCTAATGCATGTTGTAAATTTCATATTATTTGCATGCGTCCTTCAGGGTGTTGCATTTACGGTGGCCAGCAAGCTATATATATATATATATATATATATATATATATATATATATATATATATATATATATATATATGAGTGGATTGTTTGCCTAGTTTTTAACTTTTGTTCAGTATTGTGTTTGGGGAATGTACGAGCAATTTTTAGCGTACCGCTGCCCACGCAGAAAACACCGTTTTTTTATCTGAGTTAGGCTCTTCTGATGCCACCCTGATCCACCAACACTACTTCATTCTATAATACATTTTTTCATATGCCGCTGCCCGCTACCCTAGTCAATCCTAGTATTTGATCATCCCTAGTTGATACATCTGTGATGCGAACCACGAGCTGCTATTCCTCGATTACATAAAATCGATGTACCGCTAAACTACAACTTTGCAGGGAAACCGGAATCACCCTCCCCTATCAAAAGAGGGGAATTTAGGACTGGACCTCCCCACGCAAGGCTATTGATTGAACATATGCTATTTATCGATGCAGGGGTCGCTGTATGTCAGGTCTATGTACAGCAACCCCTCGATATATCGCTATTTTTCACTTGTCCTGGAATTTTCGATATGCTATCAGCAGATGAAATCTCAATCTGCTTTCTTTAGAATTGGGAGTTCAAAAGTCGCTTATTTCAGACAGTTTTCTGAAACTGAATGGGAAAAGATTTGGGGTCTCTGTGCACGAGAAAAGTTTAGTTTTAAAAAAATTGTTAGTTTAGTTATTTTAAAATGTTGTTTGGCATTATTTTAGAAGATTTGACCACGATTCTGGGTTTAATTCTCTGAGGGATTCACATTCATAGTTCCACTTTGCAAACCAGTCTTCCCTGCTTGACTTCATACCAGTTTTGATCTTTTTGATCAATTGGAATATTTTCCTAAGGATTCTATTCAAAGCACATGAGCAATAAAATATGTTTACAAAGGATTCTATTTCAAGGAAATGACCAACAGTCTTTCTAAAATATTCTATTCTAAGGAAAGGAAAACAAAGGAATCGATCCAAAGGATTCACTTTAAAGGAAATAAGCAATAGAATGATTCCAAAGAATTTTATTTTAAGGAAAGAACCAACGAAATCTTTCTAAAGGATTAGATTCAAAGGAAAGAGACAACTCGCGTAGGATTGCTATGTGGTGTGGATGGCTTAGCGTTGTTCACAAGAGCACCCAGGTCTCCAGACCTTACACCATATGAATTTTTCCTTAGGATATGTTAATGAACTTTTCTTTTTTCCGCTAAACCCACTTTTTAGGATTTTTCACTGACGAAATTATGCAACAAAATAATTTCCAACTTTGTAAGTATATTTATTATCGTTTCAGATATTCAAAATTAAAAAATAGTTTTCATGTAGAATCACTTCTGCTAACTCTTCTCGACCGTGATCGCCTGGTTGGCAAGTCACAACTCCAAATCCTCTTAAACAGAAAAATGAACGGCGGTTTACTTCATAACACAAGTAACTATCGTTTAACGAACCAGGAATTAAAAAAAATATTTCAGGAGATGGTGACTTGGTCAATTCCAAAATCATCGATCAGCTCAAAAATTGACTGAGTTGTCTTGTTATACAAATATAAAAACCTGGCGTATCGTTTTCTGGATCGTTAAACGATAAAATGATGATTTCACGACATCCTACGAAAATTTCAAGTCGATCAATCCAATAGCTTTTTAGATATCATGACAACCACTAACGAAAAAGCTGTTCCCAGAAAAACGCTTTTAAAGTTTCAGTACATTTAACGGAAATATATTCAGAATTCTTGTTGCTAATTTGCTATTATACCAGAGCCATGCTGTGTGATTATCCTTTGTTGGACAACTCTTGATGACAAATAGTCGTAAATTGGTAGTTAGGTAGGTAATTAGCGTCGCGCTGAAGGATCACAACGGGATATTGGTCCAGGATCAATCCCGAAGGAAAATATCCAAGGGCAACGCCTCACCATTTTGAACCACGGTCAGAAGACGAGATCAACACCCGAGCTGGCACCTCACTCTCTAAATTTCCACACCACGCCAACGTGAGGACATTTGAGGCCACGTCAGATTTAACGTGCTCCAGTCCCCTTGTACACGATGATCTTTGGTAATAATGATAAAATCGATGATAAAAAGATGAAACCGTAGCCAAACTGGTAGTAAAACTTTGAAAACTGCAAAATATGACTAACGAAATAACATTGAAAACATGTGAAAAGACAGTCAATAGCTATTTTGGTGGAGTAAAACATCCGCCATCATCAAGACATTTGTGGTATTGGTCTACTTATACAAATCACTCTTTTGGCTCTGGAAAAATATCACTAGTCAGTATTTTCTTTCAGTCTTGCGCAGTGGTTCTTAAACTTCGGTGTGTGCACCCCTGGGGTACGAGAAAGCATTTCCAGGGGTGCGAGAGAAGTTTCGATGGACGACAACGATTCAATAAAAGACGATCTTATTGAAATACGGGCCATGCACGTATTCAAATGAAATTTGAAAAACTAGACTTAAAACAATTCTGCTGTACACAGTTAGAACCTTACACGCAGCTGACAAAAGCAGCATTGCAGACACTTTTACCATTTGCCACCACCTAGCTATGTGAAATGGAATTTTCATCACTTTTGCACATGAGAACAAAAGCCAGAAACCGCTTCAATGCAAGTGATGACTTGCGCGGGGCTCTTTCAAAAAAGAAGCCTCGCTTCAAAAGTATTATTACGAATAAACAACATAGCCATTAAACATTTAGTTATTGTTTTGTAGGTATATGTAAGTGTGTATGTATTCATTTTTCTATAAATAAATTATCTTGCAATAGAAGTAATTTCCTAAATAAAGAAATAGGAACGCATTTTTCAAGGGGGTGCGAGAACTTATTTTTAGATTCAAAGGGTCCACATCACTAAAAAGGTTAGGAACCACTGCTCTACATTTATACTACAAATACACACAATGGAGAAAAATTCCCAAGCTAGGCAGGCAGAAGAAATCAAAGATAAAGCATGGAAGGATAGATGCACTTTCTAACACTCCTGCTATCCCTCGTCGAAATACTGTTGCTGCTTTCAGATTGGCTACTGGACATGACTGTCTAGCCAAGCACCTGTACAAATTCAAAGTTTTCAAGTCAAAATTGTATCCTGTGTGGAGGTAGTGGCGAAATGAAATCCACCCACCTTGGGGTTTCCCCAAAATTGTCGGGAGGAATTTTTTCAAAGATATTGGAAAAGGTAAGAAAAATCTACTTCCCAGCCTACAGACTGATTAACTGCTGTTTATTTATGTTTCTTTATCTCGTTTGGATGCTTCGTCCCTTTGTTCTTTGTCTTCATGTTTTTATGCTGAATGTTTACTCTAGTGAATGAATGTATTTCAAGTGCCTACTGCTAAAAAAAAAAACATTTATACTTATCCTGAACCCGAATAGCCTCGAAAAAAAATCGATAATCGCAAAAATAGTGATTTTAGGTTTGATATTTAATCAGTAATAATGAAAAATGGTTGGAGAGTGGGATTTATCAAGCAACACAAATCACAATTTTTGACGATTTTCGATTTTTTTTCTCAAGGGGTTAGCTAAGTTAGATATTGAAATTTTGTGTCTGAACTATGTGGCCCACTAGTCAAATTTTCCGCACAAGGACTAAGTCATTTAACTAATGTTAAGTTGAAAGAATCCATGGATTCTTTCAACTTAAAAATTCTATTGCACCTTTCCGTAGAATCGAATCCTTTGGAAAGATTCTATCGTTTCTTTTCCTTGGTATAGAATCCTTTGGAATCATTGTATTGCTTATTTCCTTTGAAGTGAATCCTTTGGAAAGATTATGTTGGTCCTTTTCATCGAATGGAATCTTTAGAAATTATTCTATTCCTTCTTTCCTTAGAATATAATCCTTTGGAAAGATTATGTTGGTCATTTTCATCGAATGGAATCTTTAGAAATTATTCTATTTCTTCTTTCCTTAGAATATAATCCTTTGGAAAGATTCTATTGCTCCTTTCCTGGGAAAAAGAACGCTTTGGAAATATTTTGTTTGTCATTTACTTAGAACATAGTCCTTTGGAAAGATTTATTGCACCTTTTCTTAGAATAGAATACTTTCGATGGATTCCATTACTCCTTTCCTTGAAAGAGAATTCTTTTAAAGATTATGTTGACCTTTTCCACCTAGTAAAATTCTTTGATATTATTCCATTGCTTCTTTCCTTAGAATACAATACTTTGGAAAAATTCTATTGCCCTTTTCCTGGGAAAGTGAACCCTTTGGAAATATTATGTTAGTAATTTCTTTAGAATAGAATCGTATGGAAATATTCTATTGATCATTTCTTTAGAAAAAACCCTTTGGAAGTATTCTATTGCTCATTACCTTAGAAAAAATCCTTTGGAAAGATTCTATTGGTCAGGAAGGCCAAAATGGTCAGAAGTCATGCAGAAAAGACTTCAGGTTACAAGGTAGAATTATGTGTGTGAACCCCTCATAAGGTTAAATTTGCGCGGACGCGCATTGGAGCAACACAACAGGCGATTGGTGACGGTCCGGGATTAATCTCGAAGGGAAAGAACTGAGGACAACACCTCGAAATCTTGAACCACGGTCAGATGACGAGGTCAATTCCTGATCTGGCACTACAATCTCCAAACTTCCACACCACGCCAACGTGAGGGCATTTGAGGACACGTCAAAATTAATGTGCACCAATCCCCGTGCACACGACGGTCTTTGGTTGGTTTAGTACTTGCAACCCTCCGGTTGCTAATCCGTTGCTCTACCAACTGGGCTACAGCAACCATAGAGAAATATGAAAACAGTCTTGTTAAATACAGGTAGAATGGGTAGTACAGCAATTGAACACGGGGAATTTGTAGGATACCATTGAATACAACGCTTCAATAAAGAAAGAAAAATGTGCCAATTACTTTACAATCTTTTCACTGCCCATATTGTGACTCCGTCTTTTGTGCTTCAAGACAGCTGCGAAAGCAACAGGTAGGTAGGTATTTTAATTAACGTCACACTGGAGCAACACAGCAGGCTATTGGTGGCGGTCCAGGATCAATCCCAAAGGGAAAGACCCAGGAAACACCACGTAATTTTGAACCACTGTTGGATGACGTGGCAACACCTGAGATGGCAGCCCACTCTCCAAACTTCCACTCCACGCCAACGTGAGGACATTTGAGGCCACGACGGATTTAACGCGCAGCATCCCCCTTTGTACACGACGGTCTTTGACTGGATTCGAACTCACAACCCTCCGGTTGCTAATCCGTTACTCTTCCAACCGCGGCCCAATCAAGGAAGAAAAATTTGTCGATGTTACATTGCCCACACTGTGGCAGCTGCAAAAGCAACAGATAAAACGGACATAAACTAAATAGGAGAAACATGTTATTAATAACAGAACGGCATACACCGCAAGAAAAGACATATCTTCGAATATTTTGGCAACGAAGCGCGTGCGAAATCGCTTCAACTCCACAACACGCAATGAAGAATAAGATCTCACACAGGGGGAGAACTATCAAAATCCCTAACATCCTCTCAAAATTCGGAAACCACTTTTTCAGCGCTCATCTCTCCATGCTCTGGCGCATTCTATCATGTGATCCGTGACGTCACGTTGCTATAGCAACAGTCCCAACACGCATGCTCTCGGTCGTGGCTTGTGGGGGATTGCTAGATTTGGCGCGTTATGAGAGATGGGATAGTAATGTCCCGTATTGATTTTCAAGCGACTCTTTTAAGAACCATCTCCCCACTTTGGTGTTTCTGAATGGGGAAGACCGAATGCTATGACTGAGATGCTTGAAAACTTCGGAACAGGGTAGAAATAGGGTAAAAAGTAGAATTGATGGGTTTCAGGGGATATGTCAGAGGTATATACTACAGAGGAGTGAATTTCCTTTTTCCTTGGAACAGAGTAAGATTTGTAGAACACACCGATTATTCAAAATTGGCTGCTTCGAAAGAACCTAAGTAAATGCCAAATATAGAAAATTAGTTTATTGCTTTGTTTTAATTTTGAATGCAAATTTCATAGTTGTACCTTCATTATTTAGCGAGTTTAAATTTTTACCATAGAATATCTGGAGCTAAACTATGACTACTTGATCGACGAGGTATCTCATCCATCAAGATCAAACCAATTTTGTTAATGACGAGATATCTCGTCTTCAAGATATTGACGATTTTTTATGATGAAAAGATCAAGATCTGGTCAGTTTTTTCCATTGACGACATGGCTCGTCAATCAAGATCTGACCAATTTTGCTAATGACGAGATATCTCGTCATTGTGCCGATTTTTTTATTGATAACGAGATCAAGATCTGGTCAGTTTTCTTCTAGTGACGAGATATCTCGTCCGTCAAGATCTGATCAACTTTACTAATGACGAGATATCTCGTCATCAAGATACAGACGATTGTTCCATGATGATGAGATAAAGGCGTGGTCAAATTTCTTCTAATGACGAGATATCTCGTCCATCAAGATCTCGTTATCTAACCTCGTAGACCTCGTTATCTAACCGTGGTTGAAAATTACGTGGTGTTGTCTTCGGATCTTTTCCTTTGGGTTTGATCCCTGACCGTCACCAATAGCCCGTTATGTTGTTCCACTGCGACGATAATTAACCTACCTAATATATATATAGATTTGAAACTTTATGTGGATGTTTTTTATTATGTATTTGATATCTTTGTGCATGGGTAGGTAGTAGTTAATTAACATCGCATTGGAGCAACACAACGGGCTATGGGCGACGGTCCGTGATCAATCCCAAGGGAAAGATCCAAGGACAACTCCTCATCATTTGAACCACGGTCAGATGATGAGGTCAACACCTGAGCAGGCACCCCCACTCTCCAAACTTCCACACCACGCCAAAGTGTGGACATTTGAGGCAACAACAGATTCAAAGTGCACCAACCCCCTTGCACACGACGGTCTTTGGCAGGACCGAGTTTCGAACTCGCAACCCTCCGGTTGCTAAATCGTCTTCTGACCGTGGTTCAAAATTACGTGGTGTTGTCGTCGGATCTTTCCCTTTGGGATTGATCCCGGACCGTCGCCAATAGCCCATTGTGTTGCTCCAGTGTGACGTTAATTAAGATACCTACCTGCATTTAGGGGATTGCACAAGCTGGTGACGGCTCCGTAATAATATTGGGTGAATTTAACTTATATTCATTGGAACCATTGGTACGTCTGCAAATGTCTTTAATAGGTGAACGCTATTTGGGGGGGGGGATTTCAATTAACGTCACACTGGAGCAACACAATGGGCTATTGGTGACGGTCCGGGATCAATCCCAGAACGCTATTTGGATATCCTTTCTGACGAAAACATGTCCTGTGTTCCTTCTGATGGGATTGGACTCTTCCAACAGGACAAAATTGCCGCAACACTCGTCTGAGTTTGGGACTGATCCAAACTGATCTGATTTTAAAGACGTATTCACTTCAAAATGTTAAATACATCTGACAGTTATTTACTGGAAAACTTGAAAAGCAATATACTTTTATTTAGTTAACGTTCACGTTTCTGTCTCATCTATCAGATTCTAACGAATATATTACGCTACTAAATACCCTAATGCCACATTAAAATTTAACTTTCAATCTAAATTTCTCTTATTTATACACACTTGCACCAATCTCCATCGAGGATAATTAGAAATATCAACCTAAAGGTTTACCAAAATAATCACTTCACAGAAAAATTGCACTTAATACGAAGGCAATGATCTCCCGGATACTAAAAAAGCGTTTAACGACGTTTAACGAATTAACCCGACAACAAATTTTCCAATAACGAGACATATGGCGATACGAAAGCCAATTTGCAACGCCTTCGGACTAATGGCAGAACTTAAAACGCCACCGGAACTGACATCTTTAACAATTTTCTTTCTGGTCTCGTTTATGCAGCGTTTTCCAAGCTATTGTTTAGTTGTCGAGGGTATAAACTTGGAGGGCCCAATTAATTTTGAGCGAGGAGAATTTTTGAAGGCTTCACCCGAGAGCTGTTTGATTATCTTTGGGCGTTGGGGATTAAGTTGCATCCAGTAGTTGGGAATAGCCCGTTGTGTTGCTCCAGTGTGACGTTAATTAAAATACCTACCAGTTGGGACTGTGTGGATCGAAATTTCCCATGAGTCACATCTGCGTAGTTAAGAGTTAATGAGAATAGTGTTCGAGTTTTCGATCCTTGATTTTCTGACCGAAGACTTTGGGTTAGGCAGGCAGGTGGGTATTTTAATTAACGTCACACTGGAGCAACGCAACGGGCTATTGAATTTGAGTTACCAAACTCGATTTCTTTCAGATTTATGTTATTTATTTATTTATTTATTTCAATTAACGTCACACTGGAGCAACACAACGGGCTATTGGTGACGGTCCGGGATCAATCCCAAAGGGAAAGATCCGAGGACAACACCACGTAATTTTGAACCACGGTCAGATGACGAGGCAACACCTGAGCTGGCACCCCACTCTCCAAACTTCCACACCACGCCGACGTGAGGACATTTGTGGCCACGACAGATCTAATGTGCTCCAGCCGTGGTATACACGACGGTCTTTGGTTGGACTGAGTTTCGAACTCGCAACCCTCCGTTTGCTAATCCGTTACTCTTTGAACAGGGTTACCGCGGCCCCATGTACGAGAGGGGGTATTTCAATTAACGTCACACTGGAGCAACACAACGGGCTATTGGTGACGGTCCGGGATCAATCCCAAAGGGAAAGATCCGAGGACAACACCACGTAATTTTGAACCACGGTCAGATGACGAGGCAACACCTGAGCTGGCACCCCACTCTACAAACTTCCACACCACGCCAACGTGAGGCATGTACGAGTGGGAATTCATGTTACGTTAAATGTAGGTGGCAGTAGTGTTTTTGTGGCAGAACGTATTTACGTATTTCAAATTTTTTATTAACATCATTGGGTTGGTAGGTAGTTGAATTAACGTCGTACTGGAGCAACACACTGGCTATTCTAACATCGTTGGGAAAACCTGTTAGGACCTGCCTCTAACCGGAAGCATTAGTCATCATCCCTGCATATCCAGGGCCGCGGTAACCCAGTTGGAAGAGTAACGGATTAGCAACCGGAGGGTTGCGAGTTCGAAACTCAGTCCAGCCAAAGACCGTCGTAAACGCGGGGTTCACGTTGAATCTGTCGTGACTTTAGATGTCCTCACGTCGGTTTGGTGTGGAAGTTTGGAGAACGAGGTGCCAGCTCAGGTGTAGACCTCGTCATCTGACCGTGGTTCAAAATTACCTGGTGTTGTCCTTGACTTTTTCCCTTGGGATTGATCCCGGACTGTTGCTAATAGCCCTTTGTGTTGCTGAAGTGCGACGTTAATTAACAACGAACCTGCATATTCAACCGGATCGCAACGCTCAGATCTATGGATACACTCCACTACATATGAATGCCTCACTTGCCAAATCGATTAACTCCATAAAACAAAAAGTTGAGAAAAATGATTAAATAGTATACATTGTTTTTTAAAATTCCTTTTAAATTATAAATTCAAATAAACGATGTAGACTGTATTACTGCCAGATGTATCTTTTATCTAACGACATATAGAAAGTATAAGATAGAATATCCTTGGAGTAATCGTTATTATTACTACAATTTTTGCGTGATTAAGGGAGTTAATCGATTTGGCAAGTGAAAGAAAATTATTAATTCAAATTCAGTCTTCAAATTATTTTTTTATTACAGAAAAACTTCATTATATACATTTTTTATTAAAGATTTTAGCAAAAATGAATAATAACTGTTATGTTACTGTTACATATATTACGAGTATTATTACTTTGTTTAAATTGATTCCTCAGCAATATAAATGATGTCTTCTTCGTTAGCTGTATTTGAGCTCCCGTCATTTTTGTGTTTGTTCGGACTGTACGTACAAATTCCTTTCATTTTCTTTGATGTTCGGTTTTTACTTTGACTCACTGTATATAAGAAGTAGTCAATTGCTTTGTTAAAAAGTGTTTTAACTAAATTTTCATTACGATTTACATTAGAGTATGGAGTTAATCAAATTGGCTTCTGAAATAAATTATTTATTATTCAATGGCTAAAAAAATTTTGTCATTTAGTGGTGTTAATACTTATTATTAGAGAAATTTGTTTTGAATAATACAGTTAGGAGTCAATCAAGTGCTTTGACATTAAAATTTAATAAAATTCAGAAAGTGGAGTTAATCGATTTGGCAAGTGAAGCATTCATATAATAAGCATTTATAATTTGTAAGTATAAGACGCGTTTTTTGTCAAGCTAAATATAGATGGCAGTAGTGTTTCTGCGGCGAAACTTATTCCCTGTACATATGTCGGACGTGACGTCGCTTGTCTTGCTTTCGAATACGATTTCAGCACTTCGACAATGTTAGGTAGATAGTTGAACTACCGTCGCACTGGAGCAACAGAACTGGCTATTGTCGGGAATCAATCCAAAGGGAGAAATCCGAGACAACACCTCGCCGTTTTGAAGCACAGTCAGAGACCAGATCATCCACACCATGCCAACGTGAAGCTCACAAGAGACAGACCACATCCAGCTGGAAAATAAACTAGATAGATAGATAGTTAATTAACGTCGCTAACGTTAATTAACTGGAGCAACACAGCGGGCTATTGGCGACGGTCCAGGATCAATCCCCAAGGAGAAGGATCCGAGGACAACACCACGTAATTTTGAACCACGGTAAGATGACCAGACAACACCTGAGCTGGCACACCACGAAAATGTGAGGACATTTGAGGCCAAGATAGATTTAACATGCACCAGCCTCGTGTATACGACGGTCTTTGACTGGACCGAGTTTCGAACACGCAACCCTCCAATTTCTAATCCGTTATTCTTCCAAATGGGCCCTACCGCGGCCCAGAAAGTATCCCAACTTTCAATATTATGTAATGGAAAAACACTTGAAGCAAATCAGCAGTTTCTTACTGCAACTTCAAAAGCCGACGTGCATCTAAACTTCACCGAATCGTATAGAAAATCTATGAATGAAACAACGTCATAGACCGAATTAGCAAGCAATTTGGGCACCCGGTCATTCATTCGCATTTAAATGAAAGACTCGGATTAACCTTGAATTCGGTTTTCCTCATGTCACCAGTTCATCCTTTCATTCACAGAACCTGCGTAGCATCCGGACGGACAATGCGTTTTAAAAAGACGATAAAAAAGCGCACAAAAATTAAGTTTACCATTGATTTTATAACAAGTTCTACATTTGATTGGTTGAAAGAATGATGGGACAGATTGTATTGTCCGATAATATCAAAAGTTGGTTAGAAGTCATGCAAGGAATTCTGCAGGCTGCAGAACGGTACCCCTCAGAGAATTAAAAAAGTGGTAGGTCGTGTCGAGGGCAGGAACCGTAGTTTTGACGTGAATACTCGGTACTGATGTTGAA
Organism: Meta bourneti; assembly: GCA_933210815.1. NCBI lineage: Eukaryota > Metazoa > Arthropoda > Arachnida > Araneae > Tetragnathidae > Meta > Meta bourneti. Next base: position 74,012,164 of record OW119933.1, on the reverse strand, counting down.
TTGTGGGATGTCAAGTGCCATCACATTCGGAATACTTTTTGGTAGGTAATTGGTTTTACGAACATTGGAGCAACATAACGGGTTCTTTGGAATGTTTATAGAAAATATGTTTCACCGTAGAAACGCTACGGCTGCCTACATTTAGCTTGAGAGTAAAGGTTTCTCATAACCAGCATGCTCAAATTGCATTCGAGTGGCATGCCGATTTCGGCCACAAGTTACTAAAAGGGTTCTAGAACGCTATCACCCTCTGTATTAACTTATACAGATAATATGGGTAGCTGAGTATGAATTACTTCGAAGGTACTGATTAGGCCAAAAACCATCTGTATTGAAAACACTATTACTGACCATTACTTATTAAATATTTCATATATTATTTATAATTATACCGAGAAGATTAAAAGAATTGGTAAGTTGTATCAGGTTAACAAAACCGTAGTTAGGGTATGAATAATCGTGCCTGATGTTGGATTGTGGAATGAATGAAGCAGGCATAGGAAATTTGAACGATTGCTTATTGCGAGTATAATCAACAATTACTTTACAGTTTGAACGATTAAACTGCAGTTTTAATTACTATTGAAGGATAATGTTATTGATTAAAGGCCTGTGATTGTAGCGTAGTTCTGTACCTTTCGAATGACATCACTTACACCGCCCTCAATCCAAGTAATTCAAAGTTACTCTGACCCAAGGTGCCCGGCCCCGTAGAATTTCACATATTGCAGATCCCTCTCCACGCTCAGTGTGCTGCGCACTCGATCTGAAGATCATGTCAGGTACGGACATCCTTTGTCTACAGGTAGGTATGGTATGTAGGTATTTTAATTAACGTCACACTGGAGCAACACAACCTTTGTCTACAGGACGCTATATTTATCTTTTGGATGTCTCTTCTAGTTCTCAAATCGTAAGACAAAACAATTGTAACGCTTTTTTGTAAAGCTCGATTTTTCTTGCATGCTCCCAGTACTGTTCCGATTTTAAAGACGTATTCAAGTCGAAAAGAATGCTTTGTTGATCTTTTAACTTTGCTTATATATCGTCGTGAATCTGTAATACCTCTACTTGTATGAAATCTATTACTATTTCCAGACCCACCTCCCCTCGACTCATCGAAAGGTGTAGAGCCCTTGGAAGGGGGAGGGGGTCAACCTCCAGCCGCACGAAAGAGGGCAACGAGTCACCCACTCGGACAGCATTTATTTTTATTTCAACAGGAATACAAACAAAAGACCAACATGGTCAAAAACAAAAATTCACTGTTGACCAGCACACGCTGGTTTACATGGTCGTTCAAAAATCACAATTAAACTCTAAAGAAAAGGAATATAAATATGACATATAAAATTAAGAAGAGTATATACGGTTATAATCAAGTCTTAAAAAATCACAAGAAAGGACAGAATAAAACATCAATATTTAAAATTTTTCAAAAAATTTAAGAAATTTAAAAGAAAGTAAAATGAGGCCGGATCTAATCCTTGGCCCCCTACTACCGCACGGGCTGACCACCGGCATCACCAGGATTTAGTCGTTGTGGGGTGCGGGGAGCCCATCCGCCACCCCTCCAGCTGCCAGCACGCAATGGCTGATTTTATTTCGAAGTATTTTTGAGGACAAAACGCCCTTGAGCCATTGCTCACCGAATGAGCCCGGAGGTTTTAAATCATAATTTTTGGTGTGCGGGCAGCAGAAGAGGTAGTGGTCGATTATTATTTCCAGACCCTATTACTATTTATGGCCTATTGCTATTTATTACTTCTCTTGGCTGACATCTGATCTCTGACAGTTAATATTTTAAGTTGGATACCCTATTTTTCCCGACTACCTGCACGTCCAGCCCACAACTCAGGAACGGGCCCCGTTGGTTGAATACCATTGTGGTTTGAACTTGTGTTAAATTATAGTTGGTGGCGTCCGATTGTCGATTCTTCTCTAACCGCAATGTTGCAAAAGTTATATTTGCCTCCCTGGATGTATCTCTCTCTTCTGTGTCAGTAAAACTTTCATTGTGTGTATTGATATTATGTCTGGCGCAGCATGGCCAAACATGGTCCTTGCGCCATAAAACCCCAACGAACCAAACCTATCCTTGATCTTGGGAATTGATCCCATACCGTCGCCAATAGGCCATTGTGTGGCTCCAGTGCGACGTTAATTTAAATAACTACCTACCTACCTATCTTTGATCTCTGATAGTTAATATTTTAAGTTGGATACCCTATTTTCCCCGACTACCTGCACGTCCAGCCCACAACTCAGGAACGAGCCCCGTTGGTTGGATACTATTGTGGTTTGAACTTGTGTTAAATTATAGTTGGTGGCGTCCGATTGCCGATTCTTCTCTAAACGCAATGTTGCAAAAGTTATATTTGCCTCCCTGGGTGTATCTCTCTTCTGTGTCAGTAAAATTTTCATTGTGTGTGTATCTATTGATATTGTGTGTCTGGCGAAGCATGGCCAAACATGGCTCTTTAGCCATAAAACCCCAACGAACCAAACCTATCCTTGATCTTGGGTATTGATCCCGGACCGTCGCCAATAGCCCATTGTGTGGCTCCAGTGCGACGTTAATTAAAATAACTACCTACCCACCTATCTTTGATCTCTGACAGTTAATATTTTAATTTGGATACCCTATTTTCCTTGACTACCTGCACGTCCAGCCCACAACTCAGGAATGTCCCTGTTGGTTGGATACCATTTTTGGTTCAACTTCGCTTAACCCACTCGGTGGTTGTCTCGACGTATCATCTCGTCATTGACAAAACGCGCCGCATCTTGTTGGACGCGACATCTCGTCATTAGAAGAAAACACGATCACGATCATTAGAAGAAAACCGACCAGATCGTGATCTGGTCATCATAAAAAATCGGCAATATCTTGATGACGAGATATCTCGCCATTAGCAAAATTGGTCTGATCTCGATGAACGAGGTACCTCATCAAAACCACTTGGAGAGTTAAATAACTTTGGGTGTCGTCCGATTGTCGTTTCTCCCCTAAAAGAAGTGTTGCAAAAGGTATCGTATTTGCCCTTCCTATACAGTGAAAAGCGGAGTAAAGTAATCAATACGCGTTTTATTCTTGGATATTGATTCCCTTTTCCGATAATTTCTTAGAGCGTTAGCCTTTTTACCCATCTGCAACTTTCTCTCCTACATTTAGGTACCTTGTTTCATGTGGTATCTATCCAGGGTATTATTTCTAATGAGATATCGTACGGGAGGGGAAGTTTGCGCTAATACGCTACTCTTTCACCCTTACTTATTTACTTACTGTACCCTCGTCCCTCCGACTCATCAGAGGTTTAGAGTTCTCATTGGAGGGACGGGGAGAGAGGAAAAGCGAGATTAAAAAGAAAAAGAAAAAAACTATCACATGCAGTGTAGCATTTGAACACGTACTAGAAGTGTATAAATGGAACAAAAGGTAAAGGGCAAAGATTAAAATTGGAACAAACAGCAAAAACATTAACAGACTACAACAAAGAGGTGATTTATGTGATTATTTTATTCGTTGTTTCTTAAAATTTATGCTATGGTGATTTATAGGGATATGAATTTATGATGGTTTAGAAGATTACATAGGGGCAATAAAATAAGTTTAAAGGCTAAAATATATTTAAATCTAATTTATGATGGTTAAGAAGATTACATAGAGGCAATAAAATCCCAGTTTAAAAGCCAAAATATATTTAATTTTAAATTCCCCAAATTTTATCAAGAGTAGAGTTCTGGGATAAGATAGGAAAACACCCTCATTTGGGAGTGTTCATAAAATAAAATATAAAATAAATCTTATCTAAAATGATTAAAATAGTAAAACATGCCCTAGAAAGCAGAGTAATACATTGGCTACTCTTTTAACCGGGGCTACTACCCAGTAAAAGTTCAACATTTTTGAACAATTGTAAATGTTGTCAGGTTGGTTGATTAGGTTCTATGGTGCAAAGCCATATTTGGCCAAGCTGCGCAAAATAATGTCAAGTAAATGGGAACATATACACACAAATAAAGTTTTTTCTAATACAGAACAGTGAAATTCACCCACGGAGAAATCAAACGTGACAGGAATCTAACCTGCACCGCCTAGATCTCGCAGGTTGCCAGTGCAGTGGGCAAAACCACTGAGCCACGGGGACAGCAAGTGTGGTCAGGAACTATACAGAATTTTTTAAATTTTGTAACAACTATACAGATTTGTTGCAAAAATTAAAAAATTCTGTATAGAGTTCTGTATCGTTATTATTTTTGCTGCATTCATCTCACTTGCATCATAATATTTCTATTTATTTTCATTATGCAAAATACTGCATAGTGTTTTATATGTATTATACACAAAAAACACGGTTGAAAGTATGTGATTTTTAATGATAGTCTTTAAAATACAAATTAAGAGGATACTTTTGAAATTAAGAACACAAAAATTTATATCTCAAAAGGTTTTCTCTTTTAGTATTAATTTTTCTCATTGAAATTTAGCTTGTTTAATGCAATATATTGTAGTCTTATAAGTGAAACACACTAAGTCAAAAATCATAGTTCTGAGAAAAAGAAAGGGAGAAAATTCTGCTCATTAAGCCTAAGTGAGTTTCTCAAGAATAAATCTAAACTTCACGAAAAGAAGCAAATGACCTATTGCAGGGATGGCGAACCTATGACACGTCAACGATTTATCGGTGATATCATTTTTATAAGCTTATAAATTATTCAAAATTTCATTTTAATTGTTACAATGTGCAGGTTTAAGTTGTTTTGCACGAAACTAACCAACAAACACACAACCCACTCTTGGAACGATGATAGGGAGCTGAAAACTACAGTTGATGTTAAGTGTATTACTAAAAGTGACGACACATGAACCGGATATAAAGCATTTGGCAACCAATGTAAAAAGCAAAAATGTCATACATTTGTACGACAATGTGTATGTCACGTTATGAGCTCATCTTTATGAAATTATTGTTAATTTTTAAATTTTCTCAATAAAATTCTACAATAATATATTTTCAATTGATATCCCTCATTAAAACAGCTCGGAACATTAGCAACACCTTCAATATATCTGTACCCCAGAGGTAAAGTGTCGTAAGTCCAAATGGGCTACTTTTCAGGAAAGCGAAAAAACTAACTTTTTACTTATGGAACAACATGGACATATACGTCGTTCTAATCGATCACTTATCCAGAATAGAAGTCCCAGACAGTTACACACTCTACCTCTAGATAGAGCGCATTTTTTATGTAGAGTTGTTGATCTAACTCCAAACCGCCAAAAATGGACTTACGACTGTTTACCTCTGGAGTACAGATATGTACAATATATACATCGACAATATATTTTCTATTGCTATCTCTCATTAAAAACAGCTAGGAACGTTAGCAAATTCCGAGCTGATTATATATATGAAACGATACCTAAAACTAACCCCCTAAGTACAATTCTCACTACAGATAAGTCCCTTAGCCGTCCCCTTTTCTCCCAGTCTTTGTCTCCCTATCTAAGTGGTCAATATATCCTGCCACCCCCTTTCACCTTTGAACTCAAGCCGTCTCGTTAATTTGGACCTTCCACGGACTCTTCTGCTTTCAAATCGCATATGTAAGACCACATTCCTCCTTCGTTAAACCACCGACTTCTACCAATGAACTTTCTTGTTAGATCTGCTAGTTCAATATATTTCTCTTCATCCTAATCCCTCTAGCGAGATCATTGAAAACTAGTCATTCTTTCACGAGCCTCCTGGGCTAAGGAGCCCTCAAAGCCGTTCCAAACTCTAAACCCTCAACAACCTCATGATATAACTACTCGTCCATTGAATTAATAAAGAATTGTTATGGAATTTCTGCTTCTCCATTTGTGGAATCTGCATTACACTCAATACCAATGGACCATTCTCTCCGGTTGTCTTACACCACTCTTGCCACTCTCGTCACGATTGCAAGCTTATGAGATCTGTTAATATATATATTAGTATTCTGTGACTAATATATATATATATATTAGTGTTATATATATAGTGTGACTATGAACGCTTCCAGGCGCAGGTGGAGCGTCGTTTATACAATTCATGTATGTGCCAGAGTGTAGGTTGTGCCGTCATCCATGTAACCTTTTGTATATATAGTTCGTAGAATAATTCAATATTGCGTTAGTCCTAATCTCCGTGTCATCCAGCTTCACATCATCACACCCTAGACACCGTACCACACACACATATACATACATAGATATGTTACTGCTAAAGTATGGAAATCAGGTAATCTGCAGATTAGCTAGGTAATGTGCAGATTAACTAGGTCGATACGTTAAAGTGCGGAAAATTGTTTCATTTCTCAAATTACCTAGGTAATCTGCAGATCACCTAGATAATCTGCACATTAAATAAAAGGCACTCGTTAAAGTGAAAATAAGCTCTTTGCTCGAACAACAGCAACGTTTTTGTATGCTTAAATTAATACTCAGACAAACAACTCAGTAATACTAGGTACTACTAATTGAAAAAAACGCTATACTTTTATCCCATAAAGTTATAAGTAATTTCATATAATAATCAGTAGTAAAATAAAATATATGACAATTGTTGAAACATAATGTTGTTTATTTATTTATTTTTCAAGACGCCGGCGACACGAGCTTTAGAAAGAGGAAGCGTAAGGAGAAAGGGAGGGAGGAGGGAAAGTAAATTAGAGAAACAAACTTTTGCTCTTTAACGATTCGAAAACCGTTAATGTACACATTACCCAGGTAAAGTGCGGAAAACTCTTATTTTGTAGATGATTCCTCGCTTTAACGGAACAAATCAGCTAATCTGTAGATTACCTAGGTAATGTGCTCATTAACGGCTTTCGAGCTTTAATGGTAACATATTTTTAACAACATAACATAGTTTTAAGAATTATTTAGTTAAGCAATGAAAGTTCATTACGATTGCTATTATTGTTACAGAAAACAATGAATAACATTTTTATGTGGAGTACACAAATAAACAATGAAAACATTAACTCTGTGAGTAGCTAGATTTCAGAGTATTGTAGTGTTGCTTTTACACCACATCACACACTTAATGACTAAATAACCGCATCTTTCTAAAGAATCCACAGGATTGTTTGAACATTTAAAAAGATTCTAATGGTCCTTTCCTTAGAACAGAATATTTATTTGGAAATATTCTATTGTCCATTCTGTAGAATAGAATCCTTTGAGAAGATTCAATTGCTCATTTCCTTGGAATATAATACCTTGGAATGAATGATTCCAATTTCCCATTCTGTAGAATAGAATCATTTGGAAAGATTTATTGTACCGTTCCTTAGAATAGAATACTTTCAAAAGATTCTATTACTCCTTTCCTTAGAATAGAATCCTTTGAAAAGATTCTATTGGCCTATTCTGTAGAATGGAATTCTTTTGAAAAATTCTATTGCTCATTTTCTTAGAATAGAATCCTTTGGAAAAATTCTGTTGGCTAAGAAGGTCAAAATTGATTAGAAATCATGCATGGAAGACTGCAGGTTGCAAGGTAGAATTATGCTTGTGAACCCCTTAGAGGGTTAAATATTATTCTGGAATAATTTTGTACTTTTCGAGATTACCCTAACAAAATATGAATAACGAAAAAATTCCTCTAGTTGAAATATTTATTCTTACCTTTTTTCAGCCTCCATCCATGGGAAAACTTATACGAATGCCAGAAAAGTAAGTTTTTGAAGACTAAAAAGCTGAGTTTTGATCTTTTTCAACCCATCTTCGAATTTTCTAGACGGTGCCCAATTCATCTTTATATAGTCTTGACAGGTACAGGATTCATCTCTTAGACAATTTGACGCTTTCCTTTTCTTGCTATTCCTTTTTTGCAGAATGATCTACTTTCGTGGTTGGTTGGTTGGGTTTTTATGGCTCTTGAGCCATTTGGCCAAGCCGTGTCAAATAACATCAAGTAAATGTACGAGAATACACATACACAACATACACACACAAGAAAAGATTTACTGACACAGAAGAGAGAAATACACACAAGAAGGAAGGGAATTTTCAATCTTTTTATTTTTAGAATTGGGAGTTTAAAGGCACATATTTCGATCAATTAAACTGAACTCAATTGGTAAAAAGAGATACAAGTGGTCTCAAAAGTATGGATGAGAAGGTTGATTGGGTTTTATGGTGCAAGGGTCATGCTTGGCCAAGCTGTACAAACACAAAACGTCAAGCAAATGAGCATACAAACACAGAAAATTTTTTAGTGATACAGATGGTTTACATGGTTCATTCAGCGAACCAGTTCCAGTTGGGATACTTTTTACTAAGATATTTTTATTTGAATAAACTATCCAAGATTTTGATGCTATGGCGGGTGTCTCTCCTACTTGCCTAGTTAGCTCTCTCGTTACAATTGATCGCAGAGCGCCTAGCAAAACCCACCTTATCGAGAACTTGGTTCATACAGCGAACAAGTTCCTAAATATGCTTATTAACCCTCCAAGTGGTTTCGACGAGATATCTCCCCCATCAAAATTGGAAAAGTTTTGCTAATGATCTCGACCATCAAGATATGAAAAATTTTGCTTATGTAGAGATATCTCATCATCAAGATATTACCGATTTTTTATGATGGGATCAAGATCTGGTCAGCTTTGTTATTGACGATATATCTCGACAAGTCAACCACCAGGAGTGTTAACATATTTTGACGAAGTTATCGAATTAACAATCGAAGATTTTGATGCTGCGCTGGCCCACCCAGATGTCTAATTAGCCCTCGTGTAAAAATGACCACAGAGTGACAAACCAAACCAAAACCACCTTCCGGCGATCTCGGTCATGAAACGCACCAGATGACTTGCTTAATAATTTTAGCGGTTTATCGGGTGCAGTGCAAATCAATCCTAATATATATATATATATATATATATATATATAATTAAATGAATAATGAAATGTGTTTGGTCGCACCTCTATTAAATTTATGGGTACGAAAGCTAGGCAGCCGGTTTCAAAATAGAATGAAATTTAACTAGACCCCCGTCGAAGTTTGGCTCGTTGCCATCCTTTGTCGTTCTTCTGGTCTTGTTAAACTATCATCGCAAACGTTTTTTCTTCTCAATAAAAGTAACGCAGCTCGAACACATTGTGTAATTCAATGGTTTTGATCAGAGTTTGTGCACATTTCATCCGTCAGTCGTATGACGCATATAACGCTGGCTGCGAAAATAAAATTCGGTCTTTGTGAGGAAAGAGAACCTAAATCTGTCTATCGCCGTTTTCTTATTTTACTTTATACTGTCAAGCATTTTGGAGAAATATGGTTAATGGTTCTAAAAATATTCAACGTTTCATCCGCAGTCGTTCGGCACACATAGAGCTGACTGTGAAAAATAAAATTAGGTCCTTGTGACGACAGACATATTTGAAGAGCCGTATCACGTCTTCGGGTTCAGTAAATGTGTACGGTGAGCCAAGTTCAGTCTATTATCCTCCGTGTAAACCTATTTGGAGGGCCAAGTCAGGTCTACGGGCCTGATAACATTTGAAGGTCCGAATTGGGCCTGAGAGCACGTTACATTTGTTTGGAGGGCCGTACCTGGACTCCAGACCTGATGAAAATATTCGCAGTGCCATACCTGGCCTGATTAAAATATTCAGAGGGCCGTATCTGGTCTCCGGGACTGAGATTAATCGATTCTATGAAAACTGATTGATCTCATGTGTATGGTTCTTTGTCATACACGTAGATTTTTGTGAGACAGGGTAGTTAACCCTCCAAGTGATATCTCGTCAATCAAGATCTAACCAATTTTGCTAATGGCGAAATATCGCGTCCATCAAGATAATGTCGATTTTTTAATGACGAGATCAGTTTTCTTCTCATCAACATCTGGTCATTTTTTTCCAATGATAAGAGTTCGTTCATCGAGATCTGATCAGTTTTTTCCAATGATAAGATCCCATCCATCAAAATCTGGTCAGTTTTTCCAATAAGATCCCGTCCATCAAGATCTGGTCAGTTTGTGCTAATGACGAAATATCTCGTTGAGACAACCACAAGGAGGTTTAATCGAATAACCATCCCGGCGAGAACAACAGCTATTTCTCAAATCGCTCAAGCTTCTTTATTCCTTCAAAATCCATCGACTATTCAATCCTATTAACTTAAGCATGACAATTGAATTTGAACAAAACAAGTTAGATAAGCTTTCATTTTTATTATGTGTTCAATCTTAAAGCAGGGACAAATGACTCAGAGAACTGCACAATGCATTGTTACAAAACTCTTAAGATGAAACGATAAGTAGGTCGAATTCCGATACGCTTTTAAGTTTAACGGAATTTAGAGAAATGTTTCTCTACGTTATTGCGTACCATTTATATTTAGAAATGGATTAAACAGAATTGCTTTTTTATCAAAACTAATACGATCTAAGGAATCTGATATAAACTCTGTAAAACGGTCATTCTAATTAATCCTCTAAGCTGGCAAGATTTCAGAGGAATGTAGTGTTACTTTTACCCAACAACGCACTTCATGATTAAATAACGTCTTTCTAAAGAATCTATGGATTCTTTAAAAATTTAGAGATTCTATAGGTCCTTCCCCAAGAATAGAATCCTTTTGAACAATTCTATAAGTTATTTCCTTGGAATATAATCCTTTTGAACGATTCTAATTGCCAATTCGATACAATAGAATTGTTTGCAAAGTTTTTATTGCTTCTTTCCTTAGAATAGAATCCTTTGGAAAGATTTTATTGTTCCTCTGCTTAGAATAGAAAGCTTTGGACAGGTTATATTGCTCTTTTCCTTGGAATAGATTCCTTTCGATAGATTCTATTAGTCAAGGTCAAAACTGGTTAGTATTATGTAGTATCATGCAGGGAAGACTGCAGGTTGCAAGGTAGAATTATGCGTGTGAACCCCTCAGAGGGTTAATGTTTAGAATGGATTAAACAGAATTGGTTTTTATTAAAAGCGATACGTCTATCTTAAGAATCTTATATGAACGCTTTAATACTGCAGTTTTAATTAATTCTCTAAAACCCGCACGATTTCCTAGTAATGTAGTGTTGCTTTTATCTCACAACTCTCTCCCTCTCTCTTAAAACTAGAAAAACGGAAAGTTGCTTTATACCTAGAAAGACGGAAGGGGTCAATTTGACCCCTCGCTTTTATTGAGCGTTAGGTTATGTTATACAGCTTATTTTAGGTTTCAAATTATAGATAAGTAATAGAATATATGCTAGTATTCAAATTGAAAATGTATCACACACTGACCTGCTTTTTATATCATTTTATTTTGTTCATTTGTTTCAGCAATCAGCACATTTTACTTCTCTCGATGAACATTTTCCGCATACTGCCTTTTTACAATTCGCGCAGTTATTTTTTATGTGGTTTTCCATGTAAAATCTCCGTACCCTGCATTTCAATCTTTTATTGGTGATGTCTTCTTTTCTGTATCTCTTACTATCTGTGACAGAATCTGAGTATTTGCTGTTTTAATTTTAGATGCCACATGTGGAACATATCGCTGTAACTTCCATTTCCTTGCCCTTACAGATTAATTCTAGATGTAGAAGGGCTGTGGATTGTTTCAGAATTATCATCATGGAGACTTACTTTCATTGCATGTTTCGTTTTCTTTCGACAATGAATCGGGCACTACCTTCTGAGCTGATTTACGAATTTGTTTACTATATTTTATGCTGGTTACTTCTCTGCTGCACCCACATTTATACCTTTGTAGAATTTTCGTTTTTGGAAGGGGCTGAGAACTAGTTTCAGCTTCTTCATCATTATAACTTCTATTTTTCTACCTTTATTAGGCGGAAAATATTCTTCGTTTTCAGAACTGCTAGTTTCACTATTTCCAGAATCTATTTAATCTAATCTTTGCGATTCTCTCAAAATCTCTTCGTGCGTGAGCCCACATCTTCGTGCCATCTTCTCTCTCAATCAAAAGAGTAACTAATCGTATCTTCCTATTCAATTTGCCATCGAGCAAAGCATCAGAAATTTCCATTTGTTTAGTCTAATTGTGGTTATGCCGACCGAATGTCGCCAATCACTACTAAATCACATTCATTGTGTTACCAATCTTTGCTCAAAGCTGGATAGGGCTTTTAATGTTTAGGTACAAATGTATTTAGCGCCTCGTCTGGTGGCAACGCTCTTGGCGCATTTTTTATGTCGCCAAGGAAATAAATTTTAGAAAAAATCTTTTGTATCTTTTTCAATATAACATCTTTATAAATATTTCCGCTTGCCTAGGTTGCCATAAAACGGGAATAACACTTATAAAGATGGGTTACCTTCGCCTGCCATAACTCGGTACTAAAAGAGCGCCAAAAAACTGGCCAAGAGCGCTGCCACCAGACGAGGGGTTAGATACATCTGTACCAATGCTTGTAAATAGGATATAGAGGGGAAGACAAAATAAAGCTACTTTCAATGTTGTTACAAGGTAATTAATATAACCATCCATAAAGAAAAATTTCGCTCTATCACTGCGAAATGCGATAAGGGCCATTTTGGCCCCTTCCCGTCTTTCTAGTTATACGGTTCATTATCTCCGCTTCTATGACAGCTAGGCCAAAATAATTAAATCTACATTAAGTATGAGCTAAATAATTAAACGTCATGAAATATCAATTTATTCAATCCATGGGCAAGGGAAGTTACAGGGCGAGAAACAACGCGAGAGGCCAAAAAGTCCCCTTCCGTCTTTCTAGTGTGTATGTGTTTTAATGACTGGATAACCACATCTCTTTAAAGAATCGATAGTTTCTCCCAACTTTTTGCTATTAGTCCTTCCTACAATAGAATCTTTCTATGGAACAAATCTATAGATTCTATACTTGGAATAGAATCCTTTTGATCGATTCCATTGGTCCATTTTGCAGAATTTAATCCTTTGGAATGTTTCTATTGACCTATTCTGTATAATAGAGTCTGTTTGAAAGATTCTGCAACTCTTACTTCCTTAGAATAGAATTATTTGGAAAAATTCTATTGGTCAAGGAGGTCAAAATTGTTTAGAAGTCATACAGGGAAGAAAGACTATAGGTTGCGAGGTGGAATTATGCATGTTAAACCTTCAGAGGGATAAATTTGTAGGTTATTTTTCACATTCCTGGATCATTGGTATACATAACTTGGTCAAAAATATCTGAGCCCTGTTTATTTAATGTAACATCGACATCGGAATTCAAATATTGAGCAATTTTCACTTTCCAGCTTATGTTTACTGGATTTGAAACTTGAATATTACGCAACAAGAAAACAGTAACGATTCCGGTACTACACAAAAATGTATCCCCTAAATATATTATTAATAATAACAAAATAATCCCTTACTAAATAAAACAATGCAAAACGCATTGTTTACCATAAATCAAAAACGAAGTCTCAACAATGGGATTCGTAATTCAGATCAATCATTGTTTTTACGAAACACTTGTCAAAGTGCAGATACAGGATACAGAAAAAAGCTTTTGCATAACAAAAACAAGGAAGTTACTTGGAATGCTATTACCTTTTCTCCGTATGTTTAATGTTTTGTAAAAATAATGAGAGTTCCTAGAAAAACGAAGCTAAATGTTTTGATACGGGAGATATCTTGTTCTGGTCATGTTACAACGAGCCCCAACGTAACCGAGCCTCTAACTGTAACCGAACCGTGAAACGAAATGCCAACCAAAACCAAAACTTTTAGAATGTGAGTTTGGCGAAGACTTTATCTTGATTTGAATAGTCGTATATGCCTTGATGAATGGTGCCCTTTAATTTGTGCTCTTAACCTCTGTATGTATTTCTTGATAAATCTATTTGAGAATTAATCGACTGTTTATTTCAGATATGTTTTATTTAAGTGTGACATTTAGTTAAGACCAGAATTTCTGCCAAAAACGAAGTATCCTTCTGTACTAAGGAATCTTGGAAGTATTGGGATTCAGAAACTTCAAGGTAAGGAAGCTTTTCTTTACCTTCATTTATTTTAGTACAGCTTTGACTTTTTAGACTTTTTAGTGGCAATGCTTTTGGCGCTTTTTTGGCGTGCTTGTTATGTCGCCTGGAAATAATTTCTTGAAAAAACACCGGTTTAGGCTTAGCAGAAAAAAATTAAAAAATCAAAGAATCTTAAAAATAGAAAACAAATCAACACTACCATTTTGGTACAGCTTTGATATAAAGACTTTGTAGTAGCAATGCTTTTGACGGGCTTTTTGTGTCGCCTAAGGAGAATTTCTTAGACAAAACACCGTTTTAAGTTGAGCGGAAAATAATTAAAAAATCAACGAAAAGAATTTTGAAAATAGATAAAAACATAACTATTAGCCTTTTTTAAACTTTTCGACTGTTTTAAACTCCTTCCAATCTAAGTGGCTAACAACTTCTAAATCATTATTGAAACAATCTGTTTTCCTCACACGAATTTTAAACAAATACACGTCAAAATAAAAATGAAATTCGGTTTGCTTGTGAGATAGGAGCGAGCTTTCCTAAAATTGCCCTACCGCCAGAAAAATTGAACTTCAAATTTCGCGAAAAGAACATCCTGAAGCTTTTATCTACAACACTAAGTACAGAAGGCGTGGTAAAATCAAAAAAGATAATGGCAGGTTGGTAATTAGCTTCGCACTGGAGCAACACATCGGGCTATTGGTGGCGGACTGGGATCAACCCCGAGGGGAAGGACGACACACTCCGCCAACGTGGGGACATTTGAGGTCACGATAGACTGAACCTGCACCAGTCTTTGGTTGAACCAAGTTTCGAACTCGCAGAAAAGATAATGATTTCCAAAAATTATAAGAGGTTCTAATAAAAGCAAGAAGTAAGGTTGCCTTTACCTGCCACATTTCGCTACAAAAAGCACACCGAAAGCGTTTCCACAAAAGTCTTTATATCAAAGCTGTACCTTTATTTCGAATCTCTATTTTGATACCACACATCACTTCAGTTCCCAGATGTGATATATTGCTGAATAATGCAAGTAGAAAAAGAGAAAAATATACGATAGCGAAATTATTAGTTGGGTAATACTGTCAAATCAATTCCAATGAAGTCAAAATATTCTATCAATATAACATATTTCAAAATATTCAAAAGGAAAGATTATGACACTAGAAAATACGCAGATTTAAAATGCGCATGTTATTAAAACGAAATTATTTTGATCCATTCTAAAGGTTTACGAATCAGTCAGAATATCTTATTTCTAACACATCGCTATGATATAAAAGGTCAGAATAAAATAGAAATTATTTCAAGAAAGTTGTTTTCAAGTTTCAGTTAAATAACGACTTGATCTAGACGATACAAATGTTAAACGGAAAAATTAAATATTTTATTTCTTGTAAGAAATCAAAAATTCCAAGAGGCTAACTGTAATTTCATTTGACATCTGAAATAAAGGAAAATGAATACTTCTGTAATTTATTTTGTTGGATAATTAAGTAAACTCTTATACCCTTGTAGAACAATTGTAATTTTTTGTGGAAGGTAGGTAGTTAATTAGCCTCGCACTGGAGCAACACAACGGGTTATTGGCGACGGTCCGGGATTAAAGCCGGAGGGAAAGATCCGAGAACACCACCACGTAATTTTGAACCACGGTCAGATGACGAAGTCACACATGAGCTGGCACCCTACCCTCCAAACTTCCACACCACGCTAACGAGAGGACATTTGAGGCCACGACAGATTTTAAGTGCACCAGCTTCCTTCGTACATGACGATTTTCGGTTGGATTCGAACTCGCAAACCTTCGGATGCTAGTCCGTTACTCTACAAACCAGGTTTTGTGGAATGAACCTCTATAGTAACCTATTTTGTAGAATATATTATAAGAATCGAAGCAGTAACGTGTTAACCCCTTTTTTTAACATCTGGAAGCTAGCTTTTTTAACATATAATTTGGTTTATTATTAATTTATTTGCATAATTTAAGAGCAGTGAAATGATCGGGCATAGTAATAAATATTATTGAAGCAATAAAACATGTTTAAGAGCATCAACAAACAAAATATTTTTAGAAATGCTGTGATTATTTTGTATTAACGTAATAAAACATTATTCGTATATAAGAACTGAGCAATTTTGGACAAGTGTTAATACTTTTTAAAAACAAACACTATTTTAATTTGATCCTCCTTTTAACACTGAAAAGACGGAAGGGGCCTTTTTGCCCCCTCGCGTTGTTTCCCGTCCTGTCAATGGATTGAATAAGTTGATATTTCATGACTTTTAGTTATTTAGCTCATACTTAATGTGTATTTAATTACTTTAGCCTAGTTCTCATAGAAGCGGAGATAATGAACCGTATACTAAGAAAGACGGAAGGCCCTATCATATTTCGAAGTGAAAGCGCGAAATTTTTTCTGATTGACAGCTATAATTACCTTGTAACGATATTGAAAGTAGTGTTTTTTGGCTTCCCCTCTACCATTCTGTTTATATGGATTAAAAGCCTTTCCCAGCTGTGAGCAAAGATTAGTAATAGAATGAATGTGATTTAGTAGTGATGGGAGACACACTTTGGGAAAAGGGAGAAACATTACCACACAGATAACTATTTTACATCCTTAAAATTGTGAGAACAATTGATATCAAAATGCTCAAACCTCGAAGGAACACTTAAGGAAAAACCGCAGAGGTGCCATCAATAGAGCAAAGTTGGGAAAACAACGTCTTCATTCCACGATATTGTTATAAAAAGGCTCAGATATAATGCTTACTGCTTATCAGGGAAAGAGGAACAAAAATGTTCTGTTATTAAGTTTTCTTCACCCTCTGTTACCATCGATAATAATGAAAAGACACCAGAAACTGTACATTTTTATAACCAGATTAAGTACGGCGTCGACATTGTACGAGACCAAATGATACGTCTGCCCACTACAAAATCGGGATCTCGTCGCTGGTCTATACAAGTATTTTTTAATATTTTAGACATGTCTGCGGTAAATGCTTGGGTTTTGTATAAAGTGACGGGAAAGCAGAAACTTAGCAGGAGAAATTTCATCCTGCAGCTTCGTACTCCATACGTGACATCTAAAATTAATGCAGCAAATATTCAGATTTTGCGCAAGTAGTTTTAAAAGAAGACATCACCAAAATAAAAGATTGAAATGCAGAGAGCTTTCGCATGGGAAACCACACAAAAAGTAGCTGATAAAATTGCAAAAAGGCAGTATGCGGGAAATGCTCATCGGGAGAAGTAAAATGCGCTGATTGCTTCAACGAATGAACAAAATAAAATGCTATAAAAAGCAAGTCAGTGTGATAAATTTTCAATTTGAATACTAGAGAGAGAGTATATATTCTATTACTTATTATCTATCATTTGAAACCTAAAATAAGCTATGTATAATATAATCTAACGCTCATTAAGAGCCAGGGGCCAAACTGGCCCATTCGTCTTTCGTGGTATAAGGCAACTTCCCATCTTTCTAGTGTTAATACCATTATTTAACTGCTACAAACTTCACTGGTTTATCAAGATTGAATTTGGATATTATTAACTATTTGAGCGTCACGATATTTTCGAGTAGTATAGTATTGGTTTTACACAACACACATATTGGCTGAATACCACATTAGTGGTTGAAAGAACCCATGGATTCTTTCAATTTTTTCTTAGAATAAAATACGATTCTATTGGCTCTTTCCTTAGAATATAATCCTTTGGTAAGATTTTATGGGTTTTTCTTCAGAATAGAATAATTTGGAAGGATTGTATTAGTCACACACTCTTTAAAATATAATCCTTTGGATTTATTGGGTCTTTCCTTAGAATAGAATCCCTTAAAAAGATTCCATTGGTCTTTTCCCTAGAATATAATCCCTTAAAAAGATTCCATTGGTCTTTTCCTTAGAATCGAATCGTTTGGAAAGATTCTATTGGTTACTTTCTTAGAACAGAATCTTTTGGAATTTTAGAATCTTTAGCAAAATTAACCACATCTTGGACGAGATATCTCGTCGAAACATTTGGAGTGTTAAGCCCTTAGGGTCGTTGCACACCAACAAAAACCAATTCAATTTGGATCAATTCGAATCCAATAGAATGATTAACCCTCCTGGTGTATTATCTTAACGTCAAAAACTGCCCAGTCGCAGTTTGTCCCTTCTAAATATTGCTCCATAAAATCAAACAACTGCCCTGTAGTGTCCAGCCTCTGGAGCAAAAACCTATTCCAAATTGTCACCAGTTCTGGGCAAGGGACAATTTGCGTTTCCTCTACTTGGATCTTCATTCCTCTTGGAGAAATAGGGCAGTTTTGTCTCGACAAGATATCTCGTCCTTAACAAAATTGACCATATCTTGGACGAGATATCTGGTCGAAACACTTGGTGGGTTAAAAGCACATCGGAATGTCGGGTGCATAAAGATTACCATAATGAAAGTGATGATAAAAATGATCGTAGCTGAAACATTCCTGTATAATTAAAATTATCGATTTTGGTGACTTTGAAAGTCTACTGTTAACTTAATAAGCTCGTGATTTAATGTATCAGATGTGCCTTATTTCCATTAAGATGTATGTATGCACTAGAAATCGAGAAAATCGATATTTTTTATTGCTTCCAAATATTTTCCAACTTTTTAGCTTTCAAACGTTACCAAGATTTTGTAAATATTTGAAATATTTTTCTAGTTACAAGGGTTTTCGTTAGGTACTTTCACCATGAGCAAACATGTTTCCAAAATTTAAGCGCAGCATGGCCAAATATGGCCTTTGCGCCATAACACACCAAAACAACCAACCAACAAAAACGTTTAACTCAATTTCTGAAGAACTGTGTTTTTGCAATATGATGCCGTGATGAATATGCAATATGTTGCAGTGAAAACTCAACAATGGATTGATCTGTTATAATTATTTTTATGTCATTATAATCTATACAGTACAGCGAATGTTTTGACCCTCAGTCAGAGTCATTAGTTACGAATTGAATTTTTAGTTGATTTTTAAATGTCAAAATTCATGAAAAATCTTGATTTTTTTATACTTCCTTGGTGGAAAAAATTGTAGAAAAAAGCCTATTCCCTCTACCGACTTGATAGAAGGTCAAAACATGTAGAATAATATTAGGAATAATTTCCACCAAGAATTGTCTTTCTGAACAAATTAGAATTTGAGATATCACTGTTCAAAAACATGCTAATTAGCTGATTAAATCTAAATTAGATAAGTAATGTTTAGCGTAATCTGATTTTTTACACATAGAAATGAATTTAAGCAATTCAATATTGTAAAAAACTGGATTTGCAAAGTCAAGAATTTAAAAAAGTCTTCTAGTGTATACGTACATCTTAAGCAAGTGTTTCTCTGTCCTGCCTATATCGTGATTTTTCATAGCGATGTATACAATGACTTACCGTGATTCTCTATTCAAACTTGAAATTGGATTAGAATTGAATAATTATTTGCTGAGCTCTAAAAGCAAATATCATTAGTCTTAAGTAAACGTTGCTATTCGATAGTAAAGTAAACGTTCTCTGAATCTCATTATGCTTTGGACTCCACGAGAATTCAAGTTCTCATTAGCAAGCAATTGAATGTTGAGCAAATTGAATTTTCAATTGATGTCTTTTCGAGTGATCCTCTTAAATATACAATGAATTAATTATACAGACTAAATTTGAATGGATTGGGGGTACGTCGTTGCTCAGTAGGTATGTCCACTGCGCTAGCAACCGTAGGTGGCATAGGTTCGATCCCTGTCAGGTGCATTCCTCCCTGGGTGTATTTCTCTCTTCTGTGTCAGTGAAACTTTCACTGTGTGTGTCTATTACTTGATATTATATGTCTTGTGTCTGGCCTAGTGTGGCCAAACATGACCCATGGCATGGTCAGTGAGATTTTCACTGTGTGTGCATGTCTATTACTTGATATTATGTCTTGTGTCTGGCGCAGCGTGGCCAAACATGGCCCATGGCGGCATGATCAATAAAACTTTCACTGTGTGTATCTATTACTTGATATTATATGTCTTGTGTCTGGCCTAGCATGACCAAACATGGCCCTTGTGCCATAAAACCCCAAAACAACCAACCATCTTAATGAATTTGTTATACTTTTAATCATTTATGCATCACAGAAACATGATCTTCAATTCAAAGTTTTCAAATCGGATATACAGAGTGATTCGAAACACGTGGGACAAATTTCTAAGGGTGTTAGATCACATAAAAGAAACGTTTTTTGCATGGCAATGTATGGACGAAAGTGATGCGTTTAGGCGCAACACAAGAATTGCGCACGAAATGAAACAAAATGTTTTTGTAAATTGTTTTACGATTACAGTGAAACTTCGATTAACCACCAGGGTCGGGACCGGGACGGTTAATCGAATAGACGATTAACAGAAATACCTTAAACAACAACCCACCCCATCCATTGCATATGAACGAATGATAAAAAATGTACGTTTACGAACTGGAAATACACTATGCATGTATTTTGTTTTACAGAAACAAACAATATACAATTTACATTAAGTACAGTATAGTGCATATGTACATATTGTTACATGAACTTACACTCTAGACGTACATACATATTCCAATTTTAAAATAGTCTGTCATTTTCTTTTGTTTCTTCGAGGCTCGTTCTTTCTGAGTCGCAATGTTCCGTACTTTACGTAGAAGTATAGTATGTATGCATGTATGAGTATAGTATGTATGTATGAGTACAGTATGTATGTATGAGTACAGTATGTATGTGTGTACGTACTAATAACTTTTAATATTTTATTCATTAACTTTTAATAAAACGGACCGACGGTTAACAGAAACTGACGGTTAAAAGAGTGACGGTTAATCGAAGCCTCCAATACCTCATATTACCGTGGTGTGGAAGTTTGGAGAGTGGGATGCCAGATCATTTGTTCTCGTCATCTGACCGTGGTTCAAAATTACGTGGTGTTGTCCTCGGATCTTTCTCTTCGAGATTGATCCCAGACTGTCGCCAATAGGCCGTTGTTATAGCCCGTCTTCTTATTGAGCGGTAAAACGATTTTATGTAAGAGGTCGATGTTTTATGGCGCAAGGGCCAGGTTTGGTCCAGCTTCCCAAACAAGGTCAAATAAATGGGCATACATCCAAGGTGGTAATGGTAATTAATTAACGTCGCACTGGAGCAACACACGGGCTATTGGCGACGGTCCGTGATCTATCCCCAATGGAAAGACCCGAGGACAACACTTGAGCTGGCACCCCACTCTCCAAACTTCCACACCACGCCAACGTGAGGATTTTGGGGGCCACGACAGATTTAACGTGCACCAGATTCAGTGTACACGACAGTCTTTGGTTAGACAGTGTTTTGAACTCGCAACCTTTCCGATTGCTAATCCGTTACTCTTCGAACCGGGCTACCGCGGCCATATACACACATGGAAAGTTTTTTAATGACAAAGAGAGAAATACACATGGGGAGGAATCGAACCTGAATGGCTTGGAATTCACAGGTTGCTAGGGCATTGGGCAAGCTACTAAGCCACGACCACCCCCACATACAAAGAAAAACTTGGTATTCCTGATGTGGGTGTTTTGTAGAAAAGACTTATTTGGTTACCCATATTATTATTTGGTCCCCCAGCAATATTTCAATATTTACCCCTCCCCTTAGGGGTCTCCTTAAAATAATCGGGGGTTCAAGCGCGTTTGGAATTGGCACCCTGTTCTACTGTTACCACTAGCTGGCGTTTTAACCTGCTTAGTATTGACACGCATAATTCCACCTTGTAACCTCAGGCTTCCCTGGATACTTCTAACCTATTTTATAAGCTCCTTGACCAATACAATCTTTCCAAAAAAGATTTTATTATAAGGAAGTGAGAAATAAAATATTTCCAAAGGATTCTATTATAAGGAAATGAGAGAGAGAAAATCTTTCCAAAGTATTCCATTCTAAGGAAATGAACAATATAATCTTTTAAAAGGATTCTATTCCAAGGAAAGGAGTAATAGAATCTTTCCAAAGGATTCTATTATAAGGAAATGAAAGAGAATATATTTCCAAAGAATTTTTTCTAAGGAAATAAGTAATAGAATCTATCCAAAAGATTCCATTCTAAGGAAATGAACCATATAGCCTTTTAAAAGGATTTTATTCCAAGGGAAGGAGTAATAGAATTTTTCCAAAGGATTCTATTCGAAGGAAAAGATCAATAAAATCTTTCCGAAAGATTCTATTTATAAGGAAACGAGCAATAGAATCCTTCCAAATGTTCTATTTTAAGAAAATGAGCCATATAATCTTTCCAAATGATTCTATTGTAAAAAATTAGCAATATAATCTTTCCAAACGATTCTATTCTACAGAATGAGTCAATAGAATCGTTCCAAAGGATTCTATTTTAAGGAAAGAATTCATGTGTTCTTTCAACTAATAGATATGGTTATTTAGTCAAAAAGTGCGTTGTGGGGTTGAAGCAATGCTACTCTACTCAGAAATGGCCCGACGCTCAGAGGGTTAAATGAGGTTGTAGAAATGCCAAAAAGCGTACGGAACCTTTCACCCCTTTAAAGACTTGTAATAGACTTGTTAAGACCAAGGCCACACAGATTCACTGTGACTTATGGGAAAGCCGCCCCCCCCAAAAAACCCCATGAAGTTATCTATTATATATCATTTATATTTATTGATTTCTATAATTTATATTATTTATATTCCATATTGTTATAAAATAGAAATATATAATAAAAAGTAAACGAAGAATTTAGTTTGATGCGTGGCATTCCATTGATTTACCATTGTTTTAATATTTGGTTCGATTTTTGTAGTAGCCAAGCGCAAAATTGATTCTGAATTTTCATTAGTCAAGGGTTGCAATTTTTCGCTCCAACCAAAGACCGTCGTGTTCAAAGGTACACGTAAATCTGTCGTGGCCTCGAATATCCTCACGTTGGCGTGGTGGGGAAGTTTGGAGAGTGGGGTGCCAGCTCAGGTGTTGCCTCGTCATCTCACCGTGGTTCGAAAATACGTGGTGTTGTCCTCGGATCTTTCCCTTGGGGATTGGTCCCGGAGCGTCGATAATAACCCGTTGTGTTGCTCCAGTGCGACGTTAATTAAAACACCCACCTTCAAAAAAGAAAGATATAATAAAGGTAAATGAAGAATTTGATTTGATGTGACATTGAATTGATTTGCAATTGTTAAGAAATTTGGTTCGATTTTTGTAGTAGCCAAGCGCAAAATTGATTATAAATTTTCATTAGTCAAGCGGTTCCTATTTTTCGCTTTGTTAATATTCATGACTGAAAAATTGTACTAAAACTGTTGTAAAACTGAAAAAATGTGGTCAGGTATATGTTGACCCAAAGAGGCTCGCGCATTTTCATGTAAAATCTAGCAACAAAATTTTAACCTAAATTACCTATTGTGTGACTTGATAAAGTTAAAACAACGTATGGTGAGGCGGGTCGCCAGCAAATCAACGGAGGGCCGCACCAGACCCGCGGTCAGCGGTCCGTGCATCCCTGCTTTAAAACAAAAGCGGCAAGTCGAAAGAAAAGCACACCCATTCCGATTATACAACTCTACTTTACGGCGCTTAGCCCGTGCGTTTAGCGACAAAAAGGCACTTCCATTAGCCCAGGGGAGGAAAGAAACGTTTTCACCCCTATCCAAACCAACCCTTCCCTCTAATTTCGGAAGTTGTAGCGAACTGAAAAAAATCCCATTCACCCTGCTTGTTGACCGTGAATCATCTTCA
The DNA here is from genome assembly GCA_933210815.1 of Meta bourneti. Classification (NCBI taxonomy): domain Eukaryota; kingdom Metazoa; phylum Arthropoda; class Arachnida; order Araneae; family Tetragnathidae; genus Meta; species Meta bourneti. The sequence continues at coordinate 73,988,430 of OW119933.1, read as the reverse complement.
AAAAAAAGATCGTTTCATTAACCGCGCCCCGTGATGCGGCTTGGCTGGGAAACTGGGGTTTGGCGAGATGGGAACGGCGCCAATATTGGTAACCATATCTCACCGTCACATTCCCTCGAAAGATGACGATTGCACTGGCACACACAGTTGCCGGGTTTCGCTCCTCGCTGCATAGTAATCCGGAGGTGGAGATAGCGGAGAGTAATTTTTAAATGTTTCCCCTATGAGCGGGATTGAAACAGAGGTTGAATCTCTTCGTTCCCCACCAAGCTGCCTTAGTAATTTGATTTAAAAATCAATCAATTTCCTATTTAGAAGGAGGATCGAGATGCTTTTCGATTTGGGTAAGCTTTAATCTTTTCTCGATACCTTGATGTTTTTAATGTAACTCGTTTGAAATCGGTTATATTCGGAGGTGGTGTGGAGAAATTTTAATGTTGTTTTTCAATTGTTGATATTTGAAAACAGCATTGGGTTTCAAAATCGCAAGTTTATTTTTTGGAGACGGTTAAAAATGTAAATTAGACTGACAGGAGCCATATGCAAATTAAGCCGCTGCGATCTTCAAAGCTCCATATGTTTAAAAAAACTTAGAAGTTTTAGTTCCGTTTTCGTCGCGTTTGAACTGCGCTCTTATAAAATAGGAAATTCTCAATGAGTATATAATTAACTAGCAATAAAGAGAACGATTACTTAAAAATCAAATAATCCAAGCGGAAAAATTTTATTTTAAAAACTAGCAAGGAAGTTAGCTTTGATCTAATTATAATTTCAACCCGGTTCATCTAATTCATCGTGTATTGCACGAGCTTTTTGCATTTCGTTTTGTTTAGCTAAGTGGACAACGAAACAAACGTTTCGGCAATTCAAATCCTCTTTTTGTTTAACACTTCGCAATAGTCTATATTCACAATGGATTTCTTGGTAGTATTGAGTATTTAATCCTAAAGGGTATATTTATACACAGCTTTAATCTAAATATGATTTGAATTCAGTCTAATTTATCGTGTATTACTATTGAGAACTAGCTTTTGTATTTCAATTAGTTTACCTCAGGGAAAACTAATAAACGTTTCGGCAATTCAAATCCTGTTATTAGCTACTTCTCAATATTCTACATTCACAATTTATCTTAGTGTTGCGTATTTAATCCTAAAACGGTATATTCTTATACGCTACTTTAATCTAAATATAATTTTAATTCAGTATATCTAATTCACCGTGTATTACTTTCGAGAGCTACCTTTTCGTATTTCGTTTAGTTTACCAAAGAGGGAAATGTAATAAAGTTTCGGGAATTTGTATCCTGTTTTATACAGGATTATAAATTTTCTTCGCAATATTCTATGTCCACAATTGATTTTCTAGTAGAATTGTGTATTTAATCCTAAAAGGTATATCTGTACACTATTGTAATTATATTTCCTGTTTTAAGAGCATTCTTCCTCAAAACGAATTCTCCAAAGCAAGAGAGTGGGAAAACATCATAAATAGAAAAACTATTGTGTGATAGTGAAAACAAATCGAAATTGCGAATGTTCATTTCAAACCGATAATGCGAATCAATTTGCATATCTCATCCATCAAATTGGTTCGCTTTTACTGGTAAAAGTATCCTACAAGACTTGGGAAGATGTAGTCTATTTCAGCTGTTTTTCCAAGAATGCAGATGCCTAATCGATTGAGGTGTTTGAAGAGGATGTCACTGAACTTATTGTTCTCGGTAACAAATGAAATTCTTTCTTTTGCCGTATCAACAAAGTTCTTACGAAAATAATTTGTTTGTTGATTTCACAGATCAATGATTACATTGGATTCTTGTTTTGAAGTCTAGTTCACATCACAAGTTTGTAATTACTGTTTCAGTTAGGTCAACGTATAAAGTTGTTTTCTCACATCTTAGGTGAGTTTGGTATTGATTGAGACGGGGAAACTGATATTGCTGCGATGATGTAATCCGTTTATTCATATAAAAGCTAGTAATAAGGATTAGTCAACCAGAATGATCATAGGTTGTAATTAAATTAAGTGCTGTTACAACAATCATCTCATTCTTAACATCTTTGCCTGATTACCAGCATGGAATATGTATTTTATTACATCGTTCCCCTGTGATATATTTTGTTAGTCGTTGACGAAAAGAGGAGAGAGGACACGTTCGTTTAGAAGCTGGTAATAAGAATTAATCAACCTGAATATACCTTATAATCAAATGAAGTACTGTTACTACGATCATCATTCTTAAAATTTTTGCCAAACTACTTACATGGAATATGTATTTTATCACATCGTACTCATGTGATATATTTTGTTAATTGTTGGCGAAAGGGAATAGGAGAGGAGAGGATTTAATTTGTTTATAAGCTGGTAATAAGAATTAGTCAACTCTTGATGAATAATCATACATTGTCTTCAAATGAAGTGCTGTTACTACGATCATCATTTTTAATATTTTTGCCCAATTAGTTGCATGGAAAATATGTATTTTATTACATTGTAGTCCCGTGATATATTTTATTAATAGTTGACGAAAGGAAATAGGAAAGGATACGATTTAATTTGTTTATTCGTTTAGAAACTGGTTAGAAGAATTCGTCAACCCGAATGATCATACCTTACAATCAAATGAAGTGCTGTTGCTAGGATCATCATTCTTGACATTTTTGCCTAATTACCAGCATGGAATATGTATTTTATTACATCCTACTAATGTTATATATTTTTTTAGTCGTTGACGAAAGAGAATAAGAGAAGGATACGATTAATTATCTTATTCGTTTAGAAGCGGGTAATAAGAACTAGTCAACCCGAATGATCATACCTTGTAATCAAATGAAATGAATGCTGTTACTTCGATCATCATTCTTAATATTTTTTCCTAATTACCTGCATGGGATATGTATTTTATTACATCATATTTCCGTGATATATTTTGTTAGTCGTTGACGGAAGGGTATAAAGATACGATTTGTTTCATTTATTCGTTTAGAAGCTGATAATAAGAACTAGTCAACCCGAATTATCATACCTTGCATTCAAATGCAGTGCTGTGCCTAATAGTGATACTTTTGCCTAATTACGAAATGTGTATTTTATTACATCGTACCAGTGTGATATATTTTGTTAGTCGTTAGCGAAAAGGAATAAGAGATAGAGAGGATACGATTTAATTCGCTTTGAAACTGGTAATAAGAATTAGTCAATCCGAATGATCTTACCTTGTAATCAAATGAAGTGCTGTTACGATGATCATCATTCTTAACATTTTGCCAAACTAAATGCATGGAATATGTATTTTATTACAGTTCCCCTGTAGTATATTTTTATATTAGTTGACGAAAGCAAATTGGGGACATGATTTTAATGAAAAATAAAATCAGTCCCAATAGTTCTACTTTGTATTCAGGTGAAATGGTGATTATTATAGCCATTTTTCTCAGAATTTATGCCAAAATAGCTATACGGAATGTGTATTTTATTAAATCTGTGATATATTTTGGTAGTCAAACTTAAAGGGAGTCGTTATCGATTGTCAGTTGATGTCTCCTTCAGATGTTCGTGCTGTTGAGTGATCGTAAACGCTGTTCTCGTATTTCGGTTCGATAGAAAATCGATTTTGTTCTTAACAAAAATCGCATTTTACCTCGCAATTGATGCAAAGGATCCTTTGAAATTTCTTACCTTATTTTTTGAAAATACATGACTATTTCAACCCCACGCTTTAGAATATCTAAATATACCTTTCAAATCACGCGGGAATTAGCTGGCAGGGGAAACTTTACTTCCATTTATGATTTTATTCTGTCGTCTGGATAAAGAATTTATTTAAACTTAGCTTATTCCAAATCTGCCTGATCCATACTTGTAAGAAAATGTCAGTCATAGACTCTTGTGAAGAATATATTAACAATGAAAAAAGTTCCATCATATTTCTGCTTGGTATGCCCATCAGAAGTGGAGTAATTATTTAAACCGTGAAAATGGTAGATTTATTTATTCAACATCATATACTTTCATCTATCATAAGTAAAAATCTGAAAGTTACACGGAAACAGATATTTAGTAAAGTGCAGTTTATGAAGAACGAGAATTTGTTGCTTGCATCCTAGATTGTATTTTGCACGTTTAATTTACGCTTTCTACGCTGCTATATTGTTGATTCACGGAAAAGTTCAATTATTGACTCTTACGCCTGTGTACAATACATTTTCAATGAGTGCAATGAATTAAATAATTTCACTCGTTCTCCATATATCGGTTTGCTTTCCCATATATAAATCAGTGCTAATAGATCACTTTGGAAAGCTTCATTGTAGTCATAACATAACTTTTTGATCTATGAAAATAATTAAATGTTTCATTCTCCACATCTGAATTACTCTCCTATATATGAGGAAAAAGGTATTTTTCTCAGTACAGGGTACAGTAGTGTATTGAAAAGTTATATTGTAGACTAATATAAGTTTTCAACCTATGAAAAGAATGAAATATTTCACTTTCCACATCCTCATGGTATGCCTTGCAATATATGGCTTAATGCGTGTTTGAGATGTAGTAAAATGGAGATTATTGGAAAGCTCCATTGTAGTCCAATATAACTTTTCAATCTGCAAAAGGAATGACATATTTCACTTTCCACATGTATGAAGTCCAATATATGAAGTAATGAGGTATAATAAAGTAGATTATTTGAGAGCTTCGCTATAGTCACAATATAATTTAATCTGTGAATCTCTTTTTTAAATAAGAAATTATGTATTTAACTCTCCACATCTCAGTATGCTTTCCAATATATGAAGTAACGAGGTGTATTAAAATAGATCTTTGGAAAGCTTCGCTGTAGTCACAATATAATTTAATCTGTAAAAGAAATTGCATATTTCACTCTCCACATCTCAGTATGCTTTCCGATGTATGAATTAGTGAGTTGTAATAAAGTATATCATTGGAAACATTCACTGTATTTATAATATAATTTTTAATTTGTATTTCACTCCACATCCCACTATGCTTTCCAATATATGAAGTAACGAGGTGTAATAAAGTCGATCATTGGAAAACTCCATTAAAGTCACAATGTAACTTTTAATCTCATTTCACTCTCCACATCTCAGTATGCTTTCCAATGTAATAAGTAATGAGATGTATTAAAATAGATCATTGGAAAGCTTTACTGTAGTCACAATATAACGTAATCTGTAAAAGTAATTACATATTCCACTCTCCACATCCCAGTATGCTTTTCAATATATGAGGTAACACTATGAGGTGCAGTAAAGATCATTCCAAGGCTCTATTGTAGTCGCAACAAAACAGCGCGATCTCAATTCAAACGCTGGAGCTTCACGTTTCAGAAGGTAGATGACAGCAAGCTGAGAAAGTTTCGCTCATCTCTCGAGTAAAGGAAGGTCAACCTGAAGCGTGAAATGAGCTGGAATTAGAGGGAATTCAGAGCGGAACAAACGTAGATTTTTTTCGAATAGCGACTTTATCCGCATTGTTTGTTTACATTTCCGAGACGTTTCTCCCACTTTGCTCAGATTGTGATCCCGAGTACACGATTTCAATAACCCAGATATGACGGCCGTTCGAACTCTTGCAGAGGGAGAATATGGATCAGACGTTTGATTCTGTTTTGGGTTTCAAGATTTATAGAAGTTTTCCTAACTCTGGTCAGGTTTGTCTTGAAAAAGACAGCTAGAAAAAGTGGTAATCGGAATTTTCGTCGTCAATTTTCTGAAATTGAGAATGGCAGTAATTTTCAAGCCCTAGGTCCTGTGAGATTTGCGTCATCTGTAAAAGAGGTAACCAGAAAATTGGTAGAGATTTTTCGTCATCAATTTTCTGATATTGGGAATGTCAGTAATTTTCAAGCCCTGGGTCCTGTCAGGTTTGCGTCATTTGGAAAAGAGGTAACTGTAAAATCGGTAATCAAAATTTTCGTCAGCAATTTATTGACATTCAGAATGTCAGTAATTTTCAAGCCCTTGGTCCTGTCAGCTGCGTTATCTGGAAAGAGGTAACCGGAAAATCGGTAATGAGATTTTTCGTCATCAATTTTCTGATATTGAGAATGTCAGTAATTTTCAAGCCTTAGATCCTGTCAGGTTTGCGTCATTTGGAAAAGGGGTAACCAGGAAAAAGTTTAAGTGAATTTTCGTTGTCAATTTACTGATATTGAGAATATCATTAATTTTCAAGCCATACATCGGGTCACGCTTATGTCATCTGGAAAATAGATAACGGAAAAAACGTAATGAGAATTTTCGTCGTCAATTTACTGATATTGAAAATGTCTAGTTTTCAAGCCCTAGGTCCGGTCGGATTTGCGTCATTTGGAAAAAAAGGTAAATATCTGTAATGAAAATTTTCGTCTATTTACTGACATTAAGAACGTCGTTGATTTTCAAGCCCTAGCACCTGTCAGGCTTGGATCCTTTTGGAAAGAGGAAACCGGAAAAATCGGTAATGAGAATTTCCGACAGTCTACTGATATTGAGAATGTCGGTAATTCCCAAACCCGAGCTCCGGTCAGATTTGCGTCAACAGGAAAACTAGTAATGCGATTTTTCGTTGTCAATTTACTGGTATTAAGAATGTCGGTAACTTTCAAGCCTAACCCTATCAAGATTACGTTGTTTGGAAAAGAGGTAACCGGAAAAATTGGTAATGTAAAAATTTCCGTCAGTTTACTGATATTGAGAATGGCGGTAATTCCCAAGCCCGAGCTCCAGTCAGGTCTGCGTCATCCGGAAAAAAAGGTAACAGAAAAATCAGTAATGAGATTTTTCGTCGTCAATTTACTGATGTTGACAATGTCAGTAATTTCCTAGCCCTAGCTCTGGTTTGCGTCATCTGTTAAAAGGTAACAAGAGAAATAAGTAATGTGAATTTTCGTCATGAATTTACTGATATTTTGAATGTAGGTAATCTTCAAACCCTAACTCCGGTCAGGATTGTGTCATTGACAGAAGAAGTAACTGGAAAAATCGGTAATCAGAATTTCCTTCAATATACTGATATTGAAAATGTTAATTGTCAAGCTTTAGCCCAGGTTATCGTCATTTTGGCGAAGAGATAACTGGAAAAATCAATTATGAGAATTTTCGTCAGCAATTTGACGATGTTGAGGATGTAAGTATTTTTCAATTCCTAGCTGCGATCAGGTTTGAATCATTTGGTAAAGATGTAATAGGAAAAATCGGTAATCGGAATTTTTGTTATCAATTTACTGATGTTAAGAATGTCAGTAATTTCCATGCCCTAGCTTCGGTCAGGTTTGTCATTTTGGAAAAAAGAGATAACTACTAAAAACCGGTAATGAGAATTTCTTGCGTCAATATACTGATATTGAGAATGTCGGTGTTTTACAAGACCTAGCTCTGGTCAGGTTTGTCGTTTTGAAAGAGAGGTAACCTGAAAATATAGGTTATGAGAATTTTCGTACGCAAATCACTGATGTTGGTAAATTTCAAGTCCTAATACCTGTCAGGCTTGAGTCATTTTGGAAAAGATGTATCCGACAAAACCAGAAAACTACACCAAAGTTTCTTTTATACAATTTATTTCATGAACACCAAAACGTAAAAGTTAATACCATTTTGCTTTTTAAGTAATGAACGCAACATTTAAAACAAAAGTATAAAGTTACACATTTGATTCGTCTTAATTTAGTAAAGAAATACTTTAGTAGACATGTTTTAGAATACCGAAATTTTAAAAACAAACAGAATATTGTTTAAATGCTAACAAAACCTTATCCAGCTGAATTACGCGAACTTAACGCAGTGAACGAACTTGAAAAACCTACAAAATATCGACGGTATTTGAAAAATAACTTTTTATGTCCTGTATCTGCATCATACGAGCGCTTATAAATTACTAATACACTGCTGGCCACCGTAAATGCAACACCCTGAAGGAAGCATGCAAATAATATGAAATTTACAACATGCATTAGCGGAGGTGAGATATGCAAATGATTAGAATTTCAGCGCAGACGCACATCACGCGCGCCTGTGGCGCCACTTCAAAGCGCTATTTAAGGCTTGGAGATTTCGACGATTTCAAGTACGGCAATTGTGTTTTTCTTGTGGTTTTTTCAAAAAAACGATCAATTATGCCTCGTAGAAAACAGCGATCATCTTTTGATCAAGTATCCGAGTTCGACAGAGGAAGGATAGTGGCCTACCGAGATTGTGGATTATCTTTCAGGGAAATCGGTAGTCGTGTTGGACGAAACCAAACAACTGTAATGCGGATATGTGATCGTTGGATGCAGGAGGGTACGACGGACCGACGTGTTCGATCGCATCCACCTCAGTGTACCACTTCACGTGATGACAGGCATATTGTGCGTATGGCAGTGACGGATCCCTCAGCCACATCACGAACCATAGCACAGCACATTCAGTCTGTACCGCATCATCCAGTGTCTGCGCGTACCATTCGACGCCGTTTACAGCAGAGTGGTCTGTCCGCAAGACGTCCATTGCTTCGTCTACCCTTGACGCAGAACCACAGACGTTTCCGCTGCCAATGGTGCGATGAAAGAAGGATGTGGACGGCAGAATGGAATGAAATTGTCTTTACTGACGAGTCACGCTTCTGTCTGCAACACCACGATGGTCGGATTCGAGTCTGGAGACACCGTGGAGAGAGGATGCTGAACAGCTGCGTTATGCACCACCACACTGGTCCTGCACCGGGTATTATGGTATGGGGCGGTATTGGATAACACTCTCGCACTCCTCTAGTACGCATTGCCGGTACTTTAAACAGCCAGCGCTACATCTCCGAGGTGTTGGAGCCAGTTGTCCTTCCTTACCTTCAGGGCTTGCCCACAGCCATATTTCAACAGGATAATGCGCGACCACACGTGGCACGCATTGTCCAAGGGTTCTTCGTCAATCGCTAGATTGAATTGCTTCTCTGGCCAGCTCGCTCTCCGGATCTTTCGCCGATAGAAAACATGTGGTCCATGGTTGCTCAACGATTGACCCAGAATACATCCCCAGCTGCCACACCAGATCAACTTTGGCAACGTGTGGAAGCTGCTTGGTCTGCTGTACCCCAAGAACACATCCAAAGTCTCTTTTAATCAATGCCGAGGCGTGTGGCAGCGGTGATCTCCAACAATGGCGGCTACTCTGGCTACTGATTTTGGCAGGAACCACACTTCACAGAAGTCTATAAATTTAATCATTTGATACTTGGTCAACATGTTATCTACAAAATAAATTTTGTTGTGATATCTCTTGTCTTTCTTGGTGTTGCAATTTGGGTGGCCAGCAGTGTATTTGGAAAAGACTTTAGAACCGAGTTCATGAATACTAAACGAGGATTCTTTATGCATCTAAATCCATCGCTTGAAAGATATAGATTCTAAATCAAGATTTTATAAAATTCTGCATATATAGTTTGATGTTTTCTTGTATGTTCTCTATTCTTGTTTTTGGTTTGACTGCAAGGAATACAACAAATCCTGATACTTTTGAATCTCATTCAAACCGCATGTGGGAAACAAAAGCACTTAGATATTGATATAAAATTCCACGGCTACTTTTCCATCAACATTTAACTGTTACTTGTAACTGCTATTTTTTAGTAACAGGATGATTCTCAATTCTCTGGCCAAATTTTAAAAGGTCGTAGGGAGCATGAAACTAAACATTTTTGTCAAAAAATGTATGGACGACCGACGAAAATTGGCCGTGGTCATTTAAGATCAGTTTCATTTGATCATATCAACCCTCCAAGTGTTTTCGACGAGATATCTCGTCCATCAAGATAGGACCAATTTTGCTAATTACGAGATATCTCGTCATCGAGACATTGCCAATTTTTTATGACGACGGGATCAAGATCTGGTCATTTTCTTTTCTGACGACGAGATATCTTCTCCATCTAGATCTGGTCAGTTTTGCTAATGACGAGATACCTCGTTGAGACAACCACCAGTAGGGTTAAGGTATCCCCGACCTTTCCGTAATGTAATACCGAGTAAGCCTCCTGGTGACCTTGATTCTATGAGGATCTGTATATTAACCATCCTGGTGGTTGACGAGGTATCTCGTCATTAGAAGAAAACGGACCAGATCTTGATGGACGAGATATCCCGGAATTAGAAGAAAACTGACCAGATCTTGATCTCGTCATCATAAAAAAATCGGAATCTCTTGATGACGAGGTATCTCGTCATTAGCAAAATGGGTCAGATCTTGATGGACGAGATAATCACTTGAAAGATATAGCTCCTAAATCAATAATTTTACAAAATTCTGAATATACGTTTGTTTTCGTGCATATTCTATATTTGTATTTTTGGTTTGACACCAAGGAATAAAACAAATCCTGGTATTTTTTAATCTCGTTTTTACCAGTGGAAAGAAAGGCACTTATATATTGATATAAATTCCACGGCTATTTTTCGGTAAACATTTAACTTTGTTTTTAATACGCAGGATGAGTCTAAATTCCCTGGCCAAAGTTCAAAGAGTGACAAGGTGCACCAAAATAAACATTTTTGTCAGACTGTATGGACGATGGACAGACAGATCAGTAGCCATTTGTGAAGTTTCATTTTATCATGGTATTACACTCTGGTGATCGTCTCGACGAGGTATTTCGTCAAATGACCAGATCTTGATGGACGAGATATCTCGTCATCAGAAGAAAGCTGACCAGATCTTGATGGACGAGATATCTCGTCATCAGAAGAAAGCTGACCAGATCTTGATCTCGTTATTATAAAAAATCGGCAATATCTTGATGAGGAGGTATCTCGTCATTAGCAAAATTGGTCAGATCTCGATAAACGAGATATCTCGTCGAAACCTCTTGGAGGGTTAAAGTTATCCCGACCTATCGGAAATGCAATATATAGCGATTCTTTTCTGTCCGCCTTGCCTGTCTGGGGCTATCCAGGGAAGATCTGCATACTATTGTCTTGGACTGTTTTAACCCTCCAAGTGGTTTCGACGAGATATCTCGTCCGTCAAGAACTGATCAATTTTCTGATCGACGAGATATCTCGTCATCAAGATATTGCTGATTTTTTTAAGGTGACGAGATACCTTGTCGAGACAACCACCAGGAGGGTTAAGGTGCATAAACCCATGGACTTGGTTTAGCTGGTCTAGATCAAGTTGGATAAGAAACAATAAGTATATCAAGTACTCACTGTTCAATGTGGACAAATATATAATTTTTCTTCCACACTCTGAAAATATAAAAATGTATGCTATAAGTTTGGAAGAAAAATTATACATTTGCGAAATAGCGCTAAACTCCAAATTTCCGATTTGCTACTTTTTTAAACATTTACCTCTGTGTAAATGAGTATCCTCTAGTAATATCTGGTATCCGTACCTGGTCTTCTGGTCTGTAAACCCATTCAGAGGGCCGTATTTGGTCGGCGTGAACCTTTCAGAAGGGTCGTATTTGGCAGGCCAGTTAAATCTTTACGGAGGGCCGAGCCTGATTAAAATATTTGCAGGGTCATATCTGGTTTGCAGCCCGGGTAAAACTATTCCGAGGGACATATCTAGTCTGTGAGCCCGATAAAAATATTTGGAGGGCCGCATCTGGACTCCTAATCTGAGATCAATCCATTCGCTACATCTTACGCTTACTGTCCTTTATTATACGCGAACAGTTTTTTGTGGACGTGCCGGTTATACCCGACCCCGACGAGTACAACAGCTACTTCTCAAACAGCTAAAAAAGTACTTATTAAACATTAATTGGTCTTGTCGGGTAGTAAAACTCGAGAGAGGAAGAAAGAACTGAAAAACAAACACGCGTTACACAAAATAACGATGGTAGAGATACTGGACACAATGCGAGCAGACTTTTGTTCGGAGGCCGAGCTCTGTTCTGCCGACTCTTTTCATTTCAATCACACAAAAGTTGTTCCGCGATTGTGTGTGGCTTTGACTGAAGAGGGGTCATCAGAACTGGATCAGAGTTAATTTGCTAACATGTGAATAGCCTTCGTACTCCGAATAGAAAATTTCCAGGCCATTACCTTCGACCCATCAGCCACATTGGGGGACATGTTTATTTAGCTGCTCTTGGGGATTGTGTGAGAAAGGGCTGGAATGTGTGTGTGATTTTTACTTCGACTGAGAGTAAAATGTTTCCGGATTTTAGTTTTTGAACTTTCTACTTTTATTTCTTCTTTCTAGATTCCACAGTTATTTCCCTTTTATTACCTCAAAAGCTAGTCGACAGTGAACCTGGCGTGAATTATAATACATAAAATCACATTTTTTTCTATGTTCCAGAGAATCGTTTTCCTTTTAGCGCCTCATAGCTTGCTGATAGTGGCACTGGCGTCAATTACCTATAAAATCACACTTCTTTCTCAACGTCCCAGATAATTGTTTCTCGTTTTAGTATCTCACATAGCTTATCACCAAGGGTACTGGCTTTAACCAATATATAAAATCACACTTCTTTCTACGTTCCAGTGAATTGTTTCTCTTTCAGTATCTCATATAGCTTGTCGCAGCGGCACTGGCGTCAATCTATATATAAAGCAGAGTTGGCGTCCGTCTGTTCTCGATACAAATTTACACGTTTTGACCAATCCGCACCAAATTTGGTACACTTATTCTATAGAACCCTGCGGGTAACGTAGGCTACATATTAACCCTCGTTCCATCTGTCTTAGGTGTGCAGAGGGGGCTAAAAACAATTCGAAATCCCCATAAAAATAATATTAAGTATTTTTACGATAACTGTCAGAACAGTTCACGCCAAATTTGATGCATTCAATCCTTTAGAATCCTGCGGGAAACAGGCTATATATTAATCTCGTTCGGGATTTGAAATAGATCTACAGAGGGGCTAAAAACATTTAATCCCCATAGGAATAACATTGAGTAATATTACGATGAATTACAAACAATTTAATCCGAGCAACGCCGGATAATTCAGCAAGTTATGTATAAAATTACACTTTCTATATTCCAGATAATTGTTTCCCTTTTAGTAGCTTATAACTTGTCGGCAGTGGTACTGGCGTCAATTATATATAAAATTACACTTCTTTCTACGTTCCAGAGAATTGTTTCTCTTTTAGCATCTCATATAGATTGTAGACAGTGCACTGGCGTCAATTACATATATAATCACACTTCTTTCTACGTTCGAGATAATTACTCCCCTTTTAGTATCTCACAGCTTGTCAACAAGGTTACTGGCGTTAACCAACATATTAAATCACACTTTTTTCTATATGCCAGAGAACTGTTTCTCTTTTAATATCTCATAGCCTGTCGATAGCGTCAATTACATATAAAATCATACTTCTTTCTATGTTTCAGAGAATTATTTCTCTTTCATCATCTACGTATTGCAATTTATATATGTATTACTATTCATTCAACTGCAGCTTATACTTTTCTGCCTCCTAGATAGTTTTCAGTTCTGTCTGCATTTATTTACTTTTTGCAGATCTAAAATAATATAAAGATTTAGCCTCTCGCTTTCCAGGATTTCCAAATATCTGACTCTGGCTTCCAAAATATAAAAATACGTTTTGATTATGCCTCGGATTAAACATTCCGGATTCGTGGAAATGCCAGTTGAAAATTCGATTTGTTTTCGAGCTCGTTGCAAATAATACATCTTGTTCTCCGAAATAATTAAAAAAGAGCATAGCTGTTTTGAAATGGAAGCGATTGCAGTTTGTGCTGCTTTTGTCTATGCTTTCTTTGTTTGAGGGAGCTATGAAAGACATTTTTTAAAAAATGATTTCAAGCATTATTTCTTTTGTGCCACTTAGTTCAAACTATTCCACACTTCTTTCTGAATACCTATTGCGTTCAACTAATCTCATTATTTCAGAAAGAATGAAAAAGTTCCAAAAGGTTTGTTATTAAAGAACAACAAAGGGGGAAAACTATTCCATTTCTCACCAAGAGGAAAATTAAATAAAATATATCATTCCACTTTTTCAATTATATATATTTAACCAAACCTCTCACAGCAATTTAAAGACTAAATGTCAGGCCTGTTCTCGATTTCTCAAGGTTGTACAAAGAAAAGATTGCCATTCGTGTGCGTTTCTGATTTTTATTTTCCCGAACACTTTCCATTTGTTTTCAACATAGAATTTTCGTAAACCAGAGCTTAAAAATTGACAGGCAATTTGTGTACTAACAACTGTCACCCAAGTAAAGCAGCCATGCATCTATTGTAAACCGGAGTATGTAACACCTTATTAGCACCAACGAGCTATGAAATGATATACAGAAGTCCCGCCTTATGCGTGTTTCAGAAATCTAGATAGCTTAAAATTATCATGTTGGGGTTCCGAAACTTTCATGAAAGTGTTTGTTGTCCAATCAACTGGAGAATGACTAAGTTTGATTGTGAGTGAAGTGACTTGACAACATCAAGTAGTAGTTCTGGCTGAACAGTTATCTTCCGCGTTTCCTCTGCGATAGGTGACATTTCCGACACCAAATTCTTCGCTTCGATTTTAACTCTCCAAATGGTTTCGACGAGATATCTTGTCCATCAAGATATGACCAATTTTGCTACTCACGGCATATATCGTCATCAAGATGCAGCTGATATTTTTTTATGATAACGCGATGAAGATCTGATGAGTTTTCTTCTAATGACGAGATATCTCGTTCATCAAGATCTGGACAGTTTTGCTAATGACGAGACGCCCCGTCGAGACAACCACCAGGAGGGTTTATAAGATAGCGCATTTGCCTTCACTATGACAGAAATTCTTGTCACTTCAAAACACTACATCAAAAATGGTGTCTCAGTTATGAAAGTTAAATTAACCCCATACCATAACCATATAATGAAAAATTGGCATTTTATTTTCACATCATTTCGGGGAACCCTATGGTAAGTAAGAAACTAGATTTGCTGTCTCGTCATACATCTTGTTTCAGCAATACCTTTTAAGTATCCCATTAACAAAATTGCGCGATCACCTGCACTATAACAAACATAAATGTCACTTCAAACTGCATCAAAAATGGTGTCACAGCTATGAAAGCTAAATTAACCCCTTCAATGTAATGAAACGTTAGCATCCTTGTGCTAAGAGAAAAACTAAATTTTGGGGCTTGTCATGTCTTTCTTCAACAATATCCTTTAAATATGCCACTAATAAAATTGCGCGATTTCTTTCACAATAACAGACTTTGCTGTCACTTCCAAATCAGCAAAAATGGTGCCACAGTTATGAAAGCTAAATTAACCCCTGCCATGTAATGAAAAGTAGGCATTATATTTGACAACCGAAGCGATCTTTTTGCTATTCCTATGCGGAAATAGGTGTTTGTTACGTCTGCAGTAAAAAAGACGCTATAAAATTCTGAACATGAACTGCTGACCGCTTTGTTCGTACGTGGCTAGAGTCATACGAGACTAGAAATAATACGTGATATCATTTACAATCTCTATCAATCCACGACGATCATCTGTGTAGATAAAAACATCATAAAAGTGTCAGTTCTCTTATTTTTGGGCTATCGTATTGAGACGCGACCTTTAAATTTGTAGACTTGAGCAGATTTTCCCAAACGTCTCATAAATTTCTAACGTTTTCATTGTTTTTTTCCAAATCTGTATCTTGATTCATCAAATCTCAAGAAAGCGTTCTCGTGTGGATTCGAAGATGAATTGATTTCGAGATAAACGTGTTTTACCGATAAAATAAAGACAAGCTGTTCTATAAAAGAGTCGATAAAATCAGTTTATCCGCAGTGGCTATGCAGTATTTAGTGCACTTTATCTTGGCGTCTATGGTTACGGTAGAGTGTACCGTCAACTCTTTGGGGTTAGGTGGGTTAAAAACTGTCCCACCTTTTGCTTAGCTTTTTATGCATGGTGGGATATTTTTTAACCCACCTTGAAAAGTTGAAATTACTCATAGTCATACTGTTTAATATTTTATTTAAAGTTTTTCATTGAGTTGGCAATGCTATGAACTAACGCTAAATGTGTAAATAACTGAAAACAAAATTGATACATGTCAAAACGCGTTAGTAAGTTGTCGACACTGTTGTGATTAAGGTTGGCGAATTGTGTGGTGCAGTGAATTTTTGTCTTTCATAACTGTAAATGGTTTTTTTTCGTAAAAATTTATTATGAGTGAATAAATCGTTTTATAATAAAAAAAACATGCTATTTGATGTGTTTTACTAATTTTGAAGCTGAATAAATGAATAAACAATTCTGTGCAACTTGTTTTTTTTTAAATCGTGTGCCTCAAAGAGTTAACAGAAGTGGGTTGAATAGGTTGAGGGAATTTATTTAAAACGTCATGAAGGTGATAAGCAATACTTCACAAGAATTAAATGGTTTGTTGTGATATAATTTTGAAATTGGGGAAGTTATATGGTTAACGGGTCGGTCAATGTCCATTTTGCAAGTTTTTGACACCTGATTTCCGTCATCTGGCCGTGGTTCAAAATCACGTGGTGTTGTCCTCGGATATTTCCCTTCGGGTTTGATCACGGACCGTCGCCAATAGCCCAGTGCGACGTTAATTAAATACCTACCTACCTTTGACGCCTGATTTTGTAATTTTTATTTTTTTAATACAGCTTACAAAAACTACTTTCCAATGTTTTTATTGTTTCATAATATATTGAAAAGATGACATTGGCACTTTTTCTATTGTAACCTTCATTACCTTGAAGTGATTTGTGAACATAACTCAAAATAGTCGAATTTGGACATTGGTCCCTTTTCTACCAAGGTACAGAAATATTTTATTAAAAAGTAAATACTATCCATTTCCCTTCTAAATTGATACAAACCTTCCAATTAATATTTTTATATTCTTATGCCGAATTATCGTGAACTTAAAATATTAAAAGTTAAAAGGAGAAAGATAATTTTATCAAGATACCATGGTACTTCATTCCCGAGATCTAAAGGAGGATCTCGGAGAATGTGAAATGCTTTTATACTTTAAGGCAGTCTGTTTAAAATATTTAAAGTTAAAAGGAGAAAAATAACTATTAAAACATACCGTGGTACATTCACCCTTGGATTTTTGGAAAAGTGCATGTCTTTGTATTTAGTGGGAACTTAGCATAGGTATAAAACTATACTGGACCGAACGTAAGAATGCCTCGTGCTTTTCGGTCAGTCTATTAAATTGTAACCAAACTTTTAAGGACAAGGATTTTTGATAGGACATTCCTTGAGTATTTAGTGGAGAGTTTAGCATCTATACATATAAAGCAGGGTTGGAATCTGTCTGTTCTCTATACGAATCTACACCGTTTGACCAATCTACACCAAATTTGGTACACTTATTCTTTGGAACCCTGCCGGGTAACGTAGGCTACATATTA
Source organism: Meta bourneti (assembly GCA_933210815.1). NCBI lineage: Eukaryota > Metazoa > Arthropoda > Arachnida > Araneae > Tetragnathidae > Meta > Meta bourneti. The sequence continues at coordinate 73,971,085 of OW119933.1, read as the reverse complement.
ACCGTCGTTCTATTTGTCTTGGGTGTGCAGAGGGGTGTAACGTCCCGTCATCCTTGATAAAGCGTTTGCTAGGGGCGCTCTCTCCCGGTCTGGCTGTGCAGATGACGTCAGAGTTATAATCTACAGGAGTCACCTCTCAAGATGACCTGGGAGAATTTTTTTAGAATCTTAGAGTATGATGTACTCTCAGATGGGTGCGGTTGCTCTGAAAATCGCTCAGTATCAAATTGTGTATGTATCCGTCTGTAAATTCTTAAACTGCAGCTTTATTGGAATGTAAATTTTTATGATAATATAAGATAATTTTTATAGAAAGTCGTCTTTTTATCGTCGATATGGTACAGGGGCTAAAGACAATTCGAAATCCTCATAGGAATAATACTGCTTATTTATGCGATCAATGTCAGACCAATTCACACTAAATTTGGTACATTCATCCTGTAGAATTCTGCGGGACACATAGGCTATATATTAACCCTGTCGATTTGTCCTAGGTCTGCAGGGGCTAAAAACAATTCGAAATCTCCATAGGAATAATATTGAGTAATATTACGATGAATTATAAACAATTCAACACGAGCAACGCGGGGTAATTCAGCTGATAAACATATAAAGCTTGCAGGATCGATAGTCTCGTTCTTTACGGTCAGTCTATTACATTGTAAACAAACTTTACAGAACAAAGGTTTTTGGTAGAAGTGCATGCCTTTAGTATTTAGTGTGGAGATTAGCATAGACATAAAGCTATACTGGACCGAACGTAAGAATGCCTCGTGCTTTTCTCCGTCACTATTACATTGTAAGCAAACTTTACAACACAAGAACTTTTGGTAGAAGCGCATGCCTTGAGTATTTAGTGGGGAGCTTAGTCGGACCGAAAGTAAAATAGTTTCGTGCTTTACGGTCAGCCTATCACATTGTAAACAAACTTTGTAGAACAAGGATTTTTGGTAGAATCGCATGCCTTTAGTATTTAGTGGGGAGGTTAGCATAGACATAAAGCTATACTGGACCGAACGTAAGAATTCCTCGTGCTTTTCTCCGTCACTATTACATTGTAAGCAAACTTTACAACGCAAGGACTTTTGGTAGAAGCGCATGCCTTGAGTATTTAGTGGGGAGCTTAGTCAGACTGAAAGTGAAATAGTTTCGTGCTTTACGGTCAGCCTATCACATTGTAAACAAACTTTGCAGAACAAAGATTTTAGGTAGACTCGCATGCCTTGAGTATTTAGTGCGCATTGTCATATAATTACTATCCAGAGCAGGCGACTATAACTCACAGTTCTGCGTTCTCTCGAAATTCTTTTTCGTTCGTGCATTTCGCATAGCAACATCCAAGCGTAAAAGAAACACAGACGTCACGTGACGAAGCGTGGAAATAGGCTTCCATTCGCCCCGAACACGCAATATCGAAAAGGAAAAAAGAAAAATCCCCGAATAGTAACGCATATTCCTTATGCTTGAACTCATGACGTAACGCTAATGACAGGTGGAATTTCTTTTATGAAAATGTAAATCGAAGTTCTTTATGTGTGTGTAACGCACACGACGGAAAAGAAAAAAAACTCATTCTCGTTCATTCTTTAGATCAATTAGGGGAGTGTTTCGCAATCTATTAGAAGTGTTCATAAGCAATATTTTATTGTGCTATCTGCTCATGTTATTGAAACTCATGCGTGTGGTAAGAGAATCCAAGAAACCATATGCTGTAGATTGATAATAAATTGATCGAAACAAATTCATATTCCTGCATTAAGTTGCATTTAATTAGAAACACTGCAGCTGGAGTTTATAGTACAGCTTTGATATAAAGACTGGTGCAATGCTTTCGGCACATTTTTGGCGAGCTTTTTGTAGCGCGTTGTGGCAGGCAAAGGCAACCCTGCTTTGTTAGGATTATGGCAACCTCACGATTATTCGAATCGTATATTAAGTTTTGTTAACAATTAACTTTTTGATTTTACCATGCCTTAACAAAAAAGTTTGCAAGAATTAATGTGATCTTTTATAACCATTCATATTATATAGCCTAGTTCCCGTTAGACTGAAAACTAATAAATTATTCAACTTGGACAAACTTCCATAATAATATTTCAGAAAACGTAAAGATTTTATCATCAAAGTAAATACTTACCTACTTGTAGTAAGAATAAACAGTTGAGAGGATATTCTTTTCTATTTTAAATTGTGTTCGTTTATTTTAAATTATTTTTCATTAAACCTGAAAGGGTGTTTGTTCTAAGAAATTCTTCCTTGGGCGACATAAAAAGCATGCCAAAAAGCGCCAAATGAGTTGCCACCAAAACAGCTTTATATCAAAGCTGTGCCGAGTTCATGTTTTGGAGTATTGAAAGGTTGTTTTGGTTTTGTTGACGCAATATGCAAAAGGGATAAACTAAGCCAAACAAAACATCAAATAAAAACTAAGCAAATATATACAATTCCCGCAGAGCTGCCACAGGCGATTAAAAGGTGATTTTTGTTATTATTTTTTGGGGCTTGGCGACTAGTGGTACCTTTTAAGCAAAATCTTCTCAAAAGCTACTAAATTCAAAATTTTTGCGACTTTTTTGAAAATTCACCAAAGGTCAACAAAAATAAGTCCTTTTTTTCTTACAGGGGAAGGGGGAAAATTTCGGATTTTTCTTTTGAGAGAAAATTTTCCAAGGGATGCCAATTTCGAAGTTTTGGCGCCCCAAGCCGTGGCAACCATGAAAGAAAAACTTCGGAATCTGTGGTTGCTAAATTGTCATGAAAACCTTTTTTAAGAAAATATAGTTTTTAATTTAAACATTTTAATTTCTTGGCGACATCTTCGACGGTACAAAAAATGACGAGATATCTCGTCATCAATATATTGCCATTTTTTTATAGCAACGAGATCAAAATCTGGTCAGTTTACTTCTAATGACAAGATATCTCACCCATCAGGATCTGGTCAGATTCTCTAATGACGTGATATCTCGTCCTCAAGATATTGCCGATTTTTTTATGAAGACGAGATCAAGATGTGGTCAGTTTTGCTAATGACGAGATACCTTGTCCAGTCGACCACTAGAAGGGTTAATAATCTTAACCCTCCAGGTCGAAGAGGTGTCTCATCATTAGCAAAACTGATCACATTTTGCTGGATGACATCTCGTCATTAGAAGAAAACTGACCATATCTTGATCTCGTCATCATAAAAAATTCGGCAATATCTTGATGACGAGCTATCTTATCATTAGCTAAATTCGTCAGATCTTGATGAACGAGATATCTTGTCATTAACAAAATTGGTCAGATCTTGAACGAAATATTTTGTCATTTGCAAAATTGGTCAGATCTTGATGGACAAGATATCTTGTCATTTGCAAAATTGGCCAGATCTTGATGAACGAAATATCTCGTCAAAACCACTTGGAGGGTTAATCCACCTTTTATTTACATTAAATTCATTAGTCAAAATTCATGTGTGAATTTAACACATGGAAGCCACATGGAATTCCCTATATCTAGATTCAAGATATTGCAAATTAAACTTTTGTTTATCCAGCCATTGTAAACGAAGTGCTAAAAAGGTGACATGTCAACAAAATCCGGACACTGTAGATGGTAGCTACACTTCTCTCTGACTGGGTTTAACTGGAACGTTTTAGTCTGTTGTCCAATTGTTCCTCGTGTAGACAACCAAACGGACAACAGAACTTCGGTGTCGTTGACGAAAGTAACAAAAGAACCGAATTCTACTGCATTTATTTTGCTTCGCTTACAGCCCTGTTGTTTAAGCCCTGCATTGTTATGATCTGAAACCGGTTGTGTCCGTAAGTCCATTGCTCTAGCTTTAACTCCGGGCTGGTAGCAGAAAAAACTGGGAAAAATCGCATGATTATATAATTTCATGTTACAGGATTACATCTGTTGGGAGCCCGTTGTTCAAAAACTGTCATTAGCTTGCGTTTTCACTTAGCAACACGTTAAATGCTTTTTAGTTGAGGACTTCTCCTAACGGAAGGTTATTCATATTACAGTGCGAATTTTAATGCGTTATTTTGAATCGTGATGATTCTTGTTCTTGGTGAGTCACCATGAACAGAGTGATTGTTTGTTCCAAGAATTTCTGCTTATTATTGGGAACCTGTTTCTTGTTCATCCTCCTTGGGAGATAATTATCGGTTCTCTTCTTAAGCGTTTTAAATTAATTGTTAAATTGTTGAACTTTCAACAGCTTCTACCTTTATACGTACATTCAGTGCTGTTTACGCAAGAGCAAAAAGTCCTGGAACACAAGGCCGTAGATAATCGGGGAGGGGATAGCAAGGCCTACCAGAAATTGAACGAATCAAGATCTGTGAATACTCGGTAGGTAGGTAGTTGAATTTACGTCCCACTGGAGCAGCACAAAGGGCTAGTGGCGACGTTCTGGGATCAATCCCGAAGGGAAAGATCGAGGACAACACTTCGTAATTTTGAACCACGGTCAAATGACGAGGTCACACTTGAACTGGCACCCCACTCTTCAAACTTCCACGCCACGCAAACGTTAGGACATTTGAGGCCACGACAGATTTAACGCGCACCAGGCCCCACGTACACGACGGAATTTAATTGGATCGAGTTTCGAACTCGCTACTCTCCAATTGCCAGTAAGCACTTAAATTAATTTCGCACTGGAGCAACACAACGGGCTATTTTTCTTGGTCCGGGATCAATCCCCTGAAGATTCTCATAATTTTGAACCATTTTGAACAACACCTGAGCTGGTACCCCACTCTAAACTGTAACACTAATCTCCAAAGTGAGGATATTTGAGGACATGGCAGATTTAGCGCGCACCAGACTCTATGTACGCTTCGGTCTTTGGTTGGATCAAATTTCGAACTCGCAACCCTCTGGTTGCTAACACGCGACACTTCCAACTTGGCTACCTCGGCCCTCTTAAATGAGAGGGATCGTAAGTGTAAACAAGCAAACCGTTTTGATTGGCGAAGATTTCACTACAGCTGTCCGAATTCTCTCGCTTGATACTTACTGAGATCTTAATTGTAGTTTACTGCCGTTTTGGCGTTTAATCTAATTGGCGTAGGCCCGATCAACTATCGCATATCGATTCAGAATCCGTTCTTTATGTTGGCGACGTGCTGAAATCATTTTCGATAAACAAGCCAAGTGACGCCCCGGGCTGTACCCTAGCTACCTGTTGGTGCCGTCGAGACCGGAAGGGCCGGAGCCCTGGTTCGTTTTTGTGGACAACGCTGACTACCGATATAGACTTTACATATTGAATTTACCACAGCTAAAGACTTATATATTCCTGATAAAAATATGATTTTATTGTCGGGCTCCGGCTGAAAAGTTCCATTAATATTGTATAACAGGATCTCGACGGCATCACCTGTAATCTTGTACTTATTATGTAATTGTTGCGTTATATTTGTTTAGTTTAATGTTCAGGAGCTGTCTCCTTTCGATGTTCACTGGGTCTTTGTCCCAGCTCTGTCATATCGTGTAAATTTTGTTTAATGATAAATAAAAGCCGTACGCGCCCACTGGGGGTGGGCTTTCTCTGCCCAGGGCTGGGCCCGTTGTGCCTCCTAGTGTCTGGAGGTGCATTTTTCCCCGCCCCCCACATAAATGCTGTAAACCATTTGGTGAGCTGGGGTGGCGAGGGTCTGGAAGTGACGCGTTCGGAACGAACAGTCATCACCCGATTGGTCCACGGGACGGGAGAAGACCACCATCCATTGATTCAGCATCCGATTGGCCAGCGCGACACAGCGATTTCACCATTTTTGTCACCACTCCAGGCTCATTCACTCACCAATCTTTCATCAAACTGGGGCCGCGATAGCCCAGTTGGAAGAGCAACGGATTAGCAATCGGAGGGTGGCGAATTCGGAACTAGGTCCAACCAAAGACCGTCGTGTACACGGGAGCTGGTGCGTGTTAAATTTGTCGTGCCCTCAAATGTCATCACGTTGTCGTGGTGCGGATGTTTGGAGAGTGGGGTGCCAGATCAGATGTTGACCTCGTCATCTGACCGTCGTTCAAAATTACGTGGTGTTGTCCCTTCGGAATTGGTCCGGGACCGTCGCAATAGCCCGTTGTGTTGCTCCAGTGTGACGTTAATTAATTACCAATTACCTGTCATCAAGCTAAATCATAGGGGAATTATAGGGTACTAAATTAATAGAGGTAAAAAGATAAGTTCTTTCTAAGACAAGCACGTATTTACTATGATTATATTTCCAAGGAGGAAAAGGCAGCGCAAATCATTACCCAAGAGAACGCTAATAAATGATCAAGCTATGTTCTCTAATGCACTTAAAGTAGAATCACTTAGTACGACGATAGAACGAGCCATGGAAGTAAATGAAAATACCCAAACGAAAAATGACTTAAATGCTTAAAGAACAGCATTATTTCAAAGAATCGCTTGTTATTGCTTTGCAAATTCAATAAGCGAAGCAACTTTCGTGATATTCCTCGGCCAAAATAGAAATCTGTGTTAGATTTAACACACGAAAATAATCAGAGAAAGTTCGTGATTGTAAAACTAAGCCAAGACAATGGCTAATTTGATTGATAGCGCTTTAAATGCTGGAGGCTCCCAAATGAGTTTCGGAAACTTAGAAAGTGCTGAGTGTTTATTAGCATGAATTAGTTCGTTCTCCAGATGAAACCATGGGATAAGTATCATAGATTCAAATCACGAGAAGGCTCTTTGAACGCAATAAACCTTGGAAATAAACCAGGCAGTTTGAAAGACGTGCGTTTGGGAGTGCATGGGTGGTAATGGTACTCATGAAGAGAAAATTGAATAAAGTAAAGATGTGAAGCCGTGGTTGTTAATTATATCTCGCAGATCGATCCGGCCTGTTTCTAACAAGATTATGCGAACTCTAAATTAACTCTAACAACTTCCAGATCTTATCACTGACCACGGTCACTTTCACAAGATGCTCAATCAACAATACACAACACTTTACTCTCAACAATTTGTACAGAATTTCGCAAAATGCTCAGTCAGCAACACTTCATTTTACTTCTAACGATTTCTACAGCATTTCACAAAATGTTCAATCAGTAACACCCCACTTGACTACAGCCTTTCACAAGATGCTCAATAGGTAATACACAACACTTTACTCTCAAGTATTTGTACAGCATTTCACAAAATGTTCAGTCAGTAACACTTCACTTTATTCTTAGCGATTTCTACAGCCTTTCACAAGTTGTTCAATCAGCAGTACATAACTCTTTACTCTTAGCAATTTGTAAAACATTTCACAATGTGCGATAATGGTACTCAAAAAGAGAAAATTGAATAAAGTAAAGGTGTGAAGCCATGGTTATTAATAATATCTTGCAGATAGGTCCTGCCAGTTCCCAACAAGATTACACAAACTCTAAATTAACTCTAACAACTTCCAGCTCTTATCACTGACCACGGTCACTTCGACGAGATGCTCATTCAGCAATACACAACACTTTACTCTCAACAATTTGTGCAGCATTTCACAAAATGCTCAATCTGTAACACACCACCTCACTACAGTATTTCACAAGATGCTCAATCAGCAGTACATAACTCTTTACTCTCAACAATTTGTACAACATTTTACAACGTGCGATAATGGTACTCATAAAGAGAAAATTGAATAGTAAATTTGTGAAGCCGTGGTTATTAATTATGTCTTGCAGAAAGACCCGGCCTGTTTCCAACAAAATTTTACAAACTCTAAATTAACTCTAACAACTTCTAGCTCTTATCATTGATCAGTATTGCAGAATGTTTTAAAGTTCTCAGTCACAGAATTAAATTTCTTCAGTCACAAGAACACAGAAGCGTCACGAGATTTCCGAATAGCGTAGTGTTGCTTTAACTCCACAACACGCTCAATGATTACAATTACATCTATTGGGTGAAACAATCTATGGATTTTATCACCCAATATTCATAGAAAGAATCCACGGATACTTTCTATCTTTAGAAAGATTCAAATGGTCTTTGATCAGAAAATAATCCCTTGGAAAGATTCTATTGCTCCTTTCCGTATGTATCATTTCCTTATAATATAAACCTTTGTTATAATATAAACTCAAAGTAAGAAGTAAAAGAATTTCTCCAAAGGATTCTATTCTGAAGAAAGGAACAACATTATCTTTCCAAAAGATTCTGTTCTAAAGTAGCAATTGAATCTATCCAAAGGATTCTGTTCTAAAGGAGCAATAGAATCTTTCCAAATGATTCTAATCTAAGGGGAAAGGACACGAATAGAATCGTTCCAAAAGATTCTATTCTGAAGGGAAGATTAAAAGAATCCTTCCAAGGGATTCCATTCGAAGAAATGCCCAATAGAATCGTTCCAAAGGATTCTATTCTAAGAAAAGGACCAACAGAATCTATCTAAAGATTTAAAGAATCCGTGTATTCTTCCAACTTTTAGAAAATGTAGTTGTTTAACCATCAAATTTTACATGGTTTTTCCATATTCCATGTCAAAAAATAATACTGGATGGTGATAGTTAATCGGAAGGTTAAGTTCGTTAAGATCGTTAAGTTCGTTGAGATAAAAGCAATACTACACTACTCGTAAATCTCGCTACGCTCAGAGAGTTAATTCTTGTGGCTTAAGGAATTTAAAACATTCGTCGGCATCAATAGGGTTTTAATATCTACGAGGAAGAAACAATACTGATGAGTGATAAGAGCTGGAAGTTGTTATCCAGAAGCTTAACTTTCCGTATCGGAAGATTAATGGATTTGTATGGCTGTATTTATCGACTCTTCCATCCGTCGTTTCTCAAAACGAACCAGTAATTCTGTCAGCAGCAGAAGATAGCGGATAATCTATGCCGCAAAAAAAAAGATTCTAGACAGTTATAGGGTTGGAAATCGTTATCCGATAGCTTAACTTTCCTGATCAAAAGACTGTTTATCGGAACTCAAAATGAACCAAAATTCTGTCAATATCAGAAGATAGTTGATATTCCATGTCACAAATTTTGCATAGTTTTCCATATTCCATGTCACTAAAAATAGTTCTAGATGGTTATAGTTATCGTGAACGTCAACTTAATATTCCATGTTACAAATCGACAACTAATGCATTCCTATGCCTGTGTTTATCGTCCTCCTTTCAGTCTTTTCTCGAAATCGACCAGAAATTTTGTCAACATCGAAAAATGATTCATGTTTTATGCCGTAAAAATGACTGGGCAGTTATAGGGTTAGAAGTCGTTATCCGATAACTCAAAATTTCTGATCAAAAGACTAATGGTTGTTTTATCGAAACCTAAAATGAACCAAAATTCTGTCAACATCAGTAGAAAGTTGATATTCCATGTCACAAATTTTACATGTTTTTCCATATTCCATGTCACTAAAAATAATACTGGATGGTGATAGTTTACCCATGATACTTACCCAATCGATAAATTTCCATATCGTCCTCCCATCCTTCGCTCCTTAAACGAACCAAACATCGACATCGGATGAAGTTGATATGCCATGTCACAAATTCTACATAGTTTTTCCATATTCCATGTCACAAAAGAAACTAGACTGTAGTAGTTACCCAGAAGGCTAGCTTTCCCGATCGATCTAATAAATTACTGTGGATGTGTTTATCACATCCTCTCATCCATCGTTCCTTAAAACGAACTAGAAGTACTATCAACATCGGTTGATACTCCATGTCGCAAATTTCCTTAATTTCCATCACATTTCATGACCCCAAAAAATTGATAGTGAAGATTGAAAGAACTAGAAAACGCTACTTTTAAACTCAACCTTACCGATCGAGAGTAGTGAACTGTAAGTTTATATCGTCACTCCTTCCCATCGTTCCTCAAAAAGGGTGATTTATCGCCATCCGAAGACAGTTTATATTCCACGCGTCGCATAAACATGATACTGGACAATGAAAGGCACACATCGTTATCCGGAAGCTTAACTTAGCTATCGACAACTAATGGATTTCCATGGCTGTGTGTGTGTTTATTGTCTCTCCTTCCGTCGTTCCTCAAAACGAATTACCAGTTCTATCAACATCGGGAGATAGTTGATATTCCATGTCGCAAATTTTTCGCCTCGCTTCACGTAGAGCGGTTGTTGAGCATTCCACGTCTTCGAGTTGGCGCAGAAATAACTGATACGCACGGGTTTTTTGTTTCTTTCTTGCTTTATGGGGAACAAAGACGCTCTGGCACACAACGCTTGACTAGGCCAACAAATTCAACTTTCTTAGTCATCAGAATGCAGGACGATACATAACTTTTTAGTCATTTTTTGTGTTGTTACCTCCCCTCCTGGTGCCGCCAGAGGCACAATTACTTCCTTTCCCTTTCGGTCCTAGTCAAATGCTTTTCCCAGTGACACTGAATAACCCTGGTAACGACGAGTTTTAACTCACGCTCATCGTGCGGGAAACCCGTGCGTTTGAACGTTCCGGTTTTAACTTTGCTGATTCAACTTGCCTCTTTTTGACGCAGTAATTGAACTTTGAATTGCATAATAAAATATAGGTACGCATTTGCGTACCTATATTTTATTATACCACTTCTGGGGATTTCTTTTATTCGGGGGAAAAATCGAGTTTGCAATTTTCACATAACTTTACTTTTTAAAGTCTCGACGAGGTATTTCATCTCTTCCAGCAAAACTGACCAGATCTTGTAGACGAGATATCTCGTCACTACAAGAAAACCGACCAGATCTTGATCACGTCATCATAAAAAAATCGGCAACATCCTGATGGCGAGATATCTCGTCATAGCAAAATTAAATTTTATTTTTGAAAATCATCAGAAACATTTGTCAGATCTTGATGGAAGAGTTAATGGGCAACAGGCTTATAAGTGGGTCAATTTTGTGAGTTTCGACTTGAAATTCAGCTCACATATTATTAACCCTCCAAGTGGTTTCGATGAGGTATCTCCGTCCATCAAGATCTGACCAATTTTGCTAATGACGAGATATCTCGTCATCAAGATCTTGTCGATTTTTTTTATTATGACGAGATAAAAATCTGGTCTATTTTTTATATTGACGAGTTACCTCGTCCATCAAGATATGGTCAGTTTTGCTAATGGTACCTCGACGAGAAAACCACCAGGAGGATTAAAAGACGTTGTTCAGAAACCATTTCCTGTTGAAAATTATTTCTAACATTATTCTTCATGTTTTGACTCTGAATCAAGTTTCTAGAAAGAATAGCTTTGGTTTTACAATTTTTTTCACCATGGATGCATAAAAAATCAAGATCTTTTCAGGAATTTAACATTTAAAAATCAACTAAAATTTCATGTCTTAACTAATACTCTGATTGAACGTCAAAACATCCACTGTATTACATAGATTATAATGATACAAAAATAATTATAATAGATCAATTCATTGTTGAGTTATCACTGAACAAAGGAACATTTTGCAGACAGTTCTTCAGAAATTGAGTTTAAAGTTTTGTTTTTGTTCATGGTGGCAGTACCTAACGAAAACCCTTGTAACTAGAAAAATATTTCGAATATTTTCAAGATCTTGGTATCGTTTGAAAGCTAAAAAGTTTCAGAATATTTTGAAGCAATAAAAAAAATATCGATATTGTGGTCGATTTTCGTGATTTATAGTGTATTAATACACTCTAAATAAACAGTTAAAGTTTTACTGACACAAGAAAAATACACCCTGTTTAAGCTACAGGACCCAAACCTGCGCGCCTTCAACCCTCAGCTTGCAATCGCAGTCTACAAGCCCTCTGAGCCACGACGGCCCCATTTGCAATTTAGAATCAACACGTTCAAAACGCGGGGAAATATTTGCCGTACATGATTTGAAGATTTGCATTTATTTAAAAACTTGTACATGGCATGACAAATTGTCAAAATATTCTCCAAAAACGAAAATCTTCCCAGATAAGCATTTGTCAAGTTACGTATGCAAATTCATAATCCCATAATTTCATAGAGGGTAACCCCATAAGACTCAGATTTCCCTCGGAGCATGGTCTACCGTGATGGATGCACCACGTTTCGCTGCACCGCATCCTTAGTCTAGGTGGTTACGCCACTTATTGTTGCTTCACTCGTTAAATAATAATGGGTTGGTCAAACAATGTTACGCACTAACGCATTTATTAAAATGTCGACGCAGCAGGTTTGTCGTGCGTGTCTTGACCTTTGCCCGTGAGTTGAAAACCTCAATAACCACCCATTTCTGAAGGTTGGTTGGATTTCAGTTTTATGGCTCAAAGGCCATATTTGGCCAAGCCCTGAAGAAAATACAGTAAAACCTTTATAACTACTTATTTCTGAAGGTTAGTTGGATTTAGGTTTTATGGTTCAAGGGCCATATTTGGCCAAGACAATACAGTAAAACCTCGAAAATCCGTATCGACGGGTTGGTTGGATTATTATGTCCCAAGGACATGTTTGGGCAAGCTGAGCCAAGCACAAAACAGACGACTACGCCACGAAATGAACACATGCATCCAAGGAAAGTTTTACTGACAAAGAGAGAGATACACCAAGGGTTGCATGAATCGAACCCGTGCAGAGATTTCCAAGTAATGTAGTATTGCTTTTAACCCACAATACACACACTTAATGACTAAATAACCACATCTATTCGGTGAATGAATCCATCGATTCTTCAACATTTCGGAAGATTCAATTGTTCCTTTCCTTAGAATACAATCCTTTGGTAAGATTTTGTTGCTAGAAGACATTTGGTAAGATTATATTGCTCCTCTCCGAAGAAAAGATTCAATTCCTCTTTTCCTTGGAAGTGAATCCTTTGCAAAGACTACATTGCTCCTTTGTTACGAAAGGAGCAATAAAATCTTTCCAGAGGATTCTATTCTAAGGAAAGGACCTTTTAAAAGTTATAGAAATTCGTGGATTCGTTCTCCCAATAGATGTGGTTATTTAGTCAGTGTGTTGTGGGTGAAAGCAAACTATTATACCGCAAAATCTCGTGACTCTCAGAGGGTTAAGATTTACGAAGCATCTCAGTTAACAACTCAACTTTATTAAAAACTTGAGTACCTCTAAATTAAATGAAAACTAAAAGAATTTACAAATTTAGGTGAATTTTAAGATATGGGCCATTATATAAAATAATTTATTTAATAAATTTTGATGAATTTTGGTAAGTAGGTAGTTAATTAGCTTCGCACTTTAACAACACAACGGGCTATTGGCAACGATCCGGGATCAATCCCGAAGATAAAGATCCAAGGACAACGCCTCGTAATTTTGAACACGGTCAGACGACGAGAACAGCATCTGAACTGGCACCCCACTCTCCAAACTTCCACACCACTCCAAAGTGAAGACATTTGAGGCCACTACAGATTTAACGTGCACCGGCCCCCGTGTACACGACGGCCTTTGACGGAACCTAGTTTCGAACTCGCAACCCTCCGGTTACTAATCCGTTGCTCTTCCAACTGGTCTACCGCAGCCAAAAATAAATTTTGGAAACCAGTCTGCCCCTGAATGGAATGGGCCGCAGTAGCCCGGTTGGAAGAGTATCGGAGTTCGAATCCAACCCAAGTCCGTTATTTACAAAGGGGGCTGGTGCACGTTAAACCTCTCGTGGCCTCAAATGTCCTCACGTTGGCGTGATGTGGAAGTTTGGAGAGTGGGGTGCCAGCTCAGGTGTGATCTCGTTATCTGACCGTGGTTCGAAATTACGAGGTCCTCGGATCTTTCCCTTTTGGATTGTTCCCGGACCGTCGCCAATAGCCCATTATGTTGCTCTACTGCGACGTTAATTAACTACCTACCTGAAGTATTTCACTTAGTCCTGAAAAGATTTTTGACAGGAACAAATGGTTTATGCTGTCACACCAAACATCAATCTTCATTTTGCAGTTCCTGTTCCTGCGACATTTCGTTTTCTTTGTCTAGGTATACTTTTGAAGTTGCCGGTCTGCTTTTAGAAAAACGCACCAATGCTTTGTCTTGAAACAACACAATTTTACGCCAATTAACACTCTGAAATGTGCAATTGGCGCCTTGAAATACTCTGCCTTTTTTTAATCTATTTTTAAACATTTTTGTTGGTCCAAAAAATAGAACGAAATTAGTAACATGAAACCGTAGAATGATTTGCACACACGTAGTCTATTTCTCCTATTTTCACACAAGTGTTCTAAAAAAACAGGTCTTTTTAGCCCTCCAAGGGGTTTCGACGAGATATCTCGTCAACCAATCTGACCAATTTTGCTATTGACGAGATATCTCGTCATCGGGATATTGCCAATTTTTTATAATGACGAGATCAAGATTTGGTCAGTTTTTCTAAGGACGAGAAAGATCTGGTCAGTTTTGATAATTATTATATCCCACCAGTCAATTTTCTCGTCAAGATATTGTCAATTCTTTGATGACGAGATCAAGATCTGGTTAGTTTTTCTAAGGACGATATATCTCGTCCATCAAGATCTGGTTAATTTTGCTAATTATGATATATCACCAGTCAGTTTTCTCGTCAAGACATTGCCAATTCTTTGATGATGACTAGATCAAGATCTGGTCAGTTTTTTTCTTAGGACATGTCTTGTCCATCAAGATCTGGTCAGCTTTGCTAATTATGAGGTATCCCCCAGTCAGTTTTGCTAATTCGAGACAACCACCAAGAGGGTTTATACACATGTGCACTATCGTTTGAATAATACAGAAAATGCTTTAATGTCAATAATAGTGAATTAAGATTTTAAACCAATAAAGTATTTTCAACTAAAAATACAATATTATATTATATTATCATAGCAAGGAGATATCACTGCTTGTGGAATTGTTAGAATATTAGTTAATCAACAATTATTATAAGGAAAAATTTAAGCCATTATTGAAGGGAAAGTCTAATATTTCAGAAATTCGACGCAAAAATTTGCAAACAAATTTGTTTGCCGAGTATTTATTAGAATTTATTATCGCTGGAAAACTTAATGCTTCCACTGATGCCAATATTAACGGAATTTCCATCTATATGGGCATTGTCTACGGAGTGCTAACGAAACGTGGATTTGGGCCCTGAATCGCATTATAACTTGCTAATTTACGGGATTCAACTTTCAAAACAAACTTTTGCAATTATTTTCCGATTGTTATGAAATTTACAGACTTCGTTTTATACTAAAAAGTCTATATATAAAGTTCGGTACAAAAATATTAAGTTATACGGTAGTTATTATATAAAACGTGGTCGCAAAAGTTTTTATAAATTAGCAAAAATTGATAGGTCTCTTGCGCATTAATTTCGTTGAATTCTAAGGCAAAAAATTGTTTTGTACTAAAACACTTAAAATCTTGCAAAAGAAATGCATAGATTAAGCAATATTTTCAACCAAAATTTCAAAATTTTTAAACATGATGAATTTTTCATTTACACTTAGATGCATACAACAGATTTCAAGGATTATCCAAAAAAATTTCAAGAAATCAATTAAAACCAGATGCGCAGAGAACATTTTGAAACCAGCTGAATCTCAAAAATTTTCCATCAGAGAAAAAAGCGAATTTGAAGTAGACATACGATTGAAACTTTTTTGTGATCCACAGAATTCGATATCAATTCATTTTTTTAAACAAATAGGTTTTTTGGTCAATTTTGATCATTTTGAAAGGTTACTGTCCGCTTAACCCTCCTGGTGGTTGTCTCGACGAGGTATCTCATCATTAGAAAAACTGACCAGATCCTAATGGACGAGGTATATCGCCATTAGAAGAACACTGACCAGATCTTGATAGACGAGGTATATCGCGATTAGAAGAAAACTGACCAGATCCTAATGGACGAGGTATATCGCCATTAGAAGAAAACTGACCAGATCCTGAGATACGAGGTATATCGCGATTAGAAGAAACTAACCAAATCCTAATGGACGAGGTATATCGCCATTAGAAGAAAACTGACCAGTTCCTGATGGACGAGATATCTCATCATTTTAATAAAATTGACCAGATCCTGATGGACGAGATTTCTCTTCATTTGTAAAATTGGTCAGATCTTGATGGACGAGATATCTCTTGAAACCACTAGGAGGGTTAAACGCGAGATAATAATGCCTTTTACCTTAAGGTGGCGGTTTTATCATGTCTCTTGTTAATGATCAACAGCAATATCTGAGTTATGACCTGTATCGGATAGAGAAAAGGAGGTATCCCGATCAAATTATTAAGGCTCTATTTATACGTGGGTGTGTAAAATTAGTCGTAATAATTAAAGATTCAAACTAATTTCGCCTGACTCGCCCGCGAAAGTATCCAATCGCGTGTATAAAACTTATTAATACAAGTCCATATGCGTGTGATAGATGAGTTGGAGGGTCTTCCCTTGCAAGTATCGCCACACCTCCAGCAAGTTTGATTGTAATTGAATCCTTGGAATCAGGTTGATGATGTTCACGGAAAAATCCTTCCTCTTAATTTTGTAAGTCATTTGCAATGAAATGAATCAAAGGAAATATTTTCTTCAGCTGAAATTCCATCTCTATTTCAAGGATACTGGGCTAAGAAATTAAATGGGCGCAGTGTTAGGCTTTAAGGTGTATGTATAGACTAGAAATCACCAGAATATTGATATTATTTTATTAATTCAAAATATTTCCCGACTCCTTAGCTTTCAAATGGTACTAAGATCTTGTAAATATTCAAAAGTGTTCAAGTTACAAGGGTTTTCGTTAGGTACTGTCACCATGTACAAACATGGTTCCAAAACTTTAAACTCAATTTCTGAATAACTGTGTTTTTGCAATAGGATGCTTTGATCAGACAGTGAGAACTCAACAATGAATAATTACTTTGTATCATTATAATCTATATAATACAATAGATGTTTCGACCTTCATATATGAGTTAAGAAATCAATTTTTAGTTGATTTTCAAATGTCAAAATTCCTGAAAAAAATCTTGATTTATTATGCTTCCTTGATGAAAACATAAGAAGCCCATTCCCTTTAGCAACGTGATTGAGGGACGAAACATGAAGAATAATATTAGGAATGATTTCCAACAGTAATTGTCTTTCTGAACGAATTAGAATTTGAGATATCACTGTTCAAAAAACATGCTAATTAGCTAATTATATCTAAATTAGACGATTAATGATTAGCTAATCTGAAGTTGTCACACTGAAATGAGTTTAAGCACAAACCAATGACCTATTGTAAACAAACTTTTTTAAGTCAAAATTTAAAAATATCTTTTTGTGTGTATAAGTATACCTTAAACTATCAATTTAGACTAGCGCTATTCAGACGTTTTCTTTGTGTACCGTATAAAGGATAATGCCTGGATTATATTCATTAAAAAATACCAAATTTTTCCTTAAAAACGGACGAAATGCATATTAACCCTCTGATCGTCATGAGATTTTCGTGTAGTGCAGTATTGCTTTCACCTTACATCACACTTAATGACTAAATAATTGTAATAAAATATTGTAATGTTAATAAATTTAATAAACATCTCTATTGGATGAAAGAATCCATGGATTCTTCAAACTTTAGAAAGCTTCTGTGTGTCATTTCCTAAGAATATAATTCTTTGATAAAATTCTGTTGCTCCTTTCCTTAGAATAGAATCCTTTAGAAAGATTATATTGCTCTTTTCCAAAGAAAAGAATCCTTTGGAAAGATTGTATTGCTCCTTTCCTTGGAGTAGAATCCTTTGGAAAGATTCCATTGCTCCTTTCCTTGGAATTGAATCCTTTGGAAAGATTCCGTTATTCCTTTCCTTAGAATAGAATCCAGTGGTAAGATTCTATTGGTCAAGAAGTTCAAAACTTGTTCCAAGTCATGCAAGGAGAACTGTAGGTTGCAAGGTGGAAGTATGAGTCTGAACCCCACAAAGCATGCATAGCTACGCGAATTCGGAGCTTTGCCGTTGAAAATCCGAGCGAATATATATATATATATATATATATATATATATATATATATATATATATATATATATATATATATATATATATACTCACAATTCTTCACACGGGTTTTATTTATGCTGTTATTCAAAATACGGGCATTGCTTGAAAATGTTTGTGGACGCATTCATCAAAGGTTCAAAACTGGACCGGAAAAGGTTAGTCAAGTAAAAAAGTGGTTTAAAACATTAACAAAAATATTTCAAAACCAGTGCTCTCTACAAACATTTGTGAATAAATTATAGAAAGCTGTTCCGATATTCCTTTGAAATTAAATCAATCACACAGGTTGAAAATTGCTTATATAAGTTATATAAGTTGACAGGTCTTCACCCATAATTTGTTTTTTAGAAATCTTTTCTCTGCATATTGCCCATCAAGGAGTTCATTTTTTTATTTCTTTAACCCTCCAAGTGGTTACGACGAGATATCTTGTCCATCAAGATCTGTCAAACTTTGCGAATGACCTCGTCATCTAGGTATTGCCGTTTTTTTCATGGTGAAGAGATCAAGATCTGGTCAGTTTTCTCCTAATGACGAGATATCTCGTCCATCAAGATCTGATCAATTTTCTTCAAATTACGTGACATATCTCGTCCGCCAAACTTTGAAACCACTGTTTGAAACATCTGATCAGTTTTCTTCTGACAAGATATCTCGTCCATCAAGATCTGGTCAGTTTCCTTCTGATGACGAGATATCTCGTCCATCAAGATCTGATCAGTTTTGCTAATGAAACAAGATACCTCGCTGAGACAGCCACCAGGAGGGTTAAAATGTCTTTGGTATGTTAAGGGGATACACACACAAGCACACATTAAAGCAGGATGTTTCTTATTCATTTGCATAAATATATAATCAATAACGACCGTACAGCCGAAAGTGTGCTATCTACAATCTAATCAGGTGCACCATCGGTTCTGGGGAAATTCGCCACAGAGATCTCATCGATTTCCATCCGACACAGCTCGAAACGTGACGCTGCTAGTTTATTTTTTGGTTGGAAAACTTTGAAACCGCTGTTTGCGATTTTAAGTTTCGATTTCGCTGGAAACAATCTGTTGAAGTGAGCTCACCCGCGAAATCAGCTTGTTTCCGTTACTGTTGCCTTGTACTATAAAAATGGGTGTTGTACCCGTTTGTCCTGATGATGATATCACGATTTTCTTTACAGGAAGATAACTTGTGATTATATTATCGAAAGTATTCAAAGAGTAAAAAGTTTGACTCGTTAATACTATTCCCTATGATCAGGGAAAAGTTCGTGAAATAGAAAATTGTTTAAAACATTAATGGTAGATAGGTATGTAGGTAGTTTATAACGTCACATTGAAGCAACATAACGGGATAATGCCGAGGGTCCGGGGTCAATCAGAATATGAAAGATCCAAGAACATTGCCTCGTAATTTCGAACAACGGTCAGATGACGAGTATAAATGACGCCAGATTTCTACATTTAACAAAATGCTCAATCAGCAACATTACAACTTTATTACGGCATTTCACAAGATATTCAATCAGCAACATTCCCTTTTTTTAGCATTTCACAAAATGCTCAATCAGTAACACCCCACCTCACTACACCATTTCAAAAAATGCTCAATCAGTAACACCCCACCTCACTACAGCATTTCAAAAGATGCTCAATCAGTAACACCCCACCTCACTACAGTCTTTCACAAAATGCTCAATCAGCAGTACATAACTCTACTCTCAACAATTTATACAGCATTTCGCAAAATGTTCAGTCAACAACTTTATTTTTAGCAAGTTCTAAAGCATTTCACAAAATGCTCAATCAGCAACACCCCACCTTAATACAGCCTTTCACAAGATCCTCAATCAGCAGTACATAACACTTTACTCTCAACAATTTGTAGAGCATTTCGCAAAATGCTCAGTCAGTCACACTTCCATTTATTCTTAGCGATTTCTTCAGCATTTCACAAAATGCTCGATCAGTAACACCCCACCTTACTATAACCTTTCACAAAATGCTCAATCAACACTATATAACTATTTACCCTCAATACACACACACACAATTTGTAGAACAATTCGCAAAATACTCAGTCAGTAACACTTAAATTTATTCTTGGCAATTTCTACAGCATTCCACAATGTGATCAATCAGCAAAACTCTCTCTTTACACCTAAGAATTTCTAGAGCATTTCACAGAATGCTCAGTTAGTGACACCCCACCTGACTACAGCCTTTCACAAGGGGCTCAATCAGCTGTAAATAACACTTTATTCTCAACAATTTATACAGCATTTCACAAAATATTAAATCAGTAACACACACTTGACTAGACATTATATAACTCTAGGTATATAACTCTACTTTTAACAATTTGTATAGCATTTCACAAAGTGCTCAATCTCAACAACATTCCCCCTTTACTTCTAACGATACCTACAGCATTTCACAAAATGCTAAGTCAGTCACACCAAACTTGACTACAGAGTTTCACAAGATGCTCAATCAGCAGTACATATTTCTTTACTCTCAACAAATTATAAAGCATTTCTCAAAATGCTCAATCAGTAACACTTCACTTTATTTTTAGATTTTTCTACAGTATTTCACAAAATGCTCAATCAGTTTCACCCCACCTGACTACAGCCTTTCACAAGGGGCTCAATCAGCAGAACATAACTCTTTACTCTTAGCAATATGTACAGCATTTCAAAAATGCTCAACAGTAACCCCCACCTGACTACACCCTTTCACAAGGTGCCCAATCAGCAGTACATAACTCTTTACTTTTAACAATTTTAACAGCATTTCACAAAGTGCTCAATCAACTAAATTCCCCTTTTACTTCTAACGATTTCTACAGCATTTCACAATATGCCCAATCAGTAAAACCCACTTAACTACAGCCTTTCACAAAATGCTCAATAAGCAGTACATAACTCTACTCTCAACAATTTGTACATTTCGCAAAATGCTCTGTCAAAAACAGTTCAATTTATTTTTAGCAATTTCTACAACATTTCACAAAATGCTCCATCAGTAACACCCCACCCTACTACAACCTTTCACAAAATGCTCTATCCGCACTACATAACTGCTTACTCTCGACAATTTGGACAGTATTTCGGAAAATTCTCAATCAGTAATATTTCACTTTGTTCTTAGCGATTTCTACATCATTTCAAAATGTGCTCCCAATCAGCAGTACATAACTCAACTCTCTACAATTTGTGCGACATTTCACAAATAGCTCAGTCATTAACACTTCACTTTATTTTTAGCAATTTCTACAGCATTTCACAAAATGCCCAATCAGTAACACCCCACCTGACTACAGCCTTTCACTAGATTCTCATTTAGCAGTACATAACTCTACTCTTAACAATTTATAGAGCATTTCGCAAAATACTCAGTCAATATCACTTCACTTTAATTTTAGCAATATCTACAGCATATCACAATGTGCTCAATCAGCAGTACTTAACTCTTTACTCTCAACAATTTATTCAGCATTTAACAAAATGCTTAATCAGTAACCCCCAATGCGACTACGGCCTTTCACATAATGCTCAATGAACAATACATAACTATTTACTGTCAACAATTTATACAGCATTTCGCAAAATGCTCAGTCAGTTACACTTCACTTTAATTTGAGCAATTTCTTAAGTATTTCACAGTGTGCTCAATCAGCAACACTCCTCCTTTACACCTAACAATTTCTAGAGCATTTTATAAAATGCTCAATCACTAACACCCCACCTGACTGCAGCCTTTCACTAGAGGCTCAACCAGCAGTACATAACTCTTTACTTTTAACAATTTATGCAGCATTTCACAAAGTGCTCAATCAAGTATATTCCCCTTTTACTCCTAACGATTTCTACAGCATTTCACAATGTGCTCAATCAGCAGTACATAACTCTACTCTCAACAATTGGTACGGCATTTCACAAAATGCTCAATCAGTAACTCCCACCTGACTACACCCTTTCACAAAGTGCTCATTCAGCAGTACATAACTCTACTTTTAACGATTCGTTCAACATTTCACAAAGTGCTCTATCAACAACATTCCCCTTTACTCCTAACGATTTCTATAGCATTTCACAAAATGTTAAGTCAGTAATACCTCACCTGACTACAGCCTTTCACAAGATTCTCAATCAGCAGTACATAACTCTTTTATCTTAACGATTTTTACAGCATTTCGCAAAATGTTCTCAACAACACTTCACTTTAATTTGAGCAATTTCTACAGCATTTCATAATGTGCTCAATCTTTACTACATAACTATTTATTCTCAACATTTTGTGCAGCATTTCGCAAAATGCTCGGTCAGGAACACTACTTTATTTTTAGCAATTTCTACAGCATTGCACAATGTGCTCAATCAGGAACACTCCCCCTTTACACCTAA
Organism: Meta bourneti; assembly: GCA_933210815.1. NCBI lineage: Eukaryota > Metazoa > Arthropoda > Arachnida > Araneae > Tetragnathidae > Meta > Meta bourneti. The sequence goes on along the minus strand of OW119933.1, from coordinate 73,948,766 downwards.
CAATTTCTAGAGCATTTTATAAAATGCTCAATCAGTAACACCCCACCGGACTACAGCCTTTCACTTGAGGCTCAACCAACAGTACATAATTCTGAACAATTTGTACAGTATTTCGCAAAATGCTCAGTCAACAACAGTTCAATGTATTCTTAGCGATTTCTACAGCATTTCACAATGTGCTCATTCTATAGCATTTCACAAAATGCTCAATCAGTAACACTCCTCTTTTACTCCTTACGATTTCTATAGCATTTCACAAAGGGCTCAATCATTAACCCTACTTTATTACAGTATTTCATAAGTAGGAATACTCCCACTTGACGCAACGAATTCTAATAACTTGAAAAACATTCACAAAATGTTCTGACGGCTTCGATGTATTCATTGTACACTTAGCACAAAGGTGCGATGCCTTTCTTTTCAAATCAACCAAGCGAAATAAACGTTTAAAAACAAAAATTCACAAACCCAGAAGAATGAAAATTAAATTTCTTGACATGCATTTATCTTTTCCGGTAGCAATCCCCAGAGTGACTCAGAGTACGCTTTCTACCCCTCAGGAAAGGTAACAACACAACCAATTTCCAAAAAGTCTCATTCCTCAGTTTTCCCAACTTCGCCTCACGAAAGCTGCAACGCTTGGTAAACCTCTTAATCATTTTTCTCTTGTTACCATAACGAGCTCCCTTATTTTATGCTTACATCGCAACATTCATAAATTAGAGTTGTCATGCGATTAACTTTCTTATCCGTTAACTTGAAAAGGGATTGGAAAATTAAAACCCATGTGTTTGAGCTTGCGCTTCACTGCAGGTTCACCGATCTGTTTCAAGACCAGAGGTGAGAGACGGCTATCCCAGACAATCAAAATCCTAATTGCGCTCCAGAATTAGAGGCAGACGTTTCTAAAGTTTGTGCTAAACAAAGAAAACGGGAATGACAAAACAAAACGCTAGCTTTTGTGCCGCAGATGTTTTATTCATTCGGATTCAAAGGGTTGGGATATAATCTAGCTGTCGTCTGGTGAGAGATCCCATCCTTACAACTCAGCTGTTATCGCTGAATATGTTCTCATATATGCTTGGTTTGTGTTGTGTGTGTTTTCCGTGATATGGTACAATACGCTTTTGATTCGTTCCAACTTACTTTGGAGCTTATAGACGAAGCGTTCGTAGCCAATTGTGCGCTTTTAATCTTCACTGTATGGGTGATTTTTGTAGTTGCGCATGTGAGAGAGAGAGAGAGAGAGAGAGAGAGAGAGACGAACATTTAAAGAGGCATTATTTTTATACATCTGGGAAACCCAGTTGGAAAACTTGGACAAAAATTCCGTGTGAAATAGATTCAGGGGTGAGAGACAGCTACCCAAGACAATTAAAAATTAATTGCGCTCCAGAATTAGAGGCAGACGTTTCTAAAGTTTGTACTAAACAAAGAAAACGGGAATGAGAACAAAACGCTCGCTTTTGTGCCGCAGATATTTTATTCATGCAGATTCAAAGGGTTGGATGTAATCTAGCTGTCGTCTGGTGTGAGATCCCATCCTTACAACTCAGCTGTTATCGTTGAATATGTTCTCATGTATGCTTGGTTTGTGTTGTGTGTGTTTCCCGTGATATGGTACAATACGCTTTTGATTTGTTCCAACTTACTTTGGAACTTATAGACGAAGCGTTCGTAACCAATTGTGGGCTTTTAATCTTCATTGTATGGGTGATTTTTGTAATTGCGAGTTTGAGAGAGAGGAACCTTCCTAGAGGTAATTTTTTGTATGTGCCTGAGAAACCCAGTTTGAAAACTGGTAAGAAATTCCGTGTGAAATGGATTGATTCGAGAGACTGCTACCCTCTGAATGCACTATTTAATACGAATGAATGATAGTAGTATAGAAGATAAATGCGATATCATAATTAAACACAAAATGTGCAATATTTCGGCATATTTGTTTTTATGAAACTTACTACCTAAAGCATTAAATAAAATTATTTTAATAATACAATATCTTTTAACAATAAGCTACATCGTCGACTTAGCAGAAATTTAACCTCCTGGTGGATGTCTCGACGAGATATCTTGTCATTAACCAAAACCGACCAGATCTTGATTTCGTCATCATAAGAAAATCGGCAATATCTTGACGAGATATCTCGTTGTTAGCAAAATTAGTCAGATCATTATGGGCGAGATATTTCGTCGAAACCACTAGGAGGATTACCTGACGAAAAAATATATTTTTACTGTACAGCTGTTTAAAGACTTAGGTTTTAGGTAAAAATAAATAAAAAGCATTTTTATAATGTTATATATCTTTCAAACAGATTGCATAAACTTTGGTAAAATGTCAGATTGAAATACCATTGGCATAAACTTTAGTAAAATTTCAAATTGAAATACCATTAGGGCAAAAACTTCGGTAAAATTTCAGATTGAAATGTCATATTCAAGTCTAAACTTCGTATAGTACACGTTAACCCTCCAAGTGGTTTCGACGAGATATCTCGTCCATCAAGATATGGCCAATTTTACTACTAACGAGATAGATCATCGTCAAGATATTGCCGATATTGACGAGGTTAAGATCCAGTCATCATCTAATGACGAGAATGTTTTTTCTCTAATGACGAGATATCTCGCTCATCAACATCTGGTCAATTTTTTGCTAATGCCGAGACAACCACCAGGAGGGTCAATGCACGTTCCTTTAAAGTAAGTTTATAAGTTCCTGTCTTAAAGCGCAGCAGAAAAATGATCTGTAAAACATTCAGAGTGAAACGCTAAAAATAATTTCCATTCATCGGTAATTAAGAAATAAATTAGCTCAACATAAGAATACAACAAGGCCATTACGCTGCACAAGTACCAGAAGTCTATTTGAAAGCTAAAACGACCAATAAAATCGTTGTTGAGAAGGAGAAACATCGCTTTATATTAACGCTTGCTTAATTGAGCTCGGCGTTTATAGTGCTATTTATAACAAACGTGACGGATAAGTCTCAGCACACATGGTCTTGATCGTTTCGAGGCGTTGGAAAAAATTCCCAGAACAGAACTCTCTTGCAGATAAGTGTCATTCTTGCAGCTGCTTGCGCTCACTAAAAGAAATTCACGGAGGAAAATAAATAAAAAAGACGAACGGAAACTGTCAGATACAAACGTGACTAAGAAATAACTAGTATTTTATCCCTAAAACGGCACGTTGAACTTCATGGAAATGCAAATCTGGCGGCTGAAACGGAGATTGAAGTCTTCTTCATGGAAATTTTTTTTCTTATCACTGCACGTTTAATGTACTGCCGTGATGGTCAAGAAGACAATGTCTCCAAGTTTGGTCTGTAAGGTTATAGGGTGTTAAAATAATTCGTATAAAAGTATGTGTTGCCTCAAAGTTTGAAAACAGAACCCACTGATTTGTGTTTAATTGTGGATACTTTCATACTCAGCATGTCGTTATACGTTGTGTATTCGAGTTCCCTAGTAATTTGTTATGCAAACGAGTTCCATAGTAATTCTTTATGTATACGAGTTATATAGTGATTCGTTAAGTAAGCCAGTTATATAGTAATTCGCTATATATGTAAGTTGTATAGTGATTCGTTATATATGCGTTATATAGTGATTCGTTATGTATGCGAGTTATAAAGTAATTCCTTATGTGTGCGAGTTATAGTAATTCGCGTTAAGTGTACGTGTTATATAGTAATTCGTTGCAATTCATCACGAATACGAGTTCCTTGGTAATTCGTTATGCATGCAAGTTATATAGCAGTAATTCGTTATGTATGCGAGATATAATAATTCGTTATATATGCGAGTTATATAGTAATTCGTTATGTATGGGAGTTAGTTATATAGTAGTAATTCTTTATGTATGCGAGTTAGTTGTGTAGCAGTAATTAGTTATTTATGCGAGTTATGTAGTAATTCGTTATGTATGCGAGTTACATAGCAATTCGCTAAGTATGCGAGTTATATAGTAATTCATTATGTATGTGAGCTTTATAGAATTCGTTATGTGTACGAGTTACAGTTGTTCGTTATGTGTACTAATAAACAGTAGTTCGTCATGCACACGAGTTCCATAGTAATTCCTTATATATACGAGTTATGTAGTAATTCATTATGTATACGAGTTGTATGGTAATTCGTTATGTATATGAGTTATATAGTAATTGGTTACGTATATACGAGTTGTATAGTAATATCGTTATGTATATAAAAGTTACATAGTAATTTGTTATGTTACGAGTTATAGTAATTCATTATGTATATGAATTTATATAGTAATTCGTCATGTATGAGTTTATTTAGTATTTTGAATGACAGAACTTCTCCCATACAGTTGAATAATTTGTAATCCCTGTACATGGTTAATAGCCTAAGTCGAGACTTGAAATTGGAATGTGAAATGGTCATTGCATTTGATGATTGTTTCTGAGACGTTTATTCTACGACGTGATCTATATTTCAGACACGTCTACATATTTCACCTAGGTAATTAACGAAATTTCGATTTACCCTCCTTAAACTCCTTTCGCCATAAAACCCAAATAAACCAATCAACCCTCCTTAAACTAGCTTCAGAATGCTGTTTGTTTAGTCCTAATGTCAAAAATATTTCGTGGAGCGCTTCAGCCTACTTGTGTGCGAATACGTCCCTCTAACACAAGTGTAATTCTGTAATTACGTAATTACTGTTTCACATTGGTAATTACCAACTAAATGAAACATTTAACATTTGCACGAGTACAAATAGAATATCAATTTCCAGGAAAGACAAACACATTAAAAACTCATTAGTGTTAGTGGCGAAACATTAAATATTGAATAAAGATAATTTCATCATGTTTTAATACATAAATGAATGGAGCTTATTCTCTTAACAATCCTAACCACATTATGGGCCTCATAATAACAGGTTAATGATCTAATTAAATGATCTAACTACCATCAGATGGAATATTGTTTGCCGAAAAGGATAAGACAGTTGAAGTTCAATTGTGGCATTGAATATTGAATTAAGAACTTTTAATCTTTTTTAATATATAAATGAGTATATCATATTTTCGCATAACAATCCTAATCGAAGTATATGCTTCATAATAACAAGTTAGTGGTCTTACTACTATCTGATGGAATATTGTTTCGCGTGTAAGATAAGACAGCTTCAACCTGCAAGACACTTGAATTTGAATTGTATCATTGAATATTAAATTAGGAAACATGTAACTTGAATATTTAAGTGAATCTCCATTCACTTAAATATTCAAGTAACAATCTCGTTTAATTCCATTAAATCTCGTTTAACTGTCCAAACAAAATTATATACCTCATAATTACAAATTCCTGGTCTAATTACCATCAGATGAAAGATTGTTTTGCGTATATAAGACAGAGTCAACCTACAGGATAATTGCAGTTCAATTGTGGCATTGAATATTGAATTAAGATCCTTTGATCTTATTTTAATACATAAATCAGTAAAGCTTATTCTCGTAGAACAATCCTAACCAAATTAAGTACCTCATAATAACTGGTTAATGGTCTTACTACCATCTGATGGAATATTGTTTCGCGTATAGGATAAGATCGCGTAAAGATAAGATCCTACAAGACACTTGCAGTTCGATGTTGAATGTTTAAATAAATAGATCCTATTCTGGAAGAACAATCCTAACAAATTACGAACTTCATAATTACAGGATCCCGGTCTGTACTCGGTCTGTACCCGGATTACTGAGGGTACTGTTTCACATACGTGCAGGATTTGGCAGTATCATCCTACAGGACAACTGTAACTCAAGGTACAGTAATTAAATTAATCCAACACAAAATACAGGTAAAAAGCGACAACATTTAGACACTTGTGTTCCGATAATTCGAATTTATCGCGCAATAAAATACACAGCAACCATGAAGAAGACTGACTATAAAGGATTAACTTTCATCGTCACGCATTGCTGAGCATCTGACCGCGTTCTACGACACTGCACTCTCTTGTTGCAAACATATTTTCTCCACTTTTCAAGGTGTAATCAAACTCCATGATGTAACTATAACGGTTACATACACAGCGGAGCAAGGACTACGGAATTCTTTAAGCTTTTTTATCCTATCTTAAACTTAAGGGGAGACAGTGTACTTTCAACACAGACTGTTGAAGCTATGATTCGATTATTATGAAGTTTACATAGACTATTTCTTTTCTACTAAAATAGAAATAGTTCGGTTCAAAAATATTAATTTGTGTGGTTAGAAGTTGCGTAACATGCGAACAGAATTTTTGAAAAATTAGCGAAAATTGAGATTCCATGCACATTAATTTCCACGTATTGTTATCATGTTAAATCGAATAGTTTTTACACATACAAATCAAATTAACTCCCGTTCGGCAAGTGTATCACTCAATTGTAAAACTCAAAAAATTTTGAACGAAAACATCTAAAATTTTTGCAAAAAAACATACCGTTAAGCAACATTTCAAACCAAAATTTCAAAATTTGGAAGCCTAATGAATTTTTCTCATTTGCACTTAGATCAATAGAACATATTTTATGTTTTAACCAAAAAATATCAGGCAAAGCAATTAAAACCATATGCACATGGAACATTTAGACATCAGAAGAATGTCAAAAATCTCAATCCGAGAAAAACGCGTTTTGTAGCAGACGTACTTATACTTATCTATTATATCTTTGATGTTGTATATGTAACTCATCAAAAACGACCGTAATTGAAAATTTCTTTTTACTACAACAGTATTTGATATCAATTAATTTATAACTCTAAATTTAAGAAATCAGTTTTTCGATCGATATGTGGCGAGTTTGAAAGCCTACTGCCTCATTAAACTTAACCACGTTATTTGTTGCGCAATTAAACACAAGTGTGAAGATTTATTACTGTAGGCCATAACATTATAAGATCCTATACCATTAACCCTCCAAGTGGTTTCAACGAGAAATTTTGTCCATCAAGATCTGACCAATCTTGCTAATGACGAGATATCTCGTCATCAAGATAGTGCTGACTTTATTATGATTACGAGGTCAAGATCTGGTCAGTTTCCTTCTAATGACGACACACCTCGTCCAGATAAACACCAGGAGGGTTAATGTTTATTTACCTAATTTCTATGACCGTGACTCAATGGGTTTGACCACTGCGCTAGCAACCTACAAGTCGTAGCGGGGCAGGTTTGATTTCTGTAATTTACCCTGGGTGCATTTCTCTCTTCTGTGTCAGTAAAAATTGACTTGTTTGTGTCCATTTACTTGACGTTGTCTCGTGTTTGGGGCAGCTTGACGAATATGATCATTGCGCCTTAAAATTCAGTCAATCGACCTAAATTATATACTTTCCTCGGAATATATTGAATATAGTATACATTTACTTATATACTGGAGAGAGCATTTCCTATTATATTGAAGTTAAAATAATGTTAACGTAAAATTATCTTGAAAATCACAAAATTCTTCTGGTTTTTAATTCAAAACTAAACTTGTTGCTCTAAATGTAGCCCGGTTGAAGAATAACGGTTTAGCAACCGGAGGGCTGTGAGTTCGAGCCCAACCAAAGATCGTCGTTTACAAAGGGGCTGGTGCGCGTTAAATCTGTCATGGCCTCAAATGTCCTTACGTTGGCGTGGTGTGGAAGTTTGGAGAGTGAGGTGCCAGCTCCTGTGTGATCCTGTCATCTGACCGTGGTTCAAAATTGCGTGGTGCTGTCCTGGGATTTTTTCTCTTCGGGATTGATCCCGGACCGTTGCCAATAGCCCGTTGTGTTGCTACAGTGCGACGTTAATTAAAATACCTAACTACCTACAGTATCATCTAAGATGGTGATAGAGCATGCAAGGAAAGTTTCACCAGGTTGGAGTAGATTTTTAGAAAGGGTACCCTGGAGGTAGAAAATCAATTATATAAAGTTGTAGGTTTGAGTTTATTTAATTGAGTTTATTAGTGAATTTATATATTCTAAAACTTTTAATAGTTTTGAAACAAAAATGAAAGGTATTTCAGAGAAAAAACTAAACTATCCAAATTTAAAAGTTTCAAAACCGATATTGATATGGTAGTTGGTAGGAGGGTAGTTGAGTTAACATCGCACTGGAGCAACGCAACGGACTATTGGCGACGGTCCGGGGTCAATCCCGTAGGGAAAGTTCCGTGGATGACACCTCGAAACACGGTCAGGTGACGATTTCAACACCTGAACTGGCATCCCACTCACTTCGGGGTTCCACATCAACTTCCACATCACGCCAACGCGAGGACATTTGAGGCCACGACATATTTAACGTGCACTAGCTTTGGTTGGATCGAGTTTCAAGTTTGAAAACTAATAGTGATATGGTAATGGTGGGTAAATAGTTGAAAATTAACCCGAGAAAGCCTAACGGTACCGTTTAGTACCAGTGAAAATGGGTTCGCGACTCTTCCAACCGGGCTACCGCTGCCCTCCGATATTAAAAAGTAGGAATGAGACAACACAATCTGAAATGATTGTCATTATTCGTAATTTCTGCTTCCAAATACGAAACTTAGCTATCTTTACACCTTTAAACAACAGTGCATAAAGTCGAGATGGGTTTTATGGCGCAAGGTCGTATTTGGCCAAGCTGCGCCAAACACAGGAAAGAAAACATCAAATCAGACATACACAAACAAGGAAATTTTACTGACACACAAGAGAAATATACTCAGGATAAGTGGATAGGTAGGTCGTCGCACTGGAGCTACACAATGGGCTATTGGCGACGGTGCGGGATCAATCCCGAAGAGAAAAATCCAAGGACAACGCCTCGTAATTTCGAACCACGGTCAGATGACGAGGTCAACACCTGAGCTGGCACCCCACCATCCAAACTTCCACACCACTCCTACGCGAGGACGTTTGAGGTCTCGATAGACCTGCACTAGCCACCGCATACACGACGGTCTTTGGCTGGACCGAACTCGCAACACTCCTATTGCTAACCCGTTGCTCTTCCAACTGGGCTACCCGTTGTTCCAGTGCGACGTCAATTAAAATACCTACCTACCAACTGGTCTACCGCAGTCCACAGGACAAGTGAGAAACCCACTGAGCCACTACAGCCCGCATAAAGTAGGATTGAGCGACAAGGCAATCTGAAGTGATGTTGTATTATTTACCAATACTGCTGATTCATTTTACATAAACTTTTTAACAATGATTCAACACATTTGAAACGTCTCCACGAACGAAAACAACTCCTTCACTCATGACTTCTGTGGTGACGCGTAGTTAAGGGGAATCAGGAAAACAGAAATGTGTCGCCGGAAATTTCTGTGATTATTTATGTAGACTGGAGCCAAACTATCAATAAAGTTGACGGAAATATTTAATGAGTAGCTGATTTCGGTCACTCCGGTATTTCTCTCAAATTTAATAGCTATTTTATTATTTGTTTGTCGAAAACCTTTCCGCCTTTCGTTTTCTATACAATAGAAAACAGGTAGCGAAATTTTTTTGATCCTAAAGCACGTTTTCTATTAACTGTTCACGGATGAATGATTTGCGAACGTGAGTGATGTTTTTATTATAATTATAAAGGGTTTGTGCTTATATATTTTTACTACTTTTCCTTCTCTTGTCATCTAATTCAAATTTAAAAAGTAATGCAGCTGGTTGTGTCAGCTTTTCAGCTTTGACCTTGAAGCCTTGACGAGTCACCAATTGGTGTACCAGAGTTATTCCGAAAAGTTTTACACAATTTTTTAAACGCAAGTCAAGACCTCGATTTTCCATCAAATTAATCAAATTAAAATTTAAAAGCTAATGCAGTCGGTCGTGTCATAGTATGCTTGGTGGTGTAGATGTTTGGAGAGTGGGGCTACCAGCTCAGGTGTTGACCTCGTCATCGGTAGTGGTTTAAAATTACGAAGGGCTGCCCTTTCGGGGTTGATGCCGGACCGTCATCAATAGCCCGTTGTGTTGTTCCAGTGCGACGTAAGTTTAGCTTCCCACCTACCTACTTTAGCTTTGATCTTGAAGCCTTGACGAGTAATGAATTGGGGTACCAGAGTAATTCTAGGTATTATGTAGCTCTCACACATAATCCTTTCCAAAAGCTCTCAAACGCAATTAAGCTCCTGGTGGTTGTCTCGAAGATATATCTCGTCATTAGAAAAACTGACCAGATCTTGATGACCGAGATATCTCTTCATTATAAAAGTCTTACCCAGATCTTGATCTCGTCATCATCAAATATCGGTAATATCCTTATGAGGAAATATCTCGTCATTAGCAAAATTGGTCAGATCTTTATTGTCGAGATATCTCGTCTAAACCGTCGTTTTGGTGATTTCGATCGATTCGATTCGATTAATTTTGGTGAAGTCCACTGTCCCTTTAAGGGATAGTGATATCTCATGTCTCACCGAATGTACAAGTACTCCTAAACATCAAAATATGAAATGAGACGATATTTATCTACGTTAGCAGCTTTAATAATCTAAAATATGTATATACCTAGCCTTAACTATTTCAAAGGGGGTCACCCTATCACTTCTAAAAGGGCTAAAAATAATTTCCCGTTTTCATTGTTATTGAAAATATTTTTAATTTTAACTCTCCGAGTAGGAGAGTTAAAATTAAGAAGAGTTCCAAATTTCAAATTTATTTTGATTTTTTATCGCAAATTTACTAGTCAATTTAACTTCAGTCAAATGCTCTACTTGCTATTTACGACAATTTTACTTTAAAGAGTTTTTTATTTCGATTCAGAGTTCTCAATTTTAAATATACATCCATATTGAATAGTAGATTTATTTTATCAGTATTGGTGCCGAATTATAGTTTCTATTGTGTTATTGTAAACAAGATTAGATTTCAGTCAAAGCGTTATCTTTCTTTACGAAGTTCTGTTATCAATTTTTTATCATCTTATTTTTACAAACATCTTTGTCTTTACGTTTCAGTACTATTTACTGCAATTTTTGCAATTCGAAACCTATATGCCTATTTTAGAGCACTTATTCATGGATTTCAACTCGCAGTTTCAGAGATTTGACTTACTGTGCTCTCAAAAATGTTTCATTACATACGCTGTAGTATAGAGTATATAATTAATGTATGTAGTATATAATTAATTACATAACTGAGGAAGGTAAGACACAGTTCTGAAAAGAAATAGGGAGGTTAATTTTTGAAGTGGAATTTAATTAATTTTAATTTTCAAGTAAAAATTATAAAGGTCGGACTACAAAAGTGTTTGATTTCTTTCCTTAGAAGCAATTTCTACTCCGACTTTATGCGCCATTTTACTTATGTATAGTATATTTAGTATGTATAGTATATATATATATATATATATATATATATATAGTATACATTTGTTTTAGTTTGTTAGCTTTATTATATTTTTATTTGTTTCTTGTTGGTAATAAACAAACAAATAAAAATATAATAAAGCAAAAAAAACCAAAACAAATGAAATAACAAACCTCTAAGGTAAGGCACACATTGGTCAGACATCAGTCCTGCTATACTAATTTGGCCAAAATACGCATGCGTAGCGACATATTTTCAGAAGAGAAACGGAGTGCGCATGCGCATAGCGTATCTTTTTCATAAGCTGATCAAGTGTGTGGCCGAGCAAACAGCAGAGCTAAATGTAAATAATTGTAAAAATATTTGGGCTCATTTCATATCCTTTAATTATCTATATTATTGTTTCTCCTAATCTTCCTGTTAGTATATATAGTATATATTCATAGTATAATATATTTTATGCATAGTACAATATATTTTATGCATAGTGTAATATATTTTTATGCATAGTATAGAAATAAAAGTATTTATGTGTAGAAGTAATAATAAGTAGTCATGAGTAATAAAAGCTGGCTAGATAGAAATGCAGAACCAACATAAAAATTTAAGGGCTTAACCCTCCCGGTGATTGTCTCTACGAGATACCTCGTCGTTAGCAAAACTGACCAGATATCTCGATGGACGAGATATATCTCGTCCTTAGGTTAAACTGACCAAATATTGATCTCGTAATCATCAAAAAATCGGATGACGAGGTATTGGTCATTAACAAAATTGGTCAGATCTGATGGACGAAATATCTCGTACCACTTGGAGCGTTAAGGCATACTGAAAGTATTATATATATATATCCACTGAATTGAAAAGATCCTTCACTGAGTACATACTTCACTGATCCACTGAGTTACACTGAAACACATCCATTTACCTAAATAAAAAAATTAGATCCAACATTACGACTTCGTGCTCTATAGTTACATTTCCGTACAACCTGCTCTATTTTCAGCGAGATGAATTTAACGACCACTTGCGGCATGGGCAAGATTTATTTCATGCCACCAAAGGGGAATGGGAGTGGTTTCTGCAGCGAAAAAATAACAGAAACCAAACGGCAATTCGTGACTTGACCGCTTCCGAATTTCTTCTCGAAACGCGTCGTCGCAAATCATTTGACTACAACTGCTCCGAAGATCTAAATTGCAACTCCTAGTAAGATCCAATTTGCCAGAGACGACCTCGCAGTCCCAATCATACACCGCTGTTTAGTTTGAGGAAATGGAAGCCACTTAACTCCGGCCTCTATTAAGATAGCCAGGAGTTGTGAATAGAGTATGAGAATATGGCTGCGTTTGTTAAAATGTCTTGAAAAAAAAATGACCGTTGATGGTAACGCCTGTGTCGTGTTCCTAGGCAACAGGGCAAGCGGCAGCTGAATAGATGTCAGCTAGACATAATTGCTGGCTAACATTGATCGTAACCTGTCACTGTTTGGCTATCTAGATAGCTCGATAACTGCTGTCTTCTGCTGCAATTAGACATGATTCGAATATCTCCAGTGCTGTAGTTCTAAATACAGGGTTTCCTTGAAAATAACTTGAATTTTAGAGCCCCAAAAAGTCCTTGAAAAATATAAAACTTCAGTTTAGTCCTTGAAAAGTCCTTGGATTTCATCTGGACCTTAGTTTAAACAAAAATTTTCCTGTCAAAAAAACGCAACGACGTTTGCCTATCTAGATGGGTTGCTTGTGCTGCTATTCGAATGCATCCAGTGCCGTATTTCTAAATACAGAGTTCCCTTGAAGAGAACTTAAATAATAAGGTTTGTAAAGACTGAAAAATATGAAAGTTCAGTTTAGTCCTTGAAAAGTACTTGAATTTCACCTGTACCTAAATTTTGTCCTGCTTATGCTGCAATTAGACATACGACTTGAATGCTATCCAGTTCCGTATTTCTAAATGCAGTTCCCACAGTCCTTGAAAAGTACTTGAATTTTATCCTTATATTCAAGGACCTTGGAAATCCTTGAAAATACAAAACTTTAGATTGGTCCTTAAGAAATCCTGGCATTTCGTAACTGTTGAAATTAATAAAATTGCGTTAATTTTATTTGTTAACCGTCTGGTGGAAAATATTCGTGTAGATCGTAAAGATAAAATTACATTTTTGAGTAAGACGCTGAAACTTAGGATAAGGTGGGCCAGAAAAAATGTAGCATCAAATACCTGTCAGCAATGAAGTTTTAAAACGCTAAGTCGCTATTTAGCTGTATTTTTTCTGGATATTTTACAGATATATTTGAGGAATTAATTGTTGGATAATTTAGCACACCTTAAAATCATTACTGAAAAATCCTTCATCTAACTACAATTATAAAATCATTACTAAACAATCATTCATCTAACTACATTCGAAATCACTGCTAAAAGATCTTTCATCTGTAATTTCCTTTAAATCATTGCTAAAAATCATTTATGTAACTGCATTTGAAATCATTACTAAAAAATCATTCATCCAACTACATTTAGAATCATTACTGAAAAATCATTCATCTAACTATATTTAAAATCATAACTAAAAAGACCTCTTCACAAACACATCTATAACTAAATTTAGAATCATTTCTAAAAATTATTCATTCATGTAATTACATTTAAAACCATTCATTCATGTAACTACAATTAGAACCATTCATTCATGTAACTACATTTAAAATCATTCATTCATGAAATTACATTTAAAATCATTCATTCACATTTAAAATTATTGCTAAATTCTTGTGTGAAAACAATGTTATATTTCATTTTTAAAGCAAATGTGAAGGCTTTTCGCCGACATACTTTTCATTTTAGAATAAAGCAAGGAATTGTTTTACATCAATTGTTCACATGGTAACAATGTTGGTAATAACAATACGTTGATGTAAACTAAACCAGGCTCTTTGCACGAAACATAGATCATAAGGGGACAACAATGCTGGATTCGGATATTTTTAAGTAATATTTCATTGTACCCTTCATCAAATAATATCAAATCACATCTTAAATCGTTGCGATAACGCATTTGCTGTTTGCCAAACAGAAAGCATAGCATTCGCTACAAATCTTCTTTCAAACATAGAACCATTTAAGATAGACGTTTCCATTCATATTCTCTACTTAACCTTATCTTCAAAAATGTGGGTGTCAATTGTGTTGGCTGAATATAAAAAAATGATCTTCGATTGAAGTCTTTTATCTGGTTTTGATTTGTTCTACCCAAAAAGGTTCTCACAATAGCGTTAATATTAGTATTTTATAAATGCCCAGAGAATTTGAATGCCGAAATTAAGTTGCATCAGTAATGCACTCTTATCTGTCCTGTAACAGAATTACACATTAGGGCACTCTTATAAAGTGGATTTCCTAATGTAACTTTACGACATTGCTTTGAGGCAAAAATGTTTAGGTATCAAATTAATTTTTAGTCATTTGTAAAGAGTATCCCACTTAATGTGAGAAAGCAATCCGATTTTTAATTATTTTGTAGCAACATAAGTATATTTTCGTATAGGGGTAGTTGAATTAATGTCACATTGGAGCAACACAACGGGCTATTGGCGACGATCCGGGATCCTGTGAGGTGTAGGCTGTGCAGGATCGATTCTTCCCTGGGTGTATTTCTCTCTTCTGTGTCAGTAAAACTTTAATTGTGTGTATGTCCATTGTTTGATATTGTATGACTTGTGTCTGGTGCAGCATTGCCAAATATGGCCCTTGTGCCATGAAAACCCAACCAACCTTGGAAAATATCAAAAGTTCTTTTAGTCCTTGAAAAGTGACAAAAGTTATTTGGTATTTGAAAAATACCTAAAGATTGTTTGGTCTGAAAAATACCAAAAGTTCGTTTAGTCCGTGAAAAATACCAAAAATTCGCCTAGTCTGAAAATTTGTAATGTTTGTTTGAAAAATACTAAACATTTGTTTAGTCTGAAAAATAGTAAAAGCTGTAGAATTTTACGCTGAACATTTAAAAAATTTCCCTTCAACCTAAAATTTCTTTTTGTACAATCTTCATCTTTCTTTCAACTTTGGCTCCTTGTTATGATACTATTACATGAAAAATGGTATTTAATTAAATTTGTTGCATAATTATGAAAAACAAAATTTTTATTTTGAATAATTCTATATTGTGTTCTCTTAGAAATTTGAATTACTTAAAAATAGTTTTACATTAAATTTAATTTCCTAGACTTTCATAGGTCAAATTTATTTAGTCCGTTCTAATTAAATACTCGTCATTGACAAAATTAGGTAGGTATTTTAATTAACGTCGCACTGGAGAAACACAACAGGCTATTAGCGACGGTCCGGGATCAACCCTCAAAGGGAAAGATCCGAGGACAACACCACGTAATTTTAAACCACGGTCAGTGACGAAGTCTCACCTGAGCTGGCACCCCACTCTCCAAACTTCCACACCACGCCAACACGAGGACATTTGAGGCCACGATAGATTTAATGTGCACCTGCCCCCTACGTATACGACGGTATTTGGTTGGTTTCGAACTCGCAACCCTCCTGTTGCTAGTGCGATACTCTTCCAACCGGGCTACAGCGGCCCTTGACAAAATTAGGTTGGTGGAAACATTTTGGAAATTCTTGAAAAGTACTCGAATTTTTTTATGTAAAATAGCTAGGAACTATTAGAATTTTTTTATGAAAAATAGTTGAAACTATTAGAATTTTTTTATGTAAAATAGTTAGGAACTATTAGAATTTTTTATGTAAAATAGTTAGGAACTATTAGAATTTTTTTTATGGAAAATAGTTGGAACTATTAGAATTTTTTTATGTAAAATAGTTAGGAACTATTAGAATTTTTTTATGTAAAATAGCTAGGAACTATTAGAATTTTTTTATGAAAAATAGTTGGAACTATTAGAAATTTTTTATGTTAAATAGTTAGGAACTATTAGAATTTTTTATGTAAAATAGTTAGGAACTATTAGAATTTTTTTTATGGAAAATAGTTGGAACTATTAGAATTTTTTTATGTAAAATAGTTAGGAACTATTAGAATTTTTTTATGTAAAATAGCTAGGAACTATTAGAATTTTTTTATGAAAAATAGTTGGAACTATTAGAAATTTTTTTATGTAAAATAGTTAGGAACTATTATAATTTTTTAAGTCAAATAGTTAGGAACTATTAGAATTTTTTGCCGAATAAGATGTAAAAAGGTAATACATTTACCTGTCTCTTATTAATTACTTTTATCCCATGTAAAAATCATACAAATAAAACACTATTTTGGCTGCGCATTGGGCAGGATCTAATAAACCTTTCTAAGCAATCGGTGATTTTTCTCTATATGAAACTAATGACCTTGCAAGAAATTAAAAAAACTGAATTCTGCTGATACTTTTCACTCAAATAAGAAACCCCAAACTATACGGCAAAAGGATAAGTAACATTTTGCCTTCATGCTCTAGTTACGATTTGATCTATAATTGCTTTTCCACGAAAAATTCTCCCCGGTTTTTCACGCTGTTTTTTAAATAATTGTAGACGATAAAAGGACCCTCGTTTTTTAAAACTTGGTATTACATAATCATTTCATACACAGACGTATACTCAGTCCGAAATCCACCTTTTCCCTAAGGAATTCCAACGCTTTGAGGAGTTTTATTTACACATTTTACGCCAATAATTTACACGAGCGCTCATCCGTGACAGTCTTTATCGCAAAAATGTTTGGAAATAGAAGAAAAAGTATTAACCTATATTCCCAAATGCCGTATGCCGTCGCACAAAGCTGTATTCATGCTTATGTGAAAAATACCCGAGTTCATCTAATTTTGTGAAATTCGTGTCGACTTACCTTTTTATTGAACGTTCGCGAATAAAAGGCCTTTCTGGAAAGTTCACTACATCCATTAAGATTTTCACGTCACGAAGCGGAATTTGTTTTTCATGAAAATAAGTTACGAGTATTACGCGAAGGGTAAAATCGGGGGCACATCGCAAAATGTTTGTGTTTGTAATTTGAATTTAACGGAATACTCTATGAGGTAAGTAGGTAATTAACGTCGCACACGAGAACAACACAACGGGCTATTGGCGACGATCCGGGATCAATCCCTCAACCAACCAAAGACCGTCATGTACACTGAGGCTGGTGCACGTTAAATCTCTCGTGGCCTAAATGTCCTCACGTTGGCGTGGTGTGGAAGTTTAGAGAGTGGGGGGCCAGCTCAGGTATTGAACTCGTGATCTGACCGTGGTTCAAAAATACGTCGTGTTGTTCTCGGATCTTTCCCTTGGGGATGGGTCCCGGACCGTCGCCAATAACCCGTTGTGTTTCTTCAGTGCGACGTTAATTGATTACCATTACCACCTTGGGTGTATGTCCATTTATTTGACATTGTTTGGGCAATTTGGCCAGACCTGGTCCTTGCGCCATAGAACCTCGACCTCTTATATAAAATCGCTTTACCTCTCAATCAGGAGACGGGCTACACAACGACCTATTGGCGACGGTGTATGATCAATCCCGAAGGGAAAGAACCAAGGCCAACGCTTCGTAGTTTCGAACCGCGGTCAGATGACGAGGTCAACACCGGAGCTGGCACCCCACTCTCCAAACTCCCACACCACGCCAACGTGAGGACATTTGAGGCCACGACCGATTTAACTGGCACCAGTCACCACGTACACGGCGGTCTTGGGCTGGACCGAGTTTCGAACGCGCAACCCCGGTTGTTAATCCGTTGCTCTTCCAACTGGGCTACGGCGGGCTTTAAATACTCTATGAGAGGGATTTTCACTGTTAACAGACAAACCAGACGAACAGGAGTTTATTTACGCAACCCAAATGCTCTCGTATAATGCATCGGTTAGTGGGGTGTTTTGGCGTTTTATGGCGCAAGGACCATATTTGGTCATGCTGCGCCAAACTCAAGACAACGTCAAGCAGAAAATGTGAAAATGGAAAAAATAGACATTGGGGAACAGAATAGTGAGCTGAACGCAGAAAAAGATTGCTTGGGAATCTCGGGAGCACGACCCCCGTGTTTATTAACCCTCTGCATACGTCGGGGCAGAATATCGTTTCCTTTGGTTACGGCACCGGCCCAACGGCTTTACAGGCAACTTACTGAAACCGGCCAAAACGGCCTTTACAATGCTTTCCCCAGGAGGAGAGGGAATATGTGTCGTCCCATTATCACCGGTTTCCATTGTCGGGTCGTGGGTATGCCTAGAAGGAACAGATTCTTCCCGGGTAAACTGAAAGGGCGGCGGTGACTTTTTAAGTGTACCCCTTTCCATTTACTCAACCTCTCAGACTAGATGCTCGAGGATAAACAATTTGCGAGGCTCCCCGTCGATAACCCTGACATCTTTGTCAAAGGGGAGATGAGTCTATCCACGCGCGGGTCTCTTTGTAGCATAGAAAAGAGGGGATGGAAATCGTAATGGGCTTCGGCGATTCTTCAGGAGTTTGAGGTCTGAAAGAATCCGAGCCTTTCGTAACGAGGGGACTCGAAACTTTCGGCCGATTGGGCCGATCCTCGTATCCAGAGGGTTAAAGACAGTAAACCTCATGGAAAAAGAAAATATCACAAGAGTACCTCGAGTCCGTGAAGCCCGTACACTCCTTCAGGAGATGTGTCCCTGAGGGCTCTCATGATGAATGTCTGCGTTACCTTAAAACGCAGTTTATCACCTCTTTCGCGTCGGTTGGCGTTTAATCTAATCGGCGCTGGCCAATCAACTTTCGAATATCATTTCTGTATTCATTCTTTGGAATTTTAATTTTTATTGGCTGAAAACGTATCCGAAAAACGAGCAAAGTGACGTCACGTTCGGAATACGTACCTTGACGGGAAATGCTTCTCGTAATGTTATAATTTTCAGATGATCATAAGTGTGAATACTAGAATTCAGATTTATTTTGGCTTCAATCTCCGGGAACGAACGATTGATGAGTTTCTTGAAATTTCATCCTATGCATTTCTGAAACTTCGGTTTCACTCACAAAGAATGGGTTGTTATTGAATCAAAAACCATTATCCATTTGAATTCAAATACCTTAACAAGAAAGCAATTTGAATATAATTCAACCATGTCGTCATCTGAACACCATTAACCAGCAAATACCATTAACCAATCATAGTACGAAACCGTTCGATGCTAAAAGGAAGGGGTGTCTGATTGGACTTAAGCGGTAAAAATCAAGGACTTTAAGACAGAAACTGATATATCATCCAGATTTACGTTTAAAAAATCAGGTAGGCTGTGTCGGAACACGGGCGCAAGGTTTTACGTGAATACATCTCGTTAGAGCATGGTATTTAATTGGTTGTAGTAAATGAAAGAAAGACAAATTCAGTAGTCAATTCAGTGTTTCTAGAAAGCTGACGAGTTGATCTTCTGCGTAGTCTGCGTTCGATGCACTTCTGCTCGGTTTTTCGACGAGTTTGTGAAATTTTGTTAATGTTTTCAACTGCGATCCAAAGTTTCAGAGCCAACACTTTATAACTTAAATATTTTAAATCAACAGATCTTGACGTTATCTTTCGTTTGAGACCCATTTCGGCGTCGTAGCGCTTCTCAGTCCCGAGTTATACTGATTTGAAATTTGAGCTGAGCAGAGGAAAGCCCCACAACCCCGCCCCCCTCCCCGCTTATCGCAGCGCGCGAACTCAAGGTCACTAACAAAGTCTTTGTTCCCTTAGCAATGGAATGACACTAGGTTGGTTTGGTTCGCGTTGATAATATAGAAATTATTAGACCGAGAACTCGATTACCATTTTTTCAACTTTCTGTACTGGTCTGATTTTAAATACGTATTCACGTCAAAAGTTGAGAATACAGAGTTACCGTTCTCTTGCATCAAATAGCGTCAATATTTTGTACGAATTTTTTCCATTATTTTTGCCTCCAAGCGTCGTGACATCGACTTAATTTTCCAGTTGGGTCTGATGACATTTTGTGCAATTCTTGCAAAACAAATCCTCAAATTAGTTCCAGTCGTCGTTTTGATGTTTCTGGACAGCTGTTTCAAGCGTTAGACAACACATTTTTGATGACGTCGGTGTTTGGGGACAGCGGATTGCTGTACTTATTACAGAAGTAAAACTTTTACTCTTCTGCATCATTTACCGTATGCTTTGAATTAGAGGCGTAACACCCAGATTCAAAAGTTACGTCCTCCCCTCCCTCAAAAAAGTATGCGTTTGGTTTTTAAAATACCTCGACAGATAAAATACTATAAACTGCCTATTTATATTTTTCATATAAAATAAAATATTTTATTCAAAAAATAATTATTCATTTAGGAATTAATATTCGTTATGTAATACAGTTTAATGACTTGATATTCATATTATACTTAAGCTTAACTACTTAATATTCGTTAAGTAATGTAGTTCAACGACTTAGTACTCAGAATGTAATGTAGTTTAACGATTTAATATTTAGAAAATATAATATAGTTTAACGACTTAATATTCATTACGTAATGTAGTCTAAACATTTAATATTCATTATGTGTAATATAGTTAAACAATTTAATATTTAGAATGTAGTACAGTTTAACGACTTGAAATTCATTATGTAATACGGTTTAATGACTTACTTTTCATTATGTTTAATTTAGTTTAAAGACTTGATATTCGTTATGTAAAATAGTTTCACAATTTAATATTCAGGATATTATATAGTTTAACGATTTAATATTCATTATATATTATAGTTTAACATATTAATATTCAGAAAAAATGTTATACAGTTTAACAACTTAATATTCACTATGTAATACACTTCAATGACTTAAAATTCATTATTTAATAGCAATTATTTAATAATTGATGACTTGATTTTCATTATATGTAACATACTTAAACGACTTGATATTCATTATGTAGCATACTTAAAAAACTTAATATTCATTACTTGATATACACTGCTGGCCACCCAAATTGCAACACCAAGAAAGACAAGAGATATCACAACAAAATTTATTTTGTAGATAACATGTTGACCAAGTATCAAATGATTAAATTTATAGACTTCTGTGAAGTGTGGTTCCTGCCAAAATCAGTAGCCAGAGTAGCCACCATGGTTGGAGATCACCGCTGCCACACGCCTCGGCATTGATTCAAAGAGACTTTGGATGTGTTCTTGGGGTACAGCAGACCAAGCAGCTTCCACACGTTGCCAAAGTTGATCTGGTGTGGCAGCTGGGGATGTATACTGGGTCAATCGTTGAGCAACCATGAACCACATGTTTTCTATCGGCGAAAGATTCGGAGAGCGAGCTGGCCAGGGAAGCAATTCAATCTGGCGATTGACGAAGAACCCTTGGACAATGCGTGCCACGTGTGGTCGCGCATTATCCTGTTGAAATATGGCTGTGGGCAAGCCCTGAAGGTAAGGAAGGACAACTGGCTCCAACACCTCGGAGATGTAGCGCTGGCTGTTTAAAGTACCGGCAATGCGTACTAGAGGAGTGCGAGAGTGATATCCAATACCGCCCCATACCATAATACCTGGTGCAGGACCAGTGTGGCGGTGCATAACGCAGCTGTTCAGCATCCTCTCTCCACGGTGTCTCCAGACTCGAATCCGACCATCGTGGTGTTGCAGACAGAAGCGTGACTCGTCAGTAAAGACAATTTCATTCCATTCTGCCGTCCACATCCTTCTTTCATCGCACCATTGGCGGCGGAAACGTCTGTGGTTCTGCGTCAAGGGTAGACGAAGCAATGGACGTCTTGCGGACAGACCACTCTGCTGTAAACGGCGTCGAATGGTACGCGCAGACACTGGATGATGCGGTACAGACTGAATGTGCTGTGCTATGGTTCGTGATGTGGCTGAGCGATCCGTCACTGCCATACGCACAATATGCCTGTCATCACGTGAAGTGGTGCACTGAGGTGGATGCGATCGAGCACGTCGGTCCGTCGTACCCTCCTGCATCCAACGATCACATATCCGCATTACAGTTGTTTGGTTTCGTCCAACACGACTACCGATTTCCCTGAAAGATAATCCACAATCTCGGTGGGCCACTATCCTTCCTCTGTCGAACTCGGATACTTGATCAAAAGATGATCGCTGTTTTCTACGAGGCATAATTGATCGTTTTTTTTAAAAAACCACAAGAAAAACACAATTGCCGTACTTGAAATCGTCGAAATCTCCAAGCCTTAAATAGCGCTTTGAAGTGGCGCCACAGGCGCGCGTGATGTGCGTCTGCGCTGAAATTCTAATCATTTGCATATCTCACCTCCGCTAATGCATGTTGTAAATTTCATATTATTTGCATGCTTCCTTCAGGGTGTTGCATTTACGGTGGCCAGCAGTGTAGCTTAAAGACTTAATATTCATAATGTAATATACTTTAACGATTTATTATTCGGAATGTTACATAATTTTACGCCTTAATATTCATCATGCAATACATTTTGCGATTTAAGGGAAACAGTACCTTTAAACATTCAAATCAGGAGGGAAAATAGAATAATTTCGATCAACTGTATTTCCTAAAGTTTAATATGTATGATAATGAAACTTTAAACAGTGTTTATATACACTATGCTACACAATACAGAAAATGTTAAGTTAATGTTTTAAATTTATGTAATATTTTATTCGAATTTAATAAACCGATTCTGCAAGGCAAATATTTACAAGGACAACTGGCGCGCAACTTTCAGAGTCAATCCATACCTCTCTACCAAAATAATATCCGAAAAGAGAAACAAAGTATTTATATTTTAAATTAAAATCCAAAAATATAGTTCAAGTAAAAAACACACAAAAATATGAAATAATTAATTGATTTTTAGCAAAATTTCTCTCATTATGTTCAAATTTTTAAATAAAGCTCTTATTTTGGGCAAAATTTTTATTTTATTTTGAAGCTCCTAATGACAGTTCAACTTCATTCCATGCGTCAAATTTCATGCGTCAAGTTCAATAGTTTAAGAGTTATAGTGCGATTAAAGTTGTAATTGTTTTTTAAATTGAATTTCGTTGTATTCAAAATTAAAAACAACTAATAGCATATGAAATTAATTTCTTCAAGAATTTTATGTAATTAATGCTTTATGTAGAACTTTAACTTTATGTAGTTCAAGAACTTTATGCAAGTAATGCTGCAGCTGCTTTCTTGGCAGCTGAAAAAGTCAAAACTGAAATAGGGGTGTCAGAAAAATCTTCATTGTGAACTTTAAGCGAATTTTTATGAGTTTCTTTAACAGAATAAGAACATATCAGACCTTTCAAATTCGAAAGTAACATTGTTTTCATGAATGAATTCCCTTTTTCACCATCCAAGGTATGACTTGATAAATAAAACTTATTTTTGTATACAGGGCAAAAATACCTTTTAAAAGATCAGATACTAATTTTTTAAGAAGCTAGTTTTAGATATAACCTAAAGTGTATGTTTTAAAATTTTCAGACTATTTAATTTTAGTAAATAATTATCTCTTGATATCTAGCGATTTAAAAAATACTCTACCCCATTGTACAAAAGTATGGAGCCAATTCGATTAATCATCATAAATTTAGAAACTGCAACACTTTAATTTATTTTTCTAATAATTTTTCAGGTGCTGAAAAAGGGAACACATAACATTATATTACAACACATTCATTATACATGATTAATTCGGTCAACGATACCAATGTACCTACGAACAAAAAACAACTAATTGAATATCGATTTAATGAGACACACAAATAAATAAAATCTCCCACACGATTTAGTAAAAATGAATTTCTGTCTCGACAGCTAATCGCACTCGTAATTTGAAGCAAAATAACGCTCAAGTCGGGTGAGGTCTAAAAATAGCTCAAATTTGTACCGCATGACATTGTAGACTTGGAAGTATTTAGTTGTCTGCGCCGTCGATAGATGGCGCCAGCACTATTTGTTATTTCATCAGAAAATCAATTCGAATCGGTTCTCCAATATCAGCTTTTCTTTCATGCTTCCATGTGGAGGTTATTTTGTGTTCAACAGTTTTATTGATTTCTCTCTTTTCGCCATAACTGAGAACATTTTCCCTTCTTTTTGAAATTGATAGTGGATGTGCTTTATGAGAATTTGTTTTTTTCCGCAGACAAAATTGATTAGAGCCAAATGAGGAAAATCTATGGTAGGGAGGAAATTGAAAAATATCTCTAACCAATAATGATACCATATGACCACGAATGATAAATAGTACTTTTTATCGCTTTTTCTTTCCATGGGCGTTGGTAAATTAAGCTCTATTTCTGTCCGCATCTTCAATCATTTTATCCGATTTCGAACTTTATATTAAAAGGTAAGATTGATTCTTTTCATTGTAAGACCTTCAAAGTTTCTTGAACGTGGGTGAAAACTTTATCATTTAGTTACCCACCAAAAGATTTGCAGATTCCAAAAGATCAACGATTTTCTCTCTTCGTATAGGTCTCGGCGTAAACAGAATACGTAAAAAGATATCGATTTGATGTACAAAAATAATTACTTAGAGATATACTTCTTGACAGTAACTGTTCATGTGCCCAGGATCATGTGACCAAAACTAATAGTAACGTGACCCAAAGATTACTTTCATCTGTTGGATGGAATCTGACATTCATGATATGATTGGTCCACGGAACGGAAGGTGCCCATCCATTGATTAATCATCTGATTGGTCCATTGATTGATCATCTGTGAGCAGTAGACTTTGGCAATTTCGACACTCTATAGAAATGTGCATTCAAACACCATCTGCGTCATAAGATGTTATATCGCCTAACGAGTTGATAAGGTACCAAATCGGCCAACCAAGTTCATTCACAGAGCAGTCACGTGACTACTAGTAGACACATGTTGGTCACACTTTTTAAAGCTTCTCTCCATAGCAATGCTCAGTCTACTTTTTAAAGCTTCTCTCCATAGCAATGCTCAGTCTACTTATGAGAGATACCTCGTCGAGACAACCACCTGGAGGGTTAAATCATTTATCACTGAAAATTTGAATAAACTTAGTTCTATACTTCCTGTTTACAATCCGGATATTTTACTGTTAGTAAATACTAAATTTTCTATCGATTATTATAGTTAATTTTTCTATAGATTTGTATAGTGTATTTTTCGATATTTATAGATGAGTACCTCTAGGTATAAACTGCCGATAATACTGGCAGTTTATATCAGAGAGTATTTGGCGTGAATAATTTGTATTTAACTTTCGCGATTTCGATTGTTAATGAAAGATACGGGAGCAATAGAAGGTTCATACCGGAGTCGGGATACAAAAATTACCTCAAAAACCGGAGTTCTGAAATACGGGAGAGTTGATCACTAACTTCATCGTACACAAACACACTTTTGAAGCTCCTCTTCATAGTCTATATTTCATGTCTGTCTTACACACTGTCTAAATCCCAAACGTTCCTCTTCAATGTACCTACCAAAGACAGTTTCTGCTGGATTCAGATTGAGTCGAATTGAACCGGATTCTGTTGGTGTGGAGCGGCCCTAAGAGTATGCATAAAAGTAAAAACCATGGTTTTCAGACCCATAAATTCCCCAATTTAAGCTTAGACCGTAAATTAAAGCAATAATATAAGCGTAAATAATCTCGCGAGACGCGATACAGATCAGGTAATTCAAATGCAAAACACAACCCCTAGCGCAACCGCGTTTACACAAATCACGATAATCTTTATCATAAATCACTCTAATCCCCAGATCCCTAAATATGGTTGGGGAACGCTTACGAGAAATATGGCGTGTCATTAATTGCTTGTGTTGTTCATTCAATGCGTCCCGCAAAACAGAACGCTGTTCGCATAATTCTAAACTGTCAGGAAACCTATTTGCACTTAATGGTGGGAAAGTTTGGAACTCGTTATTTACATGCGCTTATAGCAGAATGTTCCTAAGCATGTATAATGAGTGAGTGTAAATGAATGATAGATTTTCGGTGGCTCAAAAGGGCAAAACTCCAAGTTTGGTGATTTTGGGTTGACGATTAATCCATGCTGCGTATAAAAGAATCTAACACTTAATGCTAGATGACAATATGGTCACTCAATCAACTATGGATTTAATGTCTTTAAACTGTTATGTATGGGGTGCCCTCAGGGGCACATCTTTATGTGTGTACAGGCTTCACGGATATAGGAACTCGAGTGATCTTTTCTTTTCCCTTACGGTTTACTGTATTTAGTAAACACGGGGTTCGCGCTCACGGGATACCAATCGATCTTTACCTGCTTTCATCCTACTTTTCTATTCCCAAATACTATTCTATCCCCCATTTCCCTTTCACGTTTTTTACTTGATGTTGTCTGTTGCGTTTGGCGCAGCTTGGTCAAATATTGCCCTTGCGCCATAAAGCCAACACAACCAATGGATGGCGGGATGGGTATCAGACGTACGCAGCTTGTATAATATAACCGTTAATATTAAATGGCTAAACTTGGAGATTTTGCCTTCTTTACTAGAATCTACTTCAGATTTTTGTTTTCTGGATGGTACAGTATACACACAATTATTTAGATTCGCTTAACCCTCCAAGTGGTTTCGACGAGATATCTCGTCCATCAAGATCTGACCGATTTTGTCAATGGCGATATCTCGTTCATCCATATGTGACCAATTTTGTTAATGACGAGATATCACGTCCATCAAGATCTGACCGATTTTGTTTTTGCCGAGAAATCTCGTCCATCAAGATCTGACCGATTTTGTTAATGGCGAGAAATCTCGTCCGTCAAGATCTAACCGATTTTTTTAATGACGACATACCTCATCCATCAAGATCTAACGAAGTTTGCTATGACGAGATATCTCGTCATCAATTTATTGCCGATTTTTTTATAATGACGAGATCAGGATTTGGTCAGTTTTCTACTAATGACTAGATATCTCGTCTATCGAGATCTGACCAATTTTGCTAATGACGAGATACCTCGTCGATCAGAATCTGACCAATTTTGCTATGACGAGATATCTCGTCCATCAAGATCTGACCGATTTTGTTAATGGCGAGGTATCTCGTACATCAAGATCTGACCGATTTTGTTAATGGCGAGATATCTCGTCCATCAAGATCTAACCAAGTTTGCTATGACGAGATATCTCGTCATCAATTTATTGCCGATTTTTTTATAATGACGGGATCAAGATCTGGTCAGTTTTTTACCAATGACGAGATATCTCGTCCATCAAGATCTGATCAGTTTTACGAATGGCGATATATATATATATATATACTCGTATTTATGTACCCCTTTTACAGATCTAGAGAAAAGGAACGCCCATTCTGAGACAAGTACAAACGAATGTCTCAGTTTAATCGCCAAGTCCTCTCGATGCTTAATTGATTCATTTCCTCTCGGCCATTAATAACCTCGAGCCCCATTAATTTAATCGGCGAAGTTCATACCCCATTAACGGAATTTATTTTACCGCAAATGAGAAGTTTAAATCTACCTACACTCCCGCTTCTAAAAGCAAGGATAAAACAAACAAACCAAAACGAGCAGCATGCTTGACCTTAAACTCTTTCTCGAGGTTTCGACCTAAATGCACATGGTAATATGCACGGGTCGCTCTTCAAAGGAAGCCGACAGGCGCTAATGACTATCTTTTGAAAAATTCTGAAAAACGGAAGAAAATCCTTTACTGCCCACTCACCACACTTTCATTAGTAGTGAAAGTTGAATCTTCAAGGTGAGCTCCCAACCTGGAAACCTAGAAAATGCTCTCAGCTAAAAATTGCCCCTTTCTGTCATTAGACTTGCTGCAACATGATGTACTCATACGTTTCATTGTTAATAAAAGTACCCTTGAATAACTGTTCTCCCCAAACTGGTATAAAAAAACTAATCTCGTTAAATACATTTTCGTGGATTTTGGTTGATTGATATTCAAAATCTTTGACTTCATTTAATTTGGGTAAACCAAAGACAAACCGCCTTGTGTTTTATAAAGGCTAAAAGAGTTGTGTTACCCCATGGGTCAAATAGCTACCTACAACTGATTAGAATATCGCATGGCCTTCTTAAAAGAGTAACGTTCCTCTAACAGAGGCCTCGAAAATTTACATTGAAAATTGTATGGCTTTAGATCGATATTCAAAAGTTTTGAGTTGATTTAATTTGTGTAACCCAAAGACGAACCGCCTTATGTACTGTTATGGCTAAAAGAGTTGTGGTATAATCTGTATGTCAAATAACCACCTACAGCTTGATTAGGGCATTGCCCATAGCCTACCTATAAAAATAACGTTCCTCTAATAGAGGTCTCGAAAATTTATATTGAAGTTACCATTTTTATATGTTTAAATATTTTGGACTGATATTCAAAAGCTTTGACTTCATATAATTTGGATAAACCAAAGACGAACCGCCTTGTGTTTCATTATGGCTAAAAGAGTTGTGAATTGGATTGGATGTTGGGGTTTTATGGCGCAAGGTCCAAAAGCGGACAAGCTGCGTCAAAAGAGTTGTGTTACCCATGGGTCAAATAGCTACCTACAATTGATTAGAATATCGCATGGCCTTCTTAAAAGAGTAACGTTCCTCTAACAGAGGCCTCGAAAATTTACATTGAAAATTGTATGGCTTTAGATCGATATTCAAAAGTTTTGACATGATATAATTTGTGTAATCCAAAGACGAACCGCCATATGTACTGTTATGGCTAAAAGAGTTGTGGTTATACCCCGTGAGTCAAATAGCTACTACTGATTAGGACATTGCGTGACCTACTGATTAAAGTAACGTTCTTCTAATAGAAGTCTCGAAAACTTATATTGAAGTTAATATTTTTATATGTTTAAATAAATCTTTTGGGCTGATATTCAAAAGCTTGATTGACTTTATTTAATTTGAGAAACCCAAAGACGAACCGCCTTACGTACTATTATAGCTAAAAGAGTTGTTATACTATAAAGAGAGACATGAGTCAAATCGCCTCCTATGACTGATTAGGACATCATATGGCTTTCTCATATGAGTAAATATTCCTCTCATAGAGGTCTCGAAAATTTATATTGAAATTACTATTTGTATGCATTTAAATGCATTTTATAGCTTAGATTTGAATGGTATTCAAAATCTTTGATTTGATTTGATTTAATTTGTGTAACCCAAAGACAAAACGCCTTATGTACTAATGTGCCTATATGTCTAAGAGTTATGGGACGCCATAAGTTAACTATCAACCTACAACTGATAAGGACAACGCATGGCCCACTTATAAAAGTAACGTTCCTCTTACTGAGCTCTTAAAAATTATATTGAAGTTACTATTTTGTTTAAAAATAAATTCTTATGGCTGATATTCAAAAGCTTTGATTTAAGTTTTGTAACCCAAAGACTAACCGCCTTATGTACTATTATGTTTAAGAGTTATGTGGTACCTCATAAGTCAAATAATCACCTACAACTGTTTAGGACATCGCATAGCCTACTTATAAAATTTGAGTCTAATTCTCTGAATTATTGAATTATCGTTTTACAAGGGTCTTATAATTATTCACAATTTTCTTTGATCCGAGTTATACTTGTATAACTAACTCGGAAAATATATAACATATATATGTATATATATGTTATGAAACGAATTTTTCCGTAATTTTACAGTATTATTCTTCAAATTCAAAATTTTGTATTTAAGCTGCAAGTAATTAGACAAAATTTCTTTTTCAATTTCTCTCCAGACTACATAATTTAACTCTGTTTTGTAACTTTCTTAATCGTTTGGCTCAGAACTTTTAAGTGCAGTTAACAAACTATAACCTCTTAACTATACTTAAGTATGACTTGTTCATTCTAACTGCGATCGCTTAAAAGTTAAGAATGATTAATGAACGCAATTGCGGAAATTTATCATTCCGGATTTAATGCTCCAGACAAAAAAAAATTCATTTTGGAATGATTCCAAGGTTGATGAAACAACAGTTCTTTAATAAATCTTAAATCGTTGTTTTTCAAGTTCGTTTCAATTGTTGAATTTTACACGAGTGAAAAGTTATTTAGGTTTACGTCCTTGATGGAAATAAATGATCTTTTCCTTTTCACAAATCGCAACTGGTTCAAAAGATTTTTATGCTTTGTGACTAACCCGTGAAACGCAGCAAGGTGAAAATCGCCTTGCTTCGTGAGTGGTTGAGAAATTTCCTATAGTATCCAATGAGGATTGTCTTGGCAATGATTTCTCGCCAACCGCTAGGTCACCAACCTGGAATCGCCAAAGTATAGTTTGGTTTGGTTTGTTGGGGTTTTATGGCGCAAGGGCCATATTTGATCATGCTGCACCAAAGTATAGAACCATATTTCTTAATTTCATTTGCCATCGTATTCTTCCGTATGCTTCACCGGGCCGCGGTAGCACAGTTGAAATAGTAACTGATTATCAAACGGAGGGTTCCGAGTTGAAACTCGGTCCAACCAAAGATCGTCATGTACGCGGGGGCTGGTGCATGTTAAATCTGTCGTGGCCTCACATGTCCTCACGTTAGGGTGGTGTGGAAGTTTGGAGAGTGGGGTGCCAGCTCAGGTGATGACCTCGCCATCTAACCGTGATTCAAAAAGACGAGACGTTGTTCTCTTCTATTCGGGATTGATCCCGGATCTTTCTCGTCACCATCAGAAAATTAGCAATATCTTGATGACGAGATATCTCGTCGTTACGAAATTGGTCAGATCTTGATGGACGAGATACCTCGTCTAAACCACTTGAAGGGTTCATAAATTCGTCCGTGGAGCACTGGATTCCATATAAAAGTGGTCAAGGGGGTTGTATGTTGAACAGCACCAAACTATTAAACTGAAAATTACAAATGTTTCAATTGTGATTCTTAACTATATAGTAAATTAGAAAATTAATAAAAGAATTTTTTTTTATTATTTAATGTACCTGACATTAAAGTAGTTCAGATAAGTAGATATTTTTGTAGCACACTAGTTAAAAATAATTTAAGGGGACTCAGTACCAAAAAAAATTCCCCAAACCTTGATTTCTCTTGTTATATAACTATATGAATACTTAACAAATTCCTATAAAATTTCTAAGTGATAGGAGTATTTTTCTTCTGTTTTGTGTTTTGCCCAAACCGGGAAGCCATACGAAGCAAAATCACTCGTTTTTTAGGTGATTAATGTAACTTTTTGTTTCAATTCTTTACCATTTCTACAATCTGTGTATGAACTTCTTTATTGTTTTAAATTTTAAAGTAGCATTAGTTGTCTATTTACACTGGCTTCGGCTTCTTCATTGGTTATTAAATACTAGAGTTCTCAACATTTATAGGAAGCTACAAGAATAGTTACAGCAAAAACCGAAAATGTAAGAGGGAATTCGGGGATACTCAAAAGATATTTTCACAAATGATGCTTAGTGGTGTGCTAAAACTGTAGAGCAGTGGTGATTTTCTCAAAATGTAGAGACCAGTGGTGATGTGCTCAAATTATAAATATAAGTGGTGTTGAACTCAAATTGTAAATACAAGTGGCGTTGAATTCAAACTGTATAGACCAGTGTTCGAATTTTAGAGATCAATGGCGATGCTCTCAAATTGTAGGGTAATGATAATGGTAATGGTAATAAATTAACGTCACACAGGAACAAAACAATGGTCTATTGTCGACGGTCCGGGATCAATCCCAAAGGGAAAGATCGGAGGACAAAATCACGTAATTTTGAATCATTCAAATTGTAGGGACAGTGGCGTTGTGCTCAACTGCAGAGACCCATGGCGATGTGCTCATATTATAAATACAAGTTGTGGTGAGCTGAAATTGTAAATACAAGTGGCGTTGCGTAATTGTAGAGCAGTGGCGATGTTTTTGAATTTTAGATATCAGTGGCGATGTTCTCAAATTGTAGAGACCAATGGCGTTGAACTCCAACTGTAGAGACCCATGGTGATGTGCTAGAATTGTCGAAACCAATTGCGAGATGTGCTCAAATTGTAGAGACCGTGGTGATGTGCTCAAATTATAAATACAATTGGTGTTGAGCACAAATTGTAAATACAAGTGGAGTTTTATTCAAATTGTAGAGACCAGTGGCGTTGTGCTTAAACTGTAGAGGCCCATGGTGATGTGCTCAAATTATAAATACTAGTGGCGTTGTGCTCAAATTGTAGCGTTCGACGACGGGTTAAGCAGGAGCAACAATGTAAATGAATGACAAAGAGAACCCCACGAACGTGATTGATGAGGCGTTTAAGTACTTCTGAAGTTGGCTGAGAAACATGGTCTTTGTTGCTTAACCTTTGATCAGTTAATGGATCCCTACTTTTTCTGTTTTTTAGTTCTTCGGGGCCCAATTTAACTAAGTACAAAACGTCTTTTTTATCTTAACACTAAATGTACCGACCTTTTGTAAATACCTATTTTTACCGAAACGGGTTAAATGACCCATTTTCCATTTGGATACAGGTAACCGTGGAATTAGTGCTTTAGGTAACAAACAAAATTATCCTTAAATAACAATTTTAACAAAATAACAAAATTTCAATAATCATAACTATGGTATTGTTTCGACTTTTTAATTCATAGTTTCACTTTTTGATTATTTTTTAGTATTCTATGATGCAATTTCATCACAGAATTTATAGTTTATTTAAATGGTCTTCATTTATTTAATCATTTGATAGAAATTCATCACAGAATTTACTTTTTATTTGTTTAATTCTACGATATCGTTGACATAATTTATATTTTATTTACGCGTTTTTATTTATTTAATTCTATGATATCAGTTTATCACATAATTTGTATTTTATTTAAATGTTTTTTGTTATTTAATTCTTAAGTTGAAAGAATTTATATTTATTTATATAATTCCATGATGTAAGTTCATATAATTTATATTTTATTTACAAATTTTTATTTATTCAATTCTATATCAGTTCATCGTAGAATTAAACTTTATTTAAATGTTTTTAGTTATTTAACTCTATGGTATGAATTCATCACAGAATTTATAAATATTCATCACAGAATTTGTATTTCATTTAAATGTTTTAATCTATTTAATTCTATTATATAAGTTCGTAGAACTTATATTTTATTTATTTAATTCTATGATACGAGTCCATGACAGAATCAAAACTTATTTAAATGCTTTTATTTATTTAATTCTATGATATAATCCACCACAGAATTTATAAATATTCTCTGTGTGTGTGATGAACTTATTCTACCAGTTATACTTCATAGCATTGTATGAACGAATTCGGTTAGTTCAACCCAAGAAGATAGATGCTTGCTTTTATTGTCTTTCGAGAAAAGCGAACGAACTTTGAATTGTTTCCTGGAAATTTTTAAATAAACGTGGGCGCGATGTGAAGGTAGTTCGTGGATAAGCGAGATTCAAACAATTCAACGAACGCGAAAGTTCATCGTTATGTTGCTTTCGATTTCGTCACCGAATATTGAATTCATCACTCGTGAATATGGCTGGATTTCGGTGGCCTGAAAAAATTGCTGGAAAATGCCCAACAAAAATGCATTTATGACCCAAAAATACTAAAAGATGCCCTAAAAGCGCAAAAAATATGACCCCCAAAAATGCTAAAAATGCCCTGAAAAGCAAAAAATGACCCAACAAACTACATTTTTTTATGTAAAAGGAGAATCGTGAGAAACAAAAAGAATCTGTAAAGTAATTAGCAGGGTTAGTTTTTTGAATGCCTGAAAAATTCTAGAAAATGATCAATAAAAATGCATTTGTGACCCCAAAAAATATTAAAAATGCCCTAAAAAGTAAGAAAATGACTCCCAAAATTACTAAAAATGCCCTACAAAACAAGAAAATATATTTTCAACAAACTACATTTTTAGGTAAAAGGATGTTCATGAACAACAAAAAGAATCTGTAAAGTAATTAGCAGGGGTACGTATTTTGAATGCCCAAACATTTCTAGAAAATGCCCAATAAAAATGCGTTAGACCCAAAATAGAACTAAAAATGCTCAAGAAAGCAATAAAAGGACGTAAGAAACTACATATTTATGTAAAAGGAGGTTCATGAACAACAAAAAGAATCTGTATAGTTAGCAGGGTACGCATTTTGAATGCCTAAAGATTTCTAGAAAATGTCCAATAAAAAGACATTATATCCAAAAAAAACTACTAAAAATACTCGAGGAAGAAAGAAAATGATGTAAAACACTACATTTTTATGTAAAACGAGGTTCATGAACAACAAAAAGAATCTATGAAGTAATTAGCAAGGTGTTACAGTTTTGTTAGCCTAAAATTGTTAGAAAGTGCCCAATAAATATGTATTTTTGACTCAAAAAACTACTCGAAAACAAAAACGATGACCCAACAAATTACGTTTCTGCAATTTGTTTTCTGAAAGGTAAGTTATGAAACAAAAAGAATCTAAACATTCCTATACAACAACAAATTATCTTAAAATGCAACTTAGTTTATTTGTTTCCCTGCCGAACTGAGCTTATTTTGTTAATAAAAATAGACCCATCTTAGAATACTAGAAAATACAAACGCAACATACATTTTGAAAGTTTTAATTCAAGCAAAAATACTACATTGGATGTCTTTAGTTTGTCATAGCTTTTGTATATCAGTCTAGAATTTTAGTGGTCCTGTATTTAAGTCTAGAATTGCAATGGTCATGTATTTAAGTCTAGAATCGCAAATCAATATATAAAATAGTTTTTACAAAACAATCTATCATTAGCAGGGCTAGAATTTTGATGCCCTAAAATTGCAATAAGAAGTACATTTATAACCCAAAAGCTACAAAAAATGCCCCAAGA
Organism: Meta bourneti; assembly: GCA_933210815.1. Classification (NCBI taxonomy): domain Eukaryota; kingdom Metazoa; phylum Arthropoda; class Arachnida; order Araneae; family Tetragnathidae; genus Meta; species Meta bourneti. The sequence goes on along the minus strand of OW119933.1, from coordinate 73,913,694 downwards.
AGGATAAAAAATGAAATACTTACAGAATCATTCCAAAGAATCCTATTTTAAGGAAAAAATTAATAAAATATTTCCAAAAGATTCTTTTCTGAGGAAAGTACCTACACACAGAATCATTCCAAAAATTCTTCTCTAAGGAAAGGAGCAATAAAATCTTTCCAAAGGATTCGATTCTAAGGAAAGGACCAATAGGAAATTTCAAAGGAATTCCTTTCTAAATAAATGACCAATGGAATCCTTCCAAGGGATTCTATTCTGAAGAAATGACCAACAGAACCTTTCTCCAAAGAAATTCTTTTATTCTGAGGAAAGGACCAACATTATCTTTCCAAATGATTCTTCGTCATCTGACCATGATTCAAAACTACGAGGCATTGTCCTTGAATCTTTCCCTTCGGGATTGATCCCCTGCCGTGGCCAATAGCCCGTAGTGTTGCTCCAGTGCGACGTTAATTAACTTCCTGCCTACCTACCAACCTACCAAATTATTTTTTTTTAATTAAAGAACCACTAGAGTCTGTCCAAAAACTTCTATTCTAAGAAAAAGACCAATATAATATTTCCAAAGGTTGAAAGAATCCATGGATTCTTTCAACCAACAGATTTTATTACACGACACTACATTATTTACTCATTAACCCTTTGAGTCACACGGCTTTAAAGAAAAAGAAACCAAGTTGCACCAGAATTGTTTATTCACTTATTCAGCTTCCAAAAATTAGTATAAAACATCAAATAAGATGTTTTTTACTATAAAACGATTTATTCACTCATAATAAATTTTTACGAAAAAAAACATTTATCGTTATGAAAGATAAAAATTCACTGCACCACACAATTCTCCAATCTTAATCACAACAGTGTCAACAACTTCTAATGCGTTTTGACATGTGTCAATTCTTATTTTCAGTTATTTACACATTTAGCGTTAGTTCATAGCATTGCCAACTCAATGAAAAACTTTAAATAAAATATTAAACTGCATGACTATGAGTAATTTCACCTTTTTGAGATGGGTTAAAAAATATCCCACCATGCATAAAATGCTAAGCAAAAAAAAAGGTGGGACAATTTTTAACCCACCTAACCCCAAAGTGTTAAAGTGTTGTGGTGCAAAAACAATACTACACTACTCGGAAATCTCGTGGCGCTCAGGAGGTTAATTTTCAAACCCATAAACAAGTCTATTCCATATACATTCAGCCCGACACAGGCACTTTCTGCTATGTGATAATATAGTAAACAAGAGCAACACACACCACACACAAATCACCAGTTAAAAAAAATCATCTCATCTGCTATTTGTTTCCCCTCCGTTCTTCGTTCCTCCATTTCTGATTCCAGCTGCCTCAGTACAATACACAATTATCATCCACAAGATTAATGTAGGTTCTTTCATTTCCAGAAAGCAATTAATGTAAAGAAATTGCTTCATGGAACAACTTTTGTCGATTAAACAGACGCGCTGGTTTCTTTGACACGGGGATTGGATATGTTTCCTTTTTAGTCTCTTATTTCTACGCTTCGGTTATCCCCAAGATTATATGAACGGAGACATGTCTTTAACAGATCGTAATTTAGCTCAAGACATTATTTATTTGGAATCCTGTGTCGGGATATTTATGTTACTCTACAGCAGTGTTATTCAACCTGTGGTACACGTACCCCCGGAGTACCCTAAGTCAACTCAAGGTGTACGCGAAAATTTTTAATTTTGTTGTTAATATGTTACAGATAAAAAATGGACAGGTATAGAAAAATATATTTGATTCATTTTTAGTCAGAATTCATTTTAAAGGAAAATTTTGGATTCGGGAATTCATTTTTATATAAAGGAAGGTAGGTAGGTATTTAATTAACGTCGAACTGGAGCAACACAAAGGGCTATTGGCGACGGTCCGGTATCAATCCAAAAGGGAAAGATGCGAGGACAATACCTCGTAATTTTGAACCTGGGTCAGATATGACTCTATTTTGTTACTTGCATTTTGTTTTTGGTTTGGCCTATATGTGTGTGTATAACTGGCCTGTTTCGCCACCAAATAAGCCTTGCGAACGTTGTCGTAGGACGATGAGAATAGCTTTCCTTTATGCATAATCCTGCTACTGATTTGCATTGTGTTTAATTTTGATTAACGACTAGTTGTTTTAACATATATTCCTAACTAGCACATCCAGCAAAAAAATGGAGATTTCGTCACGAAATCTCCGAGTATTGATTCCATCTCATTATGCATGCGCGAAACCCAACAGAAAAAGCCAGAGTTGACGAAATGTTAAAAAAACAGAATCTAAAAGGACTTTTTATTCTCATTTTCGTGGCCATGCCCGTCGGTTTCTGTTTGACCCTGTCGTTTCGGTTATTCAACCGTTGCCAAGTTTCTACAACGATCTTCGGTGGCGTAGGAGCCTCACGCCAATCAACGCCAGAAAGGCACTGCCCACTTAGAAATTTCCCATCGCAAAGCGGGAAGGTCACGTGGCTTCAACGCCGGCCTATAACCGATTCTACTATTCAAAAATCCTGGAGTAAAAACCGTTCAGTCTCATTTGTCTTTATGTCGCGGTGATGTGAAGAACTTCGATCTTGTAGTTCTCGTTCCCTGAGGAAATCCTAACTCTCAAGATGATGCTCGCTACGTATTTTCAGAAGGTAAGATAATTTATCAGAGCTTTAAAACTTGGGAAATATTTCCGTGAGAAAGGTTGTAAATCGATGTGGTACTTTAGAAACAGAAAAATTTAGTGTGCTTCTTGTTGGAAATTTATTTCAAATCCTCCATACATTGTGGATTTATATTTTTTATTTGCACTTTAATTTAAGAAAAAGAATTTCAACGAAAAATTTTAAATTATGAATTCGTTTTTTAAAAGGAAACATTTATTTTTGGAATTAATTTTTAAAAAGGAAAATTTTAACAATAAATTTTTTTAAGTAAATATTTTTACATAGGAATACAATTTTAATAGGAAAAACTTTCATTTAGTAATTAATTTTTTTGAAGAAAAAAATTTCATTTAGGAGTAAAATTTAAAGTAAAAATTTTCACTTAGGAATAAATTTTTCACAAGGAGGGGGTTGTCAATTAACGTCGCACTGGAGGAACACAACGGGTTATTGATGACGGTCCGGGATCAATCCCGAAGGGAAAAATCCAAGGACAACGCCTTTTAATTTTGAACCATTTTTCTAAACGAAAAATTTTTATCTAGGAATTTTTTTAAGGAAAAGGTTTATTTAAGAATTAATTCTTTCAAAGAAAAAGTTTAAATTTAGGAATTAATTCTTCTGAAGGAAAGGTCGGAATTTATGAATTGATTATTTTAAAGGAAAATTTTTAATTTAGAAATTAATTTTTAAAAGAAAATTTTTAACTTAGAAATTAATTTTTAAAAGAAAATTTTTAATTTAGGAATTAATTTCCAAAAGAAAATTTTTAATTTATGAATTAATTTTTAAAAGAAAATTTTTAATTTAGGAATTAATTTTTGAAGAAAGAAAAGGAAATTTTAATTGGAAATTTTTCTAGCTGGAATTGTTATTTATTTTACCTCTATTATTTAATTTTTTAACAAATCCCTTCATTTAAGGTTGCATTATGGAGATAAAAAGTATGCAGGGTGACATATTCTAATTTCAAAGGATTCTTTTGTTTTAAGAATAATTTCTAAGGAGATTTCGCGTGCAAAACTGAAACCTTTTTAGTTTTATACCTAAAGATACTTTTACAAAAGTTTTATATTAAACAATTTTATAGATCACAAACTCGAGAGACATTTTCTATTAATTAAAAATCATTTGCAAGTTACATATTTAAAATATTTAGGGTTATACAACTTTTGAAGCAGTCTAATAAAATGCTTCATTTTCAGTTTGGTTGTAATTGGTTTTGTGGTAAATATTTTTAACTTGTAGATATCCTAAGAACTGCTTTAAATTAAGTTAATTATGCCTACATGTACCAAGCAGGAGTAAAAATATTTAACGAATGAAATAAAGAATGTTATTTTATAACTATTAAATTTAAGGATGTTTTATGCACGCGGTTTTTAAGTTCAACATTTCACCTGTATTCGTAAGAGATAAATTACCTGCATTTGAAGAAATAGGTTAAATGCTGAATAATTAATCACAAGAATTAGGATTTTCATATCCTGAAAATTGATAGAAAATGCTTTATAAAACTACTTCTATGACCTAAAAAGCACCGTTTGAAAAAAATAATTATTATTTTATTTCCTTGCAATATTATTATGAGGTGTTGTCCTCGGATCTTTCCCTTCGGGATTGATCCCGGACCGTCCCCAATATCCCGTTGTGTAGCTCAGTGCGAAGTTAATTCAACTACTAACCTACATTGCAAAATTATTTTAAAGTAGTACATGAAACAAAATAAAAAGAATCGAAAAATTATTATAATTTAATCTGTTGACCTTTGTACTAACCGAACTTTTTTATTGTACTAACAAATTGAATAACTTATAAAACAAAAAAGTAACGGAAAGGAACTTTATTTTTTATCTATGCCAATCTTAGTCTTTTTGTTTAAAATGTGCTCCATAAGAAAAGAAAAAATGTAATGTACATATTTGGCAATTCCTGTGAAAATTCGTCGCCAATAGACCGTTGTGTGTCTCCAGTGCGACGTTAATTCAACTACCTACCTGTGCAAATTCAAAGTTTAAATTTTAATTGAACATTTTCAGTTTGCCAGGGTAAACTGGAAGTTGAAGTTGAGCACAAGAAATCTAATGGAAATTAAATGCAAAAGTAACCAAACATCCTGCAGGATTAGAAAACATTTATCATGGGAGACTAGCAAATCACCTCAACTCAACAACAAATACGCTGAATCGGAAGTTAAACATTAATCATCAAAACGCTATACATCAGGACACGATTCAAATTAGCCTTCCAAATTAATTAATCGACATGATACCAATCAAATCAGCCCACGCTTAATTAAGAATGGCTGGAAAGGCGGGAGGCAAGCGCCAACGCGATTTCAAAAATTAAAACCGACTGACAAAATCTCCAGTCCGGAACTGACACGGTGAAAATGGATTTCAGCAAGCGGGGAATTGCTCGACAAGGATACGCCCGAAGTGGTGTCGCCTTTTTACAAATAGATTCAGTGTACCGAAGATAACGCAAAACGAAATAACGAAAGTAACGGGAAATATCGCGATTTTCACCTCAACATTGTTTTCAGAATATCAAAATTAATATAAAATTGCTGATGTAAAAACTAAAGCAAAAAGGGTCATAAGAGGAGCATGATACCGTTTAATGTATTAAAACACAAGTTCGTTTTACTTTTATGGAAACAAATCTGCCTTTGAAGAAATATATCTTAACCCAACTATTTACAATGTATTCATAGAATTGTTATTGGAGGAATTTTTTCCCAAAATATCAAAACGAACGAAAAATTGTTGACCGTAAAATCTAACGCTAAAGGGTCATAAGAGGATTATGATATCATTTTATGTATTAAAACATAAGTTTGTTTTACTTTTATGGAAAAAACTGCCTTTGAAAAATTATATCTATAAATTCAACTAATTATAATATATTCATAGAATTGTTATTTGAGGAATATGTATTTTTAGATTATCAAAACGAACGGAAAATTGTTAACCGTAAAAACTAATGCAAAAGAGCCATAAGAGGAGCATGATAACGTTTTATGTATTAAAACATAAGTTATTATTCTGTCATATACATGCATAAGTTATACACAAACATAAGTTATCATGTCGTTTTATGTATTAAACATAGTTTGTTTTACTTTTATGGAAATAAAACTGCCTTTGAAAAATATTCTTAACCCAACTAATTACAATATATTCATAAATTGTTATTTCAGGAATTTTTTTCAGAATATCAAAATGAACGGTAAATTATTAAACGGAAAAACCAACGCAAAAAGGTCATAAGAGGAGCACGATAACGCTTTATGTTTTAAAACATAAGATTTTTTACTTTTTATGGAAATAAAACTGCCATTGAAAAAGATATCCAAACCCAGCTATTACAATTTATTCATAGAATTGTTATTTGAGGAATTGAATCGTCATTTGATAGTAACAAACATCTCAATTTGTGATAAGACAACCATGCGACATACTCCCTGAATGGGAAAGTTTTTATATTAACACCAAAATTAAATCTTGGGCTGATAGTTTAAAAGTTGATGGTTTTGACTTGTTTCCACTTTGGTAACAATCCATCAAGAGACTGAAAACAATACAGTTTTTAAATTCTTTAAATTCAACTCAATTCTTTCTCTTTAATTTAAATTTTTGAGTAGTGTAGTATTGTTTTTCCCGCAACACATTTAATGACTTAAGATCTACATTTATTGGTTGAAAGAATCCACGCATTTTTTCAACCTTCAGAAAGATTCTACTATTCCTTTCCTTAGAATAGAATCTTGTGGAAAGATTCTGTTGGTAATTTCCTTATAATAGAACCCTTTGGAAAGATTCTATTGGTCAGGAAGGTCAAAATTTGTTAGAAGTCATGCAGGGAAGATTGCAGGTTGCAAGGTAGAATTATGCATGTGACACCATCAGGCGGTTAAAAGCTCCTTCATTTATCATTTATTTGCGACTGAAGTATCATTTAAAATTATTTTGATTTTAAAGAAAGGGAACGTAATTCCTAAAAAGTGAAAAAGTGCCGCTATTTCTAAAATTAAACAAGATGGTGAAATATCTTGTCCGGAATAGACATCATAAAAACTGAACTTAAGCTAATCTTTACGACACTTTGCATACCGAAGTTTTGCCTTTTCGCAAATGGATGCAAGCAAATAGACTCAGTATACGGAAATTAACATGGAAATATCGCAACAGAAAAAAATTGACTTTGTTATTCAATCTTATATAAAAAAAACACTCAAGAGTTCAAATGCTCCTGCATATTCATGTTCCTTCTTATTCTAAGTAGGATAGAGGACATAATTCCTCAAAAAGCGAAAAAGTGCCACTATTTCAAAAATTAAACTAGATGGCGAATATCTGGTCCGGAAAGGACATCATAAAAATGGACTTAAGCAATCTTTACGAGACTTTGCAGACCGAAGTTTTGCCTTTTCGCAAATGGATGCAAGCAAATAGACTCAGTACACCTTAATTAACATGGAAATATCGCAACAGAGAAAATTGACTTTGATATTCAATCTCATAGAGAAGCACATAACTAAGAGATCATCTTCCTTCTTTTCTAAGTAGGAAAAGAGGACATAATTCCTCGAAAAGCAAAAAGGTACCGCTATTTCAAAAATTAAAGTAGATGGTGAAATATCCGGTCTAGAATAGACATAAAAAATAAGTTTGAGCAAGTGACGAGTCTGCAGACAGAAAGGTTGCCTTTTTGCAAATGATTGCAAGCAAATAGACCCACTGTACCGAAAATAACGTGGAAATATCGCAATAGGAAAAGTTGACTTCAAAACCCAATCTCATGAAAAGAAGCACACAACAAAGAGATCAACTGCCGCTGCATATTCATCTTCCTTCCTGTTCTAAGTAGGATAAGAGGACATAATTCCCTCCAGATAGAAACGGAATTGCAAATGGGAAAAAGAGGAATTGAGAGTTTGCCAGGAGAAAGTTTGCCAAAAGTAGCGTCTCCTCATTACCAGAACAGAAGAATCACAAGAGTTCCTTACTATAGGTATATATATATATATATATATATATATATATATATATATATATATATATATATATATATATATATATATATATATATATATATATAAAGGAAATGGCAAAATCAATGGCACCGCAATACGCAAATTCTATTTTTGCCTGACGGAAACGATGATATAGATGACAGAACACGGATCTCAGTGGGGGGTCTCCATCAAATGCATTGGAGCGGAACTCTGAAATGGAAACATTAGAATTCAACTTCAGTAGGTAAAAAAGGAAAAATAGTATTTTTTGCATATAATGACGCTCGTTTTTACGGTATGATGACGAAAATATACACTGGAGAATTTTTATAGAAAAGAGATCTGGGTTCTAGGGGTACAGAAGATTTTTATTTGTGGTTACGCCTGAAGGATGATTACCTAAATATTCCTAATGTGTGTGTGTGTGAATACCCTAAAAAATTCGTGTAATTCAAGTTAACGGTTTAGTCTTGGCGTGATTCAAATTTTTGGTCGCCAAGTAGAAACTCGGTAATGACAGACTGAACAGAACACCTTTTATAATGGCGAACCGGAAAAAAATCCTTTCTTGGAGTACCTTTTAGGAATAATAGGAAACAGTTATTTTAAAATAACTTGTAATTATTAACCTGGTAAAATTAGGTTTATTTCTTTACTCAATAAATCAAGAAGTTTCGAATATTTTACTATTAAAATTTACTAGATCTTCCATCAAAGTATTTTATATCTTTAGATGAATTTTTAGTAGGTAGGTAGTTAATTAACGTCGCACTGGAGCAATGCATCGGGCTATTGGCGACGGTCTGGGATCAATCCAAGGACAACGCCTCGTAATTTTGAATCACGGTCAGATGACGAGGTCAACACTTGAGATGGCACCCCACTGTCTAAACTTCCACACCACGCCAATGTGAGGACATTTGAGACCACGACCTATTTAACGTGCTCCAGCCCCCGTGTACACGATGGTCTTTAACTGGACTGAGTTTTAAACTCGCAACCCTCAGGTTGCAAATCCGTTGCTCTTCCAACTGGGCTACAGTGGCCCGATATATTTTTGGAGGACAAATAAGTGTTTAGTTAATTAAATACTATTGTAATAAATGAAGAATATACATTATTGAACCGCAATATTGGTCTATTTTGATGAGATTTACTTTAAAATTCTGTTAATAATAGGATAGATTTAGAAATATATTTTCGACATATATTTAAAACATTGCTAATACCCAAATTAGCGCAACTTTGGCGACCGCACCTTTAACTAGGATTTTGCAGAAAATTCTTTGAACTGCTCTGTAGATAAACTGTAGATTCTGTTTGGGAACTGTTTGATTCTTTGAGGGGCACAGTAGCTTTAAAACTTCTAGAAACTCTATTTTTCATTTTCGATTAATTCAGATAGTCTGAAATGTTCTGCTTCTGGTTAAAAAGTACACAAAAATTCGCATTAGTTCGCTCACAATTAAGATTTTTCATCAAACTATTCTATTCCCAATCATTATTTTCCCCCTTTCACGGCTCGTCATCTGACCGTGGTTCAAAATTACGTGGTGTTGTCCTCGATCTTTCCCTTCGGGATTGATCCCGGACTGTCACCAATAGCCCGTTGTCGCTCCAGTGTGACGTTAATTAATTACCATTACCATTACCCGGTCACTGCATTTTTTACTTGAACTGTATGTCCTGTGTTTGGCGCAGCTTGGTCTAACATGGCCCTTGCGCCATAAAATCCAAAACCAACCAAACATCACGTTAAACTGACAAGGCTCGGAATTGGACGCTCATATTTTACTCATAGACATTTGCTACATGGAGAACCCTTATGCTTGACATGTAATAGTATTTTATTCATCAGATATATCTTTTGACAGAATGACCGAATTTTAATAATCAGGCAAAACCGATTCGGTACCTCTCTTTCCTAGCTTGAAAGACTTGATGGACCCATACCATAAAAACTTTTACTTTTTATTGACCATTGGTTTTATAAACTGCATTTAGATTTTATATTTGACCAATTCAATTTAGACGAAAACTACTGAATTTTATGCAGTTTTTCAAACTTTTTCTTACATTTGAAAACTAGGTAGTAATTAAAGTTCAATAATAAATGAAAAACTTATTTCTATTTGTTTCTGACATTGGTTTTATGAACTATATTTAGATTTCATATTTGACCTTAGTTCAATTTCTACAAAAGCGACTGAATTTTATGCAGTTTTTAAACTTTTTCTTCCATTTGAAAACTAGGTAGTAATTGTAGTCAGTGTTTGGCGCAGCTTGGCCAAATCTGACCCTTGTACCAAAAAAACATCCAACCTTTGCGATACACTGCAATCTTTAGGAGGTACAGTTTATCGAAATTGGGCTGTTTGCCATCCTGATTTGAATGCTTAAAGAAACTGCGCCCCCTTAATATATTCGATGGGAAACTGATTTTCCTCCGCCCCGTGCATGTCTATGCAAGCAGCTGAATTTAATCGTGAAAAAATTATCAGTAACACTGACCCACTTTTTATGCGCAGACCTCCTCGCATCTCGCCCTTGGTTGTCACTTTTTAGGCGGATCCACTTTCGAAGATGAAAAATCTCACCGTCTGCCCATATTGGGAACGCTGCAGGAGTTTAGATCAACATTGACTTTCACTTGTGCTATTGACTTAAGTTCTCTATTTCCGCCTCGCGACTACGAGGCTCGGGAGAAAATATTGACTCGAACCTAGTCATGGAAGTCAAAGGACTAGTCGCCAGGAAATTTCGTTTTGTCCAACAGACATTCTATGGTACTGTCAACAGGCAAAACTGGAATTCTAATACTGCAAAATTGTTAGTTTGATTTTATAGTATTGCAAGCAGTCAAATGTCAGTACTACAGAACTATTCTATAGTATTTCGATTTTATAGTATTGCCAACAGACAACACTGTAGAATGTTAGTACTACAGAACTATTCTGTTGTATTTTGATTTTTTGTATTGCCAAAGGGCAAATGTCAGTACTATAGTGCGGCTCTCGCGAAATGCAGTCGACCTTGAGTCAGTTGATTTCTGAATAGGTGTGAAAGCGCGTTAAGAGAAGTCTCAAAGGCATGAATGGCGATCGCTATGGATGTTTTTCCAATGAGAACTCGTTATCAATGCTATTACTTTCGGCACTGATCGACAAACTTAGAACTAGAATCCGCGCTAAAGATGGAAGGGATTTGTTTACGTTACCACCAGTCCCCTAATTTAACTAATAGACTCGTTTAAAACCATGTGATTTAACTGTCTTTTCGCGGGAGCCGTATTATACAGAACGGTTCTATAGTATTACCAACAGGCAACACTAGAATGTGTTAGCACTACAAAACTATTCAATAGTATTTTGATTCAATAGTACTGTCAAAAGGCAAATGTCAGTACTACAGAACTATTCTATAGTATTGGAAGCAGGCAAATGTCAATACTACATAACTATTCCATAGTATTTTGATTCTATAGTATTGCAAACAGGCAACGCTATAGAATGTTAGTACTACAGGCTATTCTATAGTATTTTGATTAAGGTATCGTCACAGGCAAAATGTCGGTATTACAGAGAACTATTCTATATTATTTTGATTCTGCAATATTGACTACAAGCAACGCTTTAGAATGTTGGTACTATAGAACTATTCTATGGTGTATTACCATAGCCATTTCCAGACTTCTAAGCCGGCTACACATTCGATGATTTGCCATTAGACGCATCTAGACCAATGCAATTAAGATAGCTAATATGAAAACTATTTTTTCACTTTCGATATATAGTTTAATATGATAGCGACGATATGTTCATTGCTAGTATTTCTCCCTCCAACACTGGGCTGAATTCCACGGACCATTAGCGAAATCGTCACGCTTTCGTGCAATTTTGGGATCTCCGATGAAATGCTTAGGTAGGTGTAAAAGCGATGTGGTTGGCACCAGACTGTCTCCTTTTTATTGAACCGTAAGATTGCAACTGGGGATGCTGCTCTTCATTAACACTAAATTTACCATGCGGGTCAAATGACCCTTTTTAGAATTTTGACTTATAATTGCTTTTAAGCTATATCGCTTTTCCTCGATTGACTTTTCGACTTTTCTTGAAATGTTTATAAAATTAATTTAGACGTGCATATTTCTCTTCACCTCTCCCTGCACCCGACATACGTTGTAGCGCAGTGGGCCGAGTTGTGCCAGTAAACACGACGAGCAGCCAAAATTACAACTAAGCTATTTATTTACTTTAAACATACACTATCTGTAATCAGGGATTTGTGTCCCTTGGTCGTGGACGCTGCAAACAGGGAGAAATGGGATTTACTCAAACGGCCGTCTCGAATGAGCACCAAAAAACACCTCTTCGCAGTTCGAGCTCTGAAACAGTTCCTTCTTGTCCCTCCAATTTCACTGGGAGACAGTTCAATCCCAGGCGGGCGTCGTGCACCCCTAAGGACCATCTGGACGGCAAGGGAACCACCATGGAAGACCACCTCGATAGATATTTCGGGATCTACGGCCGGAAGTCAGTGGTGTTGAACTCTGATCCCGAGCCGTTGCTATGGACGCTACAACGTATGAAGTATGCCTATTTGTACTGTGACGGGTCTTGACGGGTTTAATATTTTGTTTTTACAACATTGTCAACTCTGAAACCATTCATATGCACTTCTGTATAAATAATAAGCACACACGCTATTGTAAAGAGTTTCATGCTTCATTGCATCCTAACGATTCATGCTCCATTGCATCCTAATGATAACAGAACATCTCAACTTCAAATTGTTTCTTCTGAACTGAAGTAACGGTATCAATTCGAGATAACAACCACGCAGATAATGAGTTCCATTCAAAAAATTTTGTACGCATACAACTGTGCCTATTATTTTGCACAGCGGTGCATAGATGTCAACATCCACAATGTAACTACGTCTAAATTCTAAAAATAATTTGGGTATTTTCCGGTATCATTTTTTGTTCGGATTATTTGCCTGAATATCATTGCAGTTGCAGTAGTTTACTGTAGATCATCGCAGAGATTACTTCGGCAAATGAATTGAGATTTTATTATCGAATACTCAGAAAAGTAAAAAACTACTGAATAAAGTCAAAATAATACCTTACTTATGATTATTGAAATTTTGCTATTTTGTTTGTAATTATTATATTGTTATTTGACAATCGTTTTGTTTATTATTTCAAGCCCTAATTCCGCTGTTACCTGTATCCAAATGAAGAATTAATCATTTAACCCGTTTCGGTAAAAATCGGTAGTTACAAAAGGCCGCTAAATATTTAGTGTTAAAACCTTTTCTCTTGCCGTATACTTTCGAGTTTCTTCTAGACCTTACAATCCTAAACTCTAATGTGAAATGCATTTTTCACCATCACCCAGCTATTTTAAAGAAGGCGTGGAATTATTGCGAATTGCATTCTCTTAAAAAGCAACGAAATTCGGAAGTTTCGCGAATCAACTTAGAAACATTTTCCACAACGTACCAAGAAACCCATTTAACAAAATCTAACAAGTGCCATGCTATTGCGACTTGCCTTCTCCCAAATTGGGATGTTTCGCGAATCAACTTGGAAACATTCACTACAACGTACCAAGACGCCCATTTAACAAAATCTGACAAGACAATTGCCGTGCTATTGCGACTTTCATTCTCCCAAATTAGGATGTTTCGTGAATCAACTTGGAAACATTTGCCACAATGTACCAATATACACATTTAACAAAATTTGACAATTGCCGTGCTATTGCAACTTGCTTTCTCCCAAATTAGGATGTCTCGCAAATCAACTTGGAAGCATATGCACACCAAGACTCTCATTTAACGAAATTTGACGACAATTGACATTTTATTATGACTTGCATTCTCCCAATATTAATTGTCACACTGTGTGTTTGTGGTCCTTTTCTTAACCATCTGTATACATTAACAGAGAGTGACTCTTCTTCATGGGTACTTGACTATATGTTTATTTACATAAGTAAATTTGCAATTCCAAATCTTGGACTATGCCAGCGAAAGGACCCTCGCACGTCCGTTCTCCTCCATGCCCACTAGTCGAGTCCCTTTTTTCACCCTTATAGTTCTGCTTGGATGGTTGTCCAAGGACACCCCCAGCAACGTCCCTCAGGGATCAAATGGTTCCTTCCGGCCAACATTCCTCAGTGTGTCGGCCGAAAAACCTCACATTAATGAAATTAAGTTGTTTTGCGAATCAACTTGAAAATATTTGCTGCAACGAAGCATGACATCCATTTAACGATATCTGTGACAAGACAATTGCCATTTTATTGCGACTTGCAATCTTCCAAATATTAGCAAAATTTGGATTTGCGAATCAAAGTATTTGCTAAAGCTTAAATTGACTTCCATGTAACGATATCTGTGACTAAACAAGTGTTGTTTTATTGCAAGCTACTTTCTCCCCAATTTGGATGTTTCGCGAATCAACTTGAAATCATTTGTTACAACATACCTAGATATTCCATTAACTCAAAATATTTCGAACCGAGTTCGACGTTTCTATTTCCAACTGACGCTTTCAGATTTTTTGCTGCAGCGTAACAACCATAACGTAACGAAGCACAAATATTAAACAAACTTTGGGAAGCACTCGTACATCAATCAAGGATTGCTTACATTTTACGGATGGATTGCAGATGCTTCCAATCGTGAAACGTCCTTTCTTACTGGGTACATTTTGAAATATTTGCTTCAACGCCACCAAAACATCCACTTAACTCAAAATACTTCGAAACAAGTTCGACGTAACTACATCCAGCGGATACTTTTAGATTTTTTGCTGCATCGTAACAAGACACCGCAACGTAACGAAGCGCAAATGTTAAACAAACGTTGGGAAGCACTCGTCCATCAATCAGTGATTGCTTACATTCTATGGAGAGGATTGCGGATGCTTCCAATAGTAAAACATCCTTTTTTACAATGTATATTTTGAAATATTTGCTACAACGCCACCAAAACATCCACTTAACTCTAAATACTTCGAAACAAGTTCGACGTCCAGCGGATACTTTTAAATTTTTTGCTGCATCGTAACAAGACACCGCAACGTAGCGAAGCGCAAATGTTAAACAAACTTTGGGAAGCACTCGTCCATCAATCAGTGATTGCTTACATTCTACGGAGAGGATTGTCGGATGCTTCCAATAGAGTAAAACATCTTTTTTTACAATGTATATTTTGAAATATTTGCGACAACGCCACCAAAACATCCACATAACTCTAAATACTTCGAAACAAGTTCGACGTCCAGCGGATACTTTTAAATTTTTTGCTGCATCGTAACAAGACACCGCAACGTAGCGAAGCGCAAATGTTAAACAAACTTTGGGAAGCACTCGTCCATCAATCAGTGATTGCTTACATTCTACGGAGAGGATTGTCGGATGCTTCCAATAGTATAACATCCTTTTTTTACAATGTATATTTTGAAATATTTGCTTCAACGCCACCAAAACATCCACTTAACTCAAAATACTTCGAAACAAGTTCGACGTCCAGCGGATACTTTTAGATTTTTTGCTGCATCGTAACAAGACACCGCAACGTAGCGAAGCGCAAATGTTAAACAAACTTTGGGAAGCACTCGTCCATCAATCAGTGATTGCTTACATTCTACGGAGAGGATTGTCGGATGCTTTCAATAGTAAAACATCCTTTTTTACAATGTATATTTTGAAATATTTGCTACAACGCCACCAAAACATCCACTTAACTCTAAATACTTCGAAACAAGTTCGACGTAACTATTTCCAACGGACACTCATATTTTTTGCTGCAGCGTAACAAGACACCGCAACGTAACGAAGCGCAAATGTTAAACAAACGTTGAGAAGCACTCGTCCATCAATCAAGGATTACTTACTTATCTACGGAGTGGATTTCCAAGGCTACCGAAGTAGTCTCACCCACGCTGCGGATGCTTCGAATCGTAAAACGTCGTTCCTTGCAAGGTACGTTTTCAACGGACAAAAGGGGGGGATGATGCGATAAATTAAGGACAGACACATAATTCACCCATCATCAGATCGTTTTAGATGCGCATTTTTATCCTTGACTTTGAAACACCTGGGACAGTGAACAGCATTAGGCAGAATTGAAAACATTTATTCATGAAATGATTCGGTTACGAAAAGGCACCTGTGGGGAGTAAGATGTATTCCTAATTCCCTTGAACACGACTAAAGACGTCTTTATACATTACATGGGTGGTTGTTCTGTTTCTCAGGCTTAATTAGAGTAATATAAAATCAGTTGCGTGTCGTAAGTTTTTAGTTGTGCGTGGGGCTGGCCATGCGGTGAAGCGAACACGTCAAAAATGTAGGCGGCACTACATCCTAAATAATCAATGGGGCTGTAAACTGTTGAGGTTTAAGAAATTAGAATCCGAAGTGGAAACACTGATCTCCATCACTCCTTCATATTTCAGTCTCAGTTGATTTTAATTTGTGGGTGAAATTGGTGCGATTAATTCAATTCTTTGATGCTGAATCAGCATTCTGAATTGATGTATCGTGAGATGAATTAAAATTAACCCTCCAGTGGTTCCGACGAAATATCTCGTCCATTGAGACCCGTACAATTTTGCTAATAACAGGATATATCGTCATCAAGGTATCCCGTCATTAGCAAAATTGTTCGGATCAATTCAATTCTTTGATGCTGAATCAGCATTTTAAATTGATGTATCGTGAGATGAATTGAAATTGACCCTCCAAGTTGTTTCGACGAGATATCTCGTCCATTGAGACCCGAACAATTTTGCTAATGACGGGATATATCGTCATCGCGATATTGCCGATTTCTTTATGATGACGAGATTGAGATCTGGTCCGTTTTCTTCTAATGACGAGATATCTCGCCCATCGTGATCTGCTAATGGGTTTGATAATGATGAGATACCTTGTCAAGACAACCAACAGGAGGGTTAAATAAAAATCTGTTAAGTTCTCAGGTGAGAATAGGGGAGCGTTGAGGAGCAATATATCATAATTGAAATATCAATAAGCGAAGAGTTAAAACTGAAATTGTAAAACGGATTGCAAGAATTCTGGTTGAAAAGCAGATACGCACAGTTTATCCTGGAGGCTGTGGTAGGGAAATATTTTATTATATTTCCGTCATGGTATTTAGTTGAACGTGTATTTAGTGCGCTAAAAAAGTATTTTTAGGGCGCTAAAAAGTTTAACTAAAAGAGGAAGCGACTGCAAATATAGAACTGCCACAGACAACTAAAAGGTGACTCTTGCTGCTGTTTTTCAACTCTGGCTACCAGGGGGTTTCTTTTAAGGAAAATCATCTCAAAAACTCCTATTTTCAAAACTTTGGTGACTTTTCGAAAATTTTGGCGACTTTTCGAAAATTTTGGCGACTGTTTTTTGAAAATTCGCCAAAGAGGTCAATGAAAACTATTTTTAACTAATAGCGGACGGAAAAAATGTTTCGGATTTTTCTTTAGATAAAACATTTTCCAAGGGACTCCGATTTCGAAGTTTTGGCTCCAAGCCGCGGCAACCATAAAAGGAAAACATCGGAATCTGTGACTGCTAAATTGTCATGGAAACCTTATTAAGAAAATATTGTCGGCTTAGAGAAGAAACTCATTAGCTGACATTTTTTCTCTCGGAGATGCTTATTTTCATGATGATCAGAAATATATTGTCATATTGTAATTGTTTAAAATATATATTAACACTCAAAAAGATTATAATTCTTATTTTTTTATCTAAAAACTAAGTCTTTTTAGAAGCTTCCAGTAAAAAATGTGTTTTGTCGGTTAACGAATTTCTGCTCTAAGCTGAAAACATTTGTATTTTAATTTTAAAGTTTAAATTTCTTTCCGAGAACTTCAACGTCTGTTTCATACTTAATTAGCACATTTTGCGTTTTAGGCGATTGATTTCGTCTGTGAAAATAAAATTGCTACTAAAATAGGGTTTAAGAGGAGACTTTGCAACTATTTTTGAACATTTATGCTCCAATGCTACTATTTCACAATTTCTTTGGCTGTGGAAGTCTTAAAGTAGTGGACTGTGAAGATTTAAGAATGGCTGCTGACAAATAAAATCTAATATAGACAAATTGGTAACTCAACACCACAGGCTCATCCTTTTTACTATTGATTTGGAGAGTGGGGTGCCAGCTCAGGTGTTGACTTCGTCATCTCACCGGGGTTCAAAATCACTTGGTGTGGTCCTCGGATCCTTCCTTCAGGATTGATACAGGACCGTCGCCAATAGCCAGTTGTATCGCTCCAGTGCGACGTTAATTACATTACCACCTTATTAGCGAGTATTTTCAATATTACTGATTTGAGATTGATATTACTTACTAATAATAGTAAGCAATATGGTGTGTAAATGTCCAATTTATTTTGTTATTTCATTTTAAGGTAGCTGGTAGTGTTGAATTTACGTCACACTAAAGCAACACAAAGGGCTAATTTTAATTTAAGAAATAGCTTTGATTTCAGGTCCAAGTTGTTTTACTTCTAAACTAGCTTTTTGAAACTAAAATCACATGCAGCTACATAAATACTTTAGAGAAATTCAAAAGTTATAGGCACAGCCTACACTTGCAATTGTTATTAGTTGAGATAGAGTTTGCCGGCTGGTTGATTGATTTTTATGGCGCAAGGGTCATATTTGGCCATGTTGCCCCGGACACAAGACATTCAATATCAAGTAATAGATATACACACAATGAAAGTTTTACTGACACAAGCGAAATACACCGAGGAAGGACTGCACCTGCCAGGAATCGAACCTGCGCCGCCTACAACTCGAAGGTTGCTAGCGCAGTGGGCATACCCAGTGAGCCACGGCGGCCACATAGAGTTTGCAAGAGGGGGTGCCGAAAACAAATGCCTCCGAAAACGGTGCGTTGAGCTAAAAAATTTCGTGAAACTGCCTTAACCTTCTAAGTGGTTTCGACAGGATATCTCGTCATGAAGATGTGACCAATTTTGCTAATAACGGGATATCTCCTCATCAAGACCTGACCAATTTCTCTACTGACGCGATATTTCGTTATCAAGATCTGACCAATATCGATAATGACGAGATATCTCGTCATCGAGATCTGACCAGTTTTGCTAATGGCGAGATATGTCATCAAGATCTGACGGCGAGATATCTGGTCATCGAAGTATGGCCAATTTTGCTAATGACGAGATATCTCGTCATCAAGATCTGACGACGAGATATCTTATCAATATCTTGATGACGATAGATCTAGTCATCAAGATATTGCCTATTTTTTCAAGATGACGACAACAAGATCTGTTCGGTTTTCTTCTAATGACGAGATATCTCGTCCATCTCGATCTGGTTAATTTTGCTAATGACGAGGTACCTCGCTGAGATAACAACAGGAGGGTTAAGAAATAAGTTACAACGGGCATGGCATTTGTGCAAGTTGATTGGTTGTTTTGGGGGCTCGGTGTAACATGTGAGAGAGTCTGGGTGTAATTATATGTGTAGTACTTGTTTTTGTTTCTGATTTTGACTTAACTGTTTACTTGGCACTGAATGAATTCCCAATATGTGTTATATATCCACTATAATTATGCTTCTTTTTATAGCTTGGTGATTGCCACCCTCAACCGGCGGGCTACTGTGACTTCATTCTTGACCACTGGTCATCTCAACAGACCATGGCTGAGGAAGACACTGAGAGCCTCGTCTCCTCCAGAGACAGCGGGGAAGGACAGTTTTTGAATTGCGGTATCTGCATGGGGAGGTTTGTCAATCCTAAGGTAAAGCGGATCTTTCTGTTATTTCTTTGTCAGTTTTCAAAGTGCCATTTCAAATTATTGAGAATTGTTGACTCGGTTTAGCCCTCCAAGTGGTTTCGACGAGATATCTCGTCCATCAAGATCTAGTATTTTTTTTAATGACGAGATATCTCCGTCGAGATAAAACTTATTCCAACTGAATGAAGATCTAAGAGTTGAAAAGAATGTCTTCCTTGCCCAGAACTGGTGACCCTCCAAATAGTTTTGTAGGCCCACAAACCAGATATTGCCCTCCAAAGAGATTTATCAGTCCCACAGAAAGACGTGGCCATCCAAATAGGCCCCTCTTATAGTCTCACGGACCAAATAGTTTCCTCTAAATAGGTTTATAAGTCCGCAAACAGGTTCCCAGGCCTACAGATCAAATACAACCCTTCAAATAGATTTATCAGTCCCGCAGACTAGATATGGTCATCCAAATAGGTTTATCAGTCCCGCAGATCAAATAGGATCATCCAAGTAGGTTTATAGACGCACAGACCAAATGTAACCCTCCAAATAGGTTTGTCAGTCCCCCAGACCAGATATGTACCTCCAAATAGGTTTATAGGTCCGCAGATCAGATGTAGCCCACCAAATAGGTTTATAGGCTAACAGACCAGATAGGACCTTCCAAACAGAATTATACACCCGCAGACCAGATTTGGCCCTCCAAATAGGTTTATCAGGCCCGCAGACCAAAAAACTCCAAATAGTTTTTATTATTTATATACTTTTGTTCACGCGGGCCGCGGGTTTGAAATCACTGGTCTAAGAATGTAATGTAGGAGAGGTCCAAACATTCAACTGTTTTTGTATCAGAATTCTCCTTTGCTATAAAAGTACGAATTTCTTTCTATTCCGTTTATCCTTCTAGTAACAAAAGAGTAATTTCTCAAAATACGTCTGGCTTGAGGACAGTGACAGCATTGTTTCTGAAATTAGAGACGGGTAGGTTTTATATACGGCGTAAGTTGGCTACTATCCAAGGATTATTTAACACGGCAACAAAATGCTGAAAATTAGATGTATGAGACATTAGTGGAATACAATAAGGAATGAAAATCTTAAGATAAGAGTTGGTTGGTTGGTTGGGTTTTATGGGACAAGGGCCATATTTCGCCAAGCTTCGCCAAACAACGTCAAGAAAATGGGCATACACATAAGGAAAAGTTTTAGTGATACAGAAGAGAGGAATACACCCACAGGGAGGAATTTGAAGATAAGTAATGCCTTATACATTTGCCTATTTTCATTAATCAATCAGTGTGTGGGTTTTTAAGAATAATTGTATACTTTATCCTTCCCATTGCTGTTTGATGGTTGAATTTTATATGGAAAGGGCCATATTTGACCA
Source organism: Meta bourneti (assembly GCA_933210815.1). NCBI lineage: Eukaryota > Metazoa > Arthropoda > Arachnida > Araneae > Tetragnathidae > Meta > Meta bourneti. Next base: position 73,892,831 of record OW119933.1, on the reverse strand, counting down.
AGCTTTGCCAAACAACGTTAAGTAACTGGACATACAAGGGAAGTTTTTGATACGGAAAAGGAATATACCCAGGGAGGGAATTTGAAGATAAGTAATGTCTTATATATTTGTCTATTTTCATTAATCAATCCGTATGTTATTTTTTAAATAATAATTGTTAACTTTATCCATCCCTTTTACGTCTTGATTGTTGGGTTTTATGGCGCAAGGGTCATATTTGGCCAAGCTGAGCGAAACACAAAACAACGTCAAGTAATGGACTTACAATGAAATTATTTCCTGACACGTAAGATTGCGGTTTGAATTCTCGTCAAATGAAGTTTTTATCAAATTTTATTTATTGGGAAATTAGAAAATTGTAGCTTTTTTAGTTTATGTATGTGTTAACGCCGTGCTCTTTATCTCCTTGTCAGTTACCTTGCATCATAAAACCCTAACATCCAATCCAATCCTTGACAATTGTTGGCGCTACTCCGTAATTGGCGCAATTTTTAATGTATCGACAAGCGCCAATTACGTTGCCAAATTCTCAGTACCTTGACGCTATAAGTCGATATCGCCAGCGTTCCGTTCCAGGAACCATTCTTTGTGCACTTAGGATAGTACAACTCTTTGTGTACTTAGGGTAGTACAAATGTGAATCAATGTAAATATAGTTGCATTCCACTAAAGTTTGTATTTTTGTGTGATCCCGGACAGTTTGTTTGTAAAGCTATAGACATAAAAGAATGCAATAAAGAAAATGAGAAAAGTACAATATTTTTAGAACTGATTTATTCGGTTTCCAAGAGAATGGCAGGTTTTTGCTTAGGTTAAAATGAAGATTTATTTTCTCACAAAGTCTAATTTTAAAGCTAAGGAAGATTCGTTTAAAAGGCCTAGGAAAATAAATTTTAAGAATTAACTGTCAGGGAAAGGTATCTCCACTGAAACAATAACTTACTTTTGAAATTATGAGTAATGGGTATAAATTACATCGCCTTTAACATAACTCTAAATTAAAAATTTGCCTTTGTGAACACTAACTCGAACAAACCATGTAAATCAAATCAGAAAATGTGCCACAGATTTTAATAAATATATGAATGTTCTACAAATTTCAAATTGAGAATTATGATTTTCGATCTTATTTTGGTTGTCCCTTAAATTTATTTTTTTACGTTGCGCCACTTTTCTCGTGAAGGTACAATATATATAGAAGGTATCTGTTGAATAGCCCAATGGTATTCTTTCAACATAACATTAAATTGAATTTATTGTTGCATTGTTAAAGATGACTAATTAATGAACCCCAGCTTTAATGACGAATATTATGACTCATTAGCAGCAAGCCCATCACGTACATATATACAGACGCAAGTTGTTGATGGCTAGTTAAATTTTTGGCAATAGTAACATGCATAACATTTCTTCGATTTAAAAAAAAATTGTTTGAGAAAAGATCGGTTTTTCATTTTCTTCATTTCTAGTGTACCCGTTTAGGTATTTTAAAATAACTTTTTAGCCTCGAAATGCAAGTATGTTCATTAATTTCTGCTATCACCATTCCTCTATATCCTAATGTTCTGACCCATGTTGATAATAAAGCCATTTAGGGACATAACCCGATAGGGACGTTTCAAGAAAACAAAATTTCATTTCTGAGTCTTAAGGAACCTATAATTTTTTTTCATTTCTGAGTCTCGAAGTACCTTAAACAGCCGATAAAATGTTTTCTTTTTTCATTTCCAAGTCTCAAAGTACCTTAAACACAGCCGATAAAACAATTATTTTCATTACTGAGTCTCATAGTACCTTAAACAGCCGGTAATGTTTTTTAATTTCTGAGTCTCAAAATACCTTACAGTCGAAATTTGTTTTCATTTCTGTCTCAAAGTACCTTAAGCAGTCAATATTTTTTTATTTCTGAGTCTGAAAGTAACTTATATATAAACAGCCGATTAAATATTTATATTTTTTAATTTCTGTGTCTCAAAGCACACTAAACAGCCGATAATATTTTTTCATTTCTCTCAAAGTATCTTAAACAGTTGGTAAAATAATTTTTTGAGGAAAGGATTTTTCTCGGGACTGAAGAGGAAGATCTTTATGTTAAAAATTCGGACAACTTTCCCTTTATTCTGTTTTATCTAAGTTGATTTTTCTCTTTCCAGATGTTGCCTTGTCTCCACACGTTTTGTGAGCGCTGCCTCTTACAATACACTCCACCTGAAAGTCTAACCCTCTCCTGTCCTCTTTGCCGACAACAATCCATACTTCCCAAGCAAGGCGTTTCGGGGCTGCAGAACAACTTTTTCATTAATAACTTAATGGATGTCCTGGAGCAAGCGTCTATTTGCGGAAATTGCCAATTTAAATCAAACAGCGGATCAAACAAATGCTTGGAATGCAACCAGCACTTGTGCAATAGGTGTTGTGTGAAGCACGTAGAGGACCCTAACACCAGTATACATTCAATAGTAACTGTTGAAGATAATTGCTTATTTAGTGATGATGATAATGCGATGAACAACCATTCCGAACAAAAAAGCGAAAAGAAAAGCAGCTTGTTAACATGCCCTAAGCATATAAACCAGTCCCTGCGATTTTATTGCAAAGAGTGCGAAACGGCGATTTGTGTGACATGTACCGACATAGAACACGCTGGACACATCACAGCACGTCTTACGGAAGCCGTGAAGGATGAAAAGAGCAATCTGAGAGAGCTTCTGAAGAGAGCCTACGACCACGTACCGACTCTGAAGGAAGCTATCGAGTCGGTAAGTAACGTCTGCTTTTCCTTGGACAACAACCACGAAAAGAATCGGGTAATGGTGATCGATTGCTTCAATAAGCTGGAGAAATCGATTCAGCAGAGAAGAAACGAGCTCATTGAAGAACTCGATCAAATGGCTTTGAAGAAGCGAAGCGTTCTGGAGGAACAAAAGAATTTGCTGAACATGTGCTTGTCCAACCTAGTTGCCAATTCCGAATTCACAGAAAACGCTCTATGCTACGGTAGTGAGACTGAAGTTATTTTAGTTACGAAACAAATGGTAGAGAAGCTGGAGGACTTCGCAGCCATGCGAGTCCAAAAGATGCCAGAAGAAAACGACTTCCTTACATTCCGGCCAGATGGTTTCGACACGGCTAAGACTGCAATCTCGAATGTCGGCGATCTGACTACGACCAGCGCAGTGGCTCACCAGAGCACGGCAGCTGGCGAAGGTTTGAAACTGTGCGGGGTCAACAAGCAGACCCTAGTGGTCGTGACGGCGAAAGATCGCAGAAGTGACATTGTGCGAGGCGCTGGTGACGTTTTCGAAGCCGAGCTGGTTTCGCCTGAGCTGTCGTTCTCATCCAAACCCAAAATAGTAGACCAAAAAAACGGCAGCTATGATATGCTGTATACTGTTTCAAAGGAAGGAACGTATCAGCTAAGTATTAAGTTCCTAGGGCAACATATTTGTGGAAGTCCCTTTGTAGTGAAGTCGTACATTGAAGAAGAATCGTCTTCTAGTGATAGGCCAGTTAGCTCTAAAATTCCACGGACGACTGGAGTGAGACAGCGGACTAGCAAGTCGTCGTCAAGTAATCGATCCAGTGGATCCAGACTAAGGAGTAACGCTGTAGAAGATGACTTAATTTTGAAAGTTGGAAACAGAGGTAATTATTATGAGGTTAAACAGAGGCAATTAAAATGCAGGTAAGTTTGACTGTTTACCTGCATTTTAATTGGTATTTTGATTTAGTTTAAGTTGTGGGGGTTTTTTTTGGTAGAATTGCCACTTTTGGAGAAGTTTTTGTAATTCAAAGCTACTCAATCGGATGATTCCAAACTTTGTACGTCTATTTATTATCGTTTCAAGCATTCAAAAAAAAAATTCTATGAAGAATCACGCCTGCCAACCGTCCTCAATCGTGGCGCCAAGCGAAGTTCTGGGGTCGCTGTTTGGCATGATTTCTCAAATCCCAAGTGATCTTAAGCAAAACAAATTGTACAGCGGTTTACTTCACACAAAAATGTAGCTATCGTTTGATGAACCAGATAGTTTTTAAAATATATTTGAGGAAATGATGGCTGGTCGAATCCAAAATCATTCACAGTTGGGTGCCAGCTCAGGTATTGACCTCGTCATCTGATCGTGGCTCAAAAATACGGTGTCCTCTGATATTTTTCTTCGGGATTGATCCCGGATCGCCGCCAATAGCCCGCTATGTTGCAACAGTGCAACGTAAATTCAACTACCTACCTAAATCATCGATTTAGTTTAAGAAACTGACCGTTTTTTTTTGCTATAAAAATATAAAAACGTAACATATCGCGTCGCTTTTCTGATTCATCAAATGATAAAAGAATGCTCGACACGCTATAAAAAATTTTAAGTCGATCAATCCAACACTTTAATATATACCATGCCAACCACTTACGAAAAAGTTGCTCCGAGAAAAACGCTTTTAAAGTTTCAGTACCAACGGAAGTATTATATTATACAGTACTTATAGTTGTTTCCAACTAATCTGCTATACCAGTGCCATATACTGTGTGATTATCTTTCGATCGACATTTTTTGATGACCAGTCATTGTAAATCGTCTTTATAGAACTTACATCTTTAAGAAATGGCTCACGCTCCAAATTATACATCTACTCGCCAAGTCTACATCTGCACGCGTCTGTTAATGGCTTATTACTGGACCAGTTTTGCGAATTTCGACTTGAAATTTAGCACACATATTCTTAAGATCCTAAACAATAAAAGTGAAAAATACAAAATCAGTTGTTTTGGACGAAAATAAGAAAATCCTCCTTAACCCTCCAAGTGGTTTCGACGAGATATCTCGTCTATCAAGATCTGACCAATTTTGCTAATGACGGGATATCTCGTCATCAAGATACTGTCCATTTTTTGATGAAGATATCACGATCTGGTCAGTTTTCTTCTAATGACGAGAAATCTCGTCCATCCAGATTTGGTCAGTTTTGCTAATAACGAGATACCTCGCCATCACAACCACCAGAAGGGTTAATACGTCGATCTTACGGCGTACGTTGATAAATAGTTATCCTCAATTATACACTGCTGGCCACCCAAATTGCAACACCAAGAAAGACAAGAGATATCACAACAAAATTTATTTTGTAGATAACATGTTGACCAAGTATCAAATGATTAAATTTATAGACTTCTGTGAAGTGTGGTTCCTGCCAAAATCAGTAGCCAGAGTAGCCGCCATTGTTGGAGATCACCGCTGCCACACGCCTCGGCATTGATTCAAAGAGACTTTGGATGTGTTCTTGGGGTACAGCAGACCAAGCAGCTTCCACACGTTGCCAAAGTTGATCTGGTGTGGCAGCTGGGGATGTATTCTGGGTCAATCGTTGAGCAATCATGGACCACATGTTTTCTATCGGCGAAAGATCCGGAGAGCGAGCTGGCCAGGGAAGCAATTCAATCTGGCGATTGACGAAGAACCCTTGGACAATGCGTGCCACGTGTGGTCGCGCATTATCCTGTTGAAATATGGCTGTGGGCAAGCCCTGAAGGTAAGGAAGGACAACTGGCTCCAACACCTCGGAGATGTAGCGCTGGCTGTTTAAAGTACCGGCAATGCGTACTAGAGGAGTGCGAGAGTGATATCCAATACCGCCCCATACCATAATACCCGGTGCAGGACCAGTGTGGCGGTGCATAACGCAGCTGTTCAGCATCCTCTCTCCACGGTGTCTCCAGACTCGAATCCGACCATCGTGGTGTTGCAGACAGAAGCGTGACTCGTCAGTAAAGACAATTTCATTCCATTCTGCCGTCCACATCCTTCTTTCATCGCACCATTGGCGGCGGAAACGTCTGTGGTTCTGCGTCAAGGGTAGACGAAGCAATGGACGTCTTGCGGACAGACCACTCTGCTGTAAACGGCGTCGAATGGTACGCGCAGACACTGGATGATGCGGTACAGACTGAATGTACTGTGCTATGGTTCGTGATGTGGCTGAGCGATCCGTCACTGCCATACGCACAATATGCCTGTCATCACGTGAAGTGGTGCACTGAGGTGGATGCGATCGAACACGTCGGTCCGTCGTACCCTCCTGCATCCAACGATCACATATCCGCATTACAGTTGTTTGGTTTCGTCCAACACGACTACCGATTTCCCTGAAAGATAATCCACAATCTCGGTAGGCCACTATCCTTCCTCTTTCGAACTCGGATACTTGATCAAAAGATGATGGCTGTTTTCTACGAGGCATAATTGATCTTTTTTTTTGAAAAAACCACAAGAAAAACACAATTGCCGTACTTGAAATCGTCGAAATCTCCAAGCCGTAAATAGCGCTTTGAAGTGGCGCCACAGGCGCGCGTGATGTGCGTCTGCGCTGAAATTCTAATCATTTGCATATCTCACCTCCGCTAATGCATGTTGTAAATTTCATATTATTTGCATGCTTCCTTCAGGGTGTTGCATTTACGGTGGCCAGCAGTGTAGGTTACTCGTATATGCAGAAAAATATATTTAATTTATATCTTATATTTATTAACAATATGTCGGGCAGAGAAAGGTTAGGACTTTTGTCTCAGTAGAGTTTGTATTGTAATTGATGGTTAGATATCATGGAGCTTGTTTTACATTTGTGGATCTAGTGATCTTGGAATTGATTTTATTTCACATTCTAGCATATGCATTTCATATACATCATGTCCAAAAATTAAGGGTAATTCTGAATTCGTATCAAGCAAGATTATCATAACTCAATCCTATAGATCAGTGGTTCTTAACCTGGGATGTGTGCACCCCTGGGGGTGCGAGAAAACATTTCCAGGGGTTCGAGAGAAGTTTCGTTGGACAACAGCAATTTAATAGACGATCTTATTGAAATACGAGCCAATGCACGTATTCAAATGGAATTTGAAAAACTGGATTTGGAACAATTCTGGTGTACAGTTAGAACTCTATCCACAGCTCGCAAAAGCAGCATTGCTGACACTTTTACCATTTGCTACCACCTATCTGTGTGAAATGGGATTTTCATCACTTTTACACATAAAAACAAAAGCCAGAAATCGCTTCAATGTAAGTGATGACTTACGCGTGGCTCTTTCAAAAAAGGAGCCTCGCTTCAAAAGTATTATTATGAATAAACAACAACGTAGCCATTAAAAATTGATATATTGTTTTGTATGTATATGTAAATGTATGTGTTTATTTTTTAAATAAATTATCTTGCAATAGAAGTAATTTCCTAAATAAAGAAATAGAAACACATTTTTCAAGGGGGTGCGAGAACTTATTTTTAGTTTCAAGGGGGTGCCGATCACTTAAAAGGTTAAGAATCACTGCTATAGAGCAAGTCCGCAACAGAGCAAAGGCGATATCTAGTGTACGAATAGACTCCTTGGCACAGGAACTCTTGGACAGCCCTGTGAAAAGCATGTCTGCACGTTACGAGATCTGTATTAAGTTCAGAGGCTAGCTCATTTCCTATTAGATTGCATTTAACAGGACAAAAAAATGTTTTTTTGCAATAACTAAACCTTACACAATGTGTTCACTTAACCCTCTGTTGGTTGTCACGACGAGGTATCCCCTCATTATCACAAATTAGCCAGATCTTGATGGACGAGATATCTCGTCATTAGAAGAAAACTGACCAGATCTTGATCTCGTCATCATAAAAAAATCGACTATATCTTGATGACGAGATAACTCGTCATTAGCAAAATTGATCAGATCTTGATCAACGAAATATCTCGTCGAAACCACTTGGACCGGTTAAGCCATTTTATTTTCATTTCTTTAGTTCCTAGTAGCAACACAAGGAATGTATGTGTTCGTATTTTATTCCACATAGCTTGTATAGTATTCATTTGTCATTTGAGGTCCTTCGGTGCAGGTACTTGCCACGTTATTTCATCCCGAATCGCACAATCCTTAACTTTTGGACATATGTGTATATAAAAGGAGATGTGTATATATGAGAAGTATTTAAAATTTAATGTATACGAAATTATCGGAAAAAGGATTCTGAATCTTCCCATCTCTATTAAACTTTCACCAAAATTTCACAATCTATGTAAAGTTTATTGTTTCTCAAAATGTTATCAAAAGATGTTGACTAGTTGGATATTTTTCAAGTGACATATTACTGAGGTTTATTAGACTCATATGCAGAATTTTATTACCTACTGTATTATCCTATTTTCGTTTCTGCGATTATAACTCTGCTTGGGTACATTCCATTCCTATCAACCGTTTTAGTGTATGCAACACTTCAAATGAATCATTTAAATATTGTTCTTTATTGTTTTAATACAAATTTCCAAGTTTACAAAATTTAATAAGTTTGACATCGAAAACAGACCTCTATAATTGGGATAGATTTTATTTTATGTGTATGGACTCCATATATATAAAGTCCATGGACCAATAGGACACCGTGGACCAAGCAATATCGCAAATATTTTTCATATTATCACCGTTGTGATAAGTATATTGATTAACACTATTTTTGTATTCAAGCATTCCGGATATATATTTTAATCGACTCTACAAGAAAATTTTCTGAATTTTATACAAGGAGACCAGATCAAAGGTATTCATCAACCTCGTTCACACGATACGTGTATTCATTAGCATCAAAACAAGCCATTCTAATTCCTACTATGTATTCTACGGATTCAGTTTTTCTTATGAATCCCAGGGCATAGGGTAGGAAATCCCCGGTATCATGGTACAGAGAATTGAGGGCTGGATTACTGTGGCCTAGATTGCAGATGTAGAGAGAGGCTGATGAATCCAAAATTTAGCCACCTGGAAGTACCCCGTCTATTTAATTGGCTATTGTAACGCGAACTATCTGTTTCTTTAATGTTATTTTCATTGATATGTGAAGCCAAATGACTCACGATTCCGCCCTTGTAGTGTCATGATGAATAATGCACATTTGGCCAGGCATTGGAAAAAGAATTTTTTTCATTGATATGGGGATTGATGAATTTTAAATTTAACCCCTTTAATTGGCTATTTCAATAAGTAACTGCATAACTGTAACATGCAACATATATAAACTGTTTCTTTAATATTATTTTCAATGATGCAGGGGTAATGAATCCCAAATTTAACCAACTGCAAGTACCGGGTCTATTTAATTGGCTATTTTAACGTTTACTGTTGCTGTAATATTATTTTCATTAGTGTGGGGGTTGATGAATTTTAAATTCAACCACCTGCAAGTACCCTGCCTATTTAATTCGGTATTGAAGCGTAAACTGTCTATTTCTTTTATATTATTTTCCTTGATGTTGGTAGGTTAATGAATCCTAAATTTTACCACCCAAGTACCCTGTCTATTTAATTCGCCATTGAAACTTAAACTGTCTATTTCTTTTCCGTGTAGGAGGGGGGTGATGGGGAATCTTAAATAAAACCACCTGCTAGTACCCCATCTATTTAACTGGTTATTGTAGCGTAAATTGTATGTTTCTTTATTGTTTTCATTGATGTAGGGATGCGAACTAAATTTAACCACCTGCACGTATCCCGTCCATTTAATTGGCAATTGTAACGTAAACTATGTCTCTTTATTATTTTCATTGATTTGGGGCTTGATGAATCCTAAATTTAACCATCTGCAAGTACTTTGTCTATTTAATCGAATATGATACCGTAGACTGCTTCTTTAATATTTTTTCATTGACGTGATCGTTGGTGAATCCTATATTTAACCACCTGCAAGTACCCTGCCTATTTAATTCGCTATTGAAACGTAAAATGTCTATTTTGTGAGGGGTGATGAATGCTAAATTTCACTACCTGCAAGTACCCTGTCTATTTAATTGGCTATGGTAACGTTGACTGTTCCTTCGATATTATTTCCATTGATGTGGGGTTGGTGAATCCTAAATTTAACCAACCGCAAGTGCCCCGTCTATTCAATTGTCTATTGCAATGTCAATTATCTATTTCTTATTTACATTATATGTATAATTTTCGTTGATTGTTGCCAGGTCGTGGACGAGGAGAATTCAGCAATCCTCAAGGAGTGTGCTGCACGAGAGATGGCCGAATAGTGATCGCGGACAGCAACAACCAGTGCGTCCAGGTCTTTGATTCCACAACTGGTGAATTCCGTCTTAGATTCGGCGCCAGGGGTCGATCCCCTGGGCAGATGCAGAGACCCACTGGGGTGACGATCCTCTCGAATGGGAACTACGCTGTTGCAGACTATGAAAATAAATGGGTCAGCATTTATGATCCTTACGGGAAATATATATCGCGCATTGGAATAGGAAAATTACTGGGACCAAAAGGTGTCGCTGTAGACAGAAACGGCCACATCATCGTAGTGGACAATAAAGGTAAATGTATATATAACTAAATGCATTTTTATTGTTTGCGTTCCTGAAATAACTGTTATAGACTATTGGCTGGTTGGATTTAGGTTTTGTGAAGCAAATGCCATATTTGGCCAAGCTGTGCCAAATACGTCAGACAACGTCAAGTAAAAAGTGCGTGAAAAGAAAAAAAAGAGGGATTCGAGAATAGAGTAATGGGATGAAAGCAGAAAAATATCACTTGAGAATCCTGGAAGCGAGCTTCAGTGTTTACTACAGACAGCAAACTCCATGGGAAAAGAAAAGATCACTAGAGTACCTCGGGTCCGTGAAGCCCATACACATCTAAAGGAGATGTGCACCTGAGGGCACAGCTAACAAGATACGTACTTTTCACTGCAGTAGCGTAGTCAAGATTTTATGGCGGAGGTTTCCCAAAGTTAAGGTTGGCGCAAATTGGCCAAATATTGCTCTTGCGCCATACAATCCAAAAGCCAACCAATCAAAAGTTAAGAATAGAATTTTGAAAGTTAAAGTTAAGATCTTATATGGGCCTTTTTATGTCATTTCTAGATAGCAGACTGCGAACTTTAGAAGGATTACCATATACGCATAAAAAGTGACACATCTAGGTTGATCTCAGTACACGAATGACCGTACAACGATTGTTCCACAAAATTTACAAAACAAATTACATTAAATAGTATTAAGCTAATATTAAAACTGTGTTACTCCACTAAGCTAATATTAAAACCGTGTGGTCTTATATTTTAAAAAGATCTTTTTAAGTCATTTTTAGATAGCCTACTGTGAACTTTAAAGGCTGCTTCTGTAAGATCTTCACAATGTCAAACAAGTGTAAATTAATAAATAAATGTACAATCACAAATATAAATTAATAAATACTACACCATCTTAACTGCCTATCTCCATGTTCTGGTTAAGTGATTGTAATATCGCCATCTATTGGTGAAAATTTGAACTATTTTTTTCTTATGCTAAACAAATCCGATTCCACGACATACCTTTTGGTGCAAACCGCACTCTAATACGCCAATTGGTTGATTTTAGATGATTTTTCGAAAAATCTATAAGTTTATGGGACACCCTGTTCTTCTCAAGCTCTCTTCAATTACATCCTCAGTCCCGTAGGCATATCGTATAAAAGTATGTTCTTTCTGGCCATCATCATTGGCCATCCCGTAGGCATATCGTATAAAAGTATGTTCTTTCTGGCCATCATCATTGGCCATCCCGTAGGCATATCGTATAAAAGTATGTTCTTTCTGGCCATCATCATTGTGATGAGCTCAGAGACGAGCTGTTTGCTGTAACCGGGTCCATGGACCCCTATTCGACTCACGACTGCAAGCTAATTTATTTTATAAAATTATCTAGATAAATGTTATTCGTGTCTTGTCCTTAAGCATGGTATATAAACTGCATGGTATGTAAACTGTTTTATCCTATGTTTCTCTTCAGGCAATAATGTACTAGTTTTTCAAGAAAATGGGAAAATTCTTTACAAATTCGGCAGTCGTCCATCAGAACCAGGTCGCTTCACTGGTCCTCATTATGCTGCAATCAACAGTAGAAATCAAATTGTGGTGTCTGATTTCCATGGTCACTGCGTTAAGGTGAGTTCTTTGATAATTCAAAGTATCACTAGAGTCTGAATATTGACTTACGCGGGTTATGGATTTCTTAGTTTTGTATTTGAAGCATAAGTTTTTATCCTATACCAGGCCTCAGCTTTTTCGCCACCAGTCTGTCTGGCGCCCCAATAGACTTGAAACAGAAATAAAATATGGAACTCTATCAGCACTATTAGTCACTGTGTGTGTGCGTGCGTGTATGTGTATGTTATTTGCTAGCCATTTTTAAGCCCTTAGATTACTTTCATCTGCCGGAAAGAAGCGAGCCTTCATCATCTGATTGATCCACGGGACTAGAAAAAAAGGCCATCCATTCATACGCCCAACCAACCAGATTGATCATCTTATTGGTCTTCGCGAGTTAGTTGTAGTAGATTGACGGTTTCACCATATTTGTCACCACTCTGTAGAAATGCGCATTCATACATCTACCCTGTCATAAGGTGTTCATAACGAACGAGACGACAAGATGCCAAATCAACCAACCGAGTCAATTTTTCCCAGAGCAGTCACGTGACTACTAGTCGACATGTGGATCACACTTTTTGAAGCTCCTCTCAATAGCAATGCTCAGCTTACTTACATTTCATGTCTATAACCTATGCATACTCAATTATTAATTTCAAAAAATAATGTTGAAAATATTAGTTTATATTACCTTAACTATCTTCATATTAAATACGTAAGTTTTGTTTTGGACAAGGCGGTATCAGCCCTATTTGCCTCAGGTCCCAAAAAAGTTTAGCTTCACCTTTGCTGGAGTTATTTAAGTTGGCTATTTTATTCAAAAACTTTTAGCAGCATTTCAAATAACTATTGACTCATCCTCGTGCAATTTATAATTATTTGTCCTATCTCCTAACTATGATTGACTTCCTAGTTTTGATTCACTAAGCGCCACTTGTCCTATGAGAGTCATTTACTGCTGATGACTGATAGAACAAAAACGCATGAATTCAAGTCATGGTCGACAGAACTCTGTGACCTCTAAAAAAGGCGTTTCAAGTAGTCTTGAACTTAACAGACACCGCCTAGCTGTCATCAAGCGGACAAATGTCTTTTCAAACCAAAACCAAATTCTCATTTGTCTTCATTTCTTTTTTAGCTGTCAGAAGTTGTTTAATTGTTAGAAAAGCTTACGGATTGTCAAGCGAAGTTAGTCATCCAGTAATTAGTTCTTGTAGTTAATATAGCTTGAATTGTGATGTGCGCAAGAAATTACCGCCAACGACCGCTTGCTCCATACTGCTCAAACTAGAATTTGTGGAGGGGAGCAATACTTTAAACCAGGAATGCACAGACTTATTAAGACCAAGTGCCACATAGATTCACTTTGACTTATGGGAGAGCCGCCCCAAAAAACATGAAAGTTATCTATCATATATTATTTATTTTATTTATGTTATTGATACTTACTATTTATATTTTATATTGTTACCAAAAAAGAAAGATAATAAAACGTAAAGAGATAGTAAGAATTTAATTTGATGCGTGATTTAACAATTGTTTTAATATTTGGTTCGATTTTTGTAGTGGCCAAGCTCAAAATTAAATCAAAATTTTCATTAGTCAAGCTGTTCCAATTAGTCGCTTTGTTAATATTCATGACTGAAAAAGCTTGTTCACAGATATACTATGTTATACCCAAAGAGGCTTACGCATCTTAATGAATCATCTAGCAATGAAGTTTTAACCTAAACTACCTATCGTGAGACTTGTTAAAGTTAAAATAACACATGGTGAGGCGGGCCGCCAGCAAATCAACGGAGGCCCGCGGTCTGCGCATCCCTTCTTTAAACGATCACGTTTCGGTGAAAAGAGGTAGAAGTTTCGAAGTTCTGTAAAAAAGTTATTACTTGATTATTATTCGACATAAGAAAAGCTTTGAAGTCATTTCCGCTTTAAAGATAACATTCATACAAGTTCTAAATTTGAAAAGAATTCACCGAAAAATAATTTTTTTACGAATCTTCTTGACCAACCTTACCTAGGATTTTTCAACCTAGGATCATGAGTGTTGTGAGGCAAAATTAATACACTAGTCGCCTCGGAAATCTCGCCTCAGAGGGTTAAAATGTATCGAAAATTTTGTTCATTGTTACCTTAACGTGAAGAGTGGGCTACAGGGGTTCAGATCAAAAGTACCCATTTACGTCAATATTTCGATTATGAAATTTGATGACATATTTACATGACTTGCAAGGCTGCCACAGGCGACTTTTGCTACTTTTTTCAATCTTGGTGACTAGGGGTATCTTTTTAAGAAAAATCGTCTCAGAAGCTACCAATTTAAAAATGTTGGCGACTTTTCGCAAATTTGTTGGCTATTTTTTTTAAATTCACCAAAGGTCAACGAAAATTAAGTTCCCTTTTCTTTAACTAATAGCGGACGGAAATATGTTTTTCGGATTTTTCTTTAGAGAAAATTTTCCATGGAACACTAATTTCTTTTTAAGGTATCTTTTGGGGTATTTTTTGAAGCAAAATGGTAGAAAAAGCTACTAATTTCAAAATTTTGGCGGCTTTTCGAAAATTTTGGCGACTTTTTTGAAAATTTAGTCAATTTTTCAAAACTAATATTTGACGGAAAAAAATATGTATCAGATTTTTCTTTAGAGAAAATTTTCCCAAGGGACGCCATTTTTGAAGGTTTGGTGCCAAGCCGTGGCAACTATAAAAGAAAAACACCCGAATCTGGTTGTTAGATAGTCATGAAAGCCTTATCTATAAAAATATTTAGTTTTTTAACTTAAAAACTTAAATTTCTTGGCGAGATGTTCAACGTCTCTGTTTCATACGAAAAAAGCACATTTTGTGTTTTGGCCGATTCATTTCGTATCTAAGCAACTAAAATTGCTACTATAATAGGGTTTAAGATGAGATTTTTTTTGTTATTTTTAAAACATTATGCTACTATTTCGCTAGTGTTATAGCTGTGGAAGCCCTGCTATGTGTATTGTTGACTAGTATTATGTATCTTTAGAATTGAGTAAACTGTCATGCTTATAAAAAATGGTTTATAGTATAGTAGAATTATTGAAAACATTTCTCGTAAAATCGTTCTTTCATTAAAATAAACCACTTCTCTCCAGATTTTTGACGCAGAAGGAGGATTTGTCTCGTCATTCGGATCGAATGGTGAAGGCAACGGTCAGTTTAACGCTCCTACAGGTGTAGCCATTGACAACCAAGACAACATAATTGTAGCTGACTGGGGAAATTGTCGAATACAAGTGAGTATGCACACGTATTTTAGTCACGAAAACGGTTTTCTCATACAGTGTCTCCCAAAAATCAGCTTATAATACCTTTATTTCCTCGACTATTTGTATGTCACGGGTGCATTACAATGTTACGGTAACAATACAGGGTGATTCGGAACTCATGGAACACACTTCAAGGGATGTTAGGACACACTAAAAGGATCATTTTTGTATGGGTGCAAGTGATGCTCTTAGGCCCAAACACAAGAATTGCGCAGGAAATGAAACAAAATGTTTAATTTACATCATTATTTTACAATTATTCATTTCCAATCATTTTTTACAATAACTGCTCAAAGGTACGACCGCCGACATTAATGCAAGCTTGGCAGCGTCGATGTATGGATTGACGGACTTTTTCGCAGGTAGAGGGCACTGTTTGGTTTGGCGTGCTTGAACATCGTTCCTTTGCTGGAATCGGGTAGTTGAAAGGTGGTTTTCGCATATGATGAACCATTTTACGAATTCACAGGAGGCAGACATGCATCTAATGTATGGGGCCGCCAATGATAACGGTACTATGAACGGTAATGATTCAGGTACCATCTTAGCACCTTTCGTCCTTTACCATTGGCAACCCCATACGTTAGATGCATGTCTGCCTCGTCTGAATTCGTAAAATGGTCCATCACGTGCGAAACCCGCCTTTCAACTGCCGGGTTCCAGCACAAAAGGGCTATGTTCAAACACGAGAAAACAAAATAGTACACTCTAGCGTCGAAAAAGTCCGTCAATCCATGCATCGAAGCTGTCAAGCTTGCATTAATGTTGGTGGTCGCACCTTTGAGCAGTTATTGAAAAAAATCATTATAAATGAGTAATAGTAAAAAATTATGTAAATTAGGCAATTTGTTTCATTTCCTGCGCAATTCTTGTGTTTTGCGCCAAAACGCATCACTTGCGCCCATACATTGCAAAACAAAAAATTATTATTTTAGTGTGTGCTCTAACGCCCCTTAAAGTTTGTCCCATGAGTTCCAAATCACCCAGTATATCTTAGTTGGGAGCGCAGCCAAACCGCTCCGACTAGATGAAGTCTCTATGGATATAGGGAAGGCTCGAGGTTGTTTGGTTGGTTTGGGTTTTATAAAAACCCGAGGAATTCTGACAGCTCTCGACGAATTCGTGCGTGAATCGTTTTTCACAGGGTGTGAAATCCAAACTTTGGACATCGCTCGCCGACCGTAGTCTGGCAAGATTTCCTCACGTGTGTTCATATGAGAGATGATGGGTGACCTTCAGATCGACCTTACATGGTACACATTAAATCGGTGGACGAATAAAGCCTTATCTCTATTTATTCGCCCTACCATTTATAGCCTGACTCTGGCTTAAGCTTGCTGGGCTTAGGTGAAATATCTATATAGGCGTCTATGTCTTATTTCAATGACCGTCACAGGAGGTGACTTACATGAACCTACACGCCTTGTCGTGGTTCCGATGCCTGAACCATTTTCCTAACCCTAGGAGGAGGACTAGGAGTTATTTGCCACACAAATTTAACCCAAGCAGCTTATCACTCGGAGACACTACGGACGATGCTTAATGTCACAAGGTTGATTGAGCTGTTATGAATCCAAGTCCTCGGAGGTGCGCCGTAAGCCTACAGTCTAGCATGTAGTGAAGAGAATCACCTACTTCACTACATACACAGATGTCCGACGTCGGGTTTCCCATACGAAAGTAGTATTCCGGGAATCTTCTGTGGTTAGTGAGTAGTTGATTTGCAAAAGGGTCGTACAGATGCATTTTGAGATCTGGTGTTAGGAAGAATTGACGTGTCAAACGCCCTTCCTCAGATGTTGACCATCTTATCTCCCACATCTAAAAAGCAAGGTCGGTGAGGACCCTCGTAATGAGTCTTCTCGATCTCTGCGTCCTTAAGTGCACGACCTTAACGATCTATCGTATAACACAGTGCTGTAGCGTCCATGGGAGAATAGAAGCCCGGCATCCCCTAATAAAAAATTGAAATTTGGTGGAGAAATAAAAAATCTGATGTAAAAGCGACGTGCTTAACGTAAATCTGAGTGAGACGTCAGTTTCTATTTTAAGGTCTTTGCTTTTTACCGCAAAAATCCAACTAGAGACTGCTGATACCCCATCTTTTCATCCTCAAATGGTTTCTTACTAGGATTGGTTCATGGTATTTATCTTGCGCAGTGGGTACCTTCAGTACAGACTCTTCTCCCCTACCCCATGTACTACCTACTAACAATGTAAGGTATAACACAATAGTGGTGCCACCATGGGAACCGAGACGACCGACATTCTCTAATAAAAAAAAATTAATTTCGTGGCAAAAAATAAAAATATGATGCAAAAGTAACGACTTTCCTCACGTAAATCTGATACTTTAGTTTCTATTTTAATGTCTTTGATTTTTACCGCAAAAATCCAACCAGGGACTGCTGATACCCCATCTTTTCATCCTCAAATGGTTTCTTACTAGGATTGGTTCGTGGTATTTATCATGCGCAAAGGGTACCTTCAGTACAGACTCTTCTACCCTACCCCACGCTTCCTACTGAGGCTAGCATCCAGTTCAGGTAAAATATGCAGTGTGGGTCATTGCGCGTGGTCTATCATCTTCTGCCGTTTTCCCGTCTTTGTAAAATATAGCCTCAAACTCTGAGACAGCTCTTGGATCGTCCACAGAGTTGTAAGGGTTGAGAGCAAGGGCCGGGATAGCCCAATTGGAAGAGCAACGGATTAGCAACCGGGGAGAGGGTGGCGAGTTCGAAACTCGGTCCAGCGAAAGACCGTCATGTACACGGAGCTGATGCACGATAAATCTATCGTGGCCTCAAATGTCTTCATGGTGGCCTGGTGTGGGGTGCCAACTCAGGTGTTGTTCTCGTCATCTGACCGTGGTTCAAAATTACGAGGCGTGGTCCTTGGATCTTTTCTTCGGGATTGATCCCGGACCGTCGCCAATAGCCCGTTGTGTTTCTCCAGTGCTACGTTAATTAACTACCTACTTATACGAACTCTCTCAAAAACACTAGCGCCCTCTGTTTCGAGTTTCACAAAACAAACATCACGCCCTTAATACTAACTAATCGAATTTTTATTGAAATATTTCTTTGAATTCACTGAACCTAATTTTTATTTCATTTTAGGTTTTCGACATGAATGGTTCATTCTTGTCCTTCATCAACACCTTCGGCGACCCGCTTTATGGTCCTCAAGGCCTTGCACTGACGGCAGACGGTCACGTGGTTGTGTCTGACTCTGGAAACCATTGCTTTAAAATGTACAAATATCTCCAATAACGACGTCCACTGTTACGGAAGTTTATCTACTACATGTATAAACTTATCCCTTTTTACATTCACCCATTGTTTTAACAACGTTGGTTTCTTTTCTCAAATGAATTATCATGCTTCAATAAAGACTGTACGACAACCTTATACCTGTCTAAATGTGTATTTATTATTTAAATATAGTGCAGGGCTTCCACATAGTTTTTCCAAACTTGCGGACTAGGAGTATCTTTTCAACCCTCCAAGCGGCACGCCCGAATATGCTCGGAAAATTCAGTTCGAATACACCCCCAAAAATTCCCACACAGCAAAGTGGCAGACCCGAAATATTCGGACATATCGTACGGACCCTCAGACATCTCGTTCCTCGAAATATTTTGGCTATGCCGCCCACTACGATGAAATCTCACCAAACTACTCTGGCATGCCGCTAGGAGGGTTCTAAATCGTCTCAAAAACGAGTTTCGAAATTTTGGCGACTTTATGAAATTCGCCAAAGGTCAACGAAAATTTAGGGTTTTTTTTTAATTAATAGTGGACGAAAAAAAAAAACTAGAGAACATTTACAAAGGTCGCCAATTTTGAAGTTTTGGCGGCAAGCAGAGACAAAAATGAAAGAATGCATTGGAAACTGAGGTTGCAAGATTGTCATGAAAACATTAATTATTTTTATTTTTAAATTTAAATTTCTTGGTTAAATCTGCAAGTCTGTTTCATACTTAATTAGCACATTATGTGTTTTAGCCGATTCATTTTGTATCTGCGCAACTAAAATAGGGGTTAAGAGGATATTCTTATATGTTTAAAAATGTATGCTACTGTTTCACAAGTGCTTTGGCTGTGCCAGCCTTGTATTGCGCAAATGATATATCGTCGGCATACAAGTGAGACACACCCAATCAAAAAATTAGTTCCGAGAAAATGGAGGGAAAAAAATTCTCACTAAACTGCCTACATATTGTTACTACCACACCAAAGGCACGAATCTGCAAAATTGACGTTTCTGCAAAAACGCGTTCAAAGGTTTGATGCTTCGGGAAAAACCAAGTTACGACTCAAAGGTTGTTTTCTCATGAAAATCAGCATTTCCACTAAGAATCAAGACGATTCGTGGCTGTCATACCATAAAACATGAAATGGTGACTCGAAAAATGCAGTTAGGTGAAAATCGCCAAAATGCAGATTCGTGCCTTTCGCGTGGTAGTAACAATGTTTTCCAAAAAGAATTTTTTTGGACAGTGGGGTGAAAGCTCAGGTGTGACCTCGTCATCTGACCGTGGTTCAAAATTACGTATTGTTGTCCTCGGATCTTTCCCTTCGGGTTTGATCCCGGACCGTCGCCAATAGCCCGCTGTGTTTCTTCAGTGCGACCTTAATTATATGCCTACCTACCTACAAAAATAAATTTTACCCCCACGCAAAGAAAAAATGATTTAGTGGACTTAACCCTCTGAGAGGTTCATACGCATAATTCCACCTAACTGCAGTCTTCCCTGCATGACTTCTCACCAATTTTGACCTTCCTGAAGAATAGAATCTTTCAAAGGATTCTATTATAAGGAAATGAACAATAGAATTTTGCAAAAGGATTCTAATTACAGAATGGTCCAATATAATCTCTCCAAGGGATTCTGTTCCAAGCAAAGGTGTAATAGAATCTTTCCAATGGATTCAATTTTAAGAGAAGGAGCAATAGAATATCTCCAATGAATTCTATTTTTAGGAAAGGAGCAATATAGAATCTTTCCTATGTATTCCATTTTAAGGAAGGGAGCAATAGAAAATTTTCAAGGGATTCTATTTTTAGGAAAGGAGCAATAGATCCGTTCCAAAGGATTCAATTCTAAAGAAATTGGCAATAGCATCTTTCCTTGGTATTCTATTTTAAGGAAAGGAGCAATCGAATCTTTCCACGTTATTCTATTCCAAGGCAAGCACCAATAAAATCGTTCAATGGAAAATTCTTTTCTACGAAGACCAATAAAATCTTTAAAGGTTGCAAGCCATGGATTCTTTAGAAAGATGTGGTTATTTAGTCATTAAGTGTGTTTTGGAGTAAAGCAACACTACACTACTCGCTAATCTCGTGAGGGTTAATTAGTCTAAAGTCACTACATTCGTGTCTAGAAAAGCTAAAACACTCAAATCATGAAAATTCTGACATGATGTATTTCACTTGTAAGTCGACAATATGGCGAACTGCTAAGGGCTACATTTGGCACCTCAAGCGGGATGGGTAAGAATTAAAATATCAATGAGAAACGAAATAAGTTGTTTCAACAAAACATCCACGCCATCAACAAGTCCTAGGGGTTCACAATATTTTTATAATTAGGGATTCGTCTTTCAAACTTGAGTAATAATTAACCCTCCAACTGGTTTCGACGAGATATCTCGTTCATCAAGATCTGGTCAGTTTTGCTAATGACGAGATACTTCGTCATCAAGATATTGCCGTTTCTTTATGATAACGAGATCAAGATCTGGACAGTTTTCTTCGAATGACGAGGTATCGCGTCCATCAAGTTCTGATCAGTTTAGCTAATGACGAGATACCTCGTCGAGACAACCACCAGCAGGGTTAAGACAAATATATTGATCAGTGGCGTGGCTAAGAGGGGGTGGCAAGTAAACCCCCAGAGGGTCGGGATTAAGAGTTTGTATTCCACCATTTGCTATCGATCACTTAAAAAAATATTCAATTTAACCCTCCTAGTGGTTTCGACGAGATATCTTGTCCATCAAAATCCAACCAATTTCGCTAATGACGATATAACTCATCAGGATATTGCCGATTATTTGATGATGACGAAATCAAGATCTGCTCAGTTTTCTTCTAATGACAAGATATCTCGTCCATCAAGTCCTGGTCAGTTTTCAGAATGGTGAGATATTTGGTCGAGAGAACCACCAGGAAGGTTAAGAAAAATATATTGATCAGTGGCGTAGTTAGAGAGGGCAACAGGGGCGATGAACGCCAGTATCTAAACGGGCGACATTTCAGAAATATTTATTAAAAAGTGGGGGTTTTTAAGTTTGAAACTTTTGTCCTGTCCTTGCCAGAAGTCTTTTCCTATGTCATGTTTGTAGGGGATATATTTTCTTGCTCTCCAACTTTAGAATACAATGCTTAAAAGTCATTTTTTCGTCTACCTCCTGCAATTATATTGTTATTCAAGGAAGAGCCTGATCCAGACAACACAAAATGGTGTTTTCTACACATGAGTAGCTGTACGTCAAAAATTGCTCATACACTCCCCCAAACACCATATTGAACAATAAGCACAAAGTTACCTTTTTCACATAAAAATTAAAACGCTATGACATAAATTGGAAACAAACACAAACCTGAACCGTTCAATACAGTATGAAGACTAAAAGAGAACTGACATATATACTTAATATTATGCTAATGTTCCACACCGCATGAAAAGAAATGTTATATTACCATCAAAAGTTATGTTTCAACGCCCATGTTTCAACGCCCTACTACAAAATCAAATAACTTATCTATAGTACGGGTCACGGTTAAGAGTCATGAATGTATTGGGTCGGGGCGAATGAAATGTCAGGAAAATGACCATCACACTTCGATGGCGATAACTGAAAAATACAGTACCTGACCTACTCGAAATAATCTCCCTCTGAATTGACACACTGTTGCCACTTGTCTGACAAGGCCATGATCCCGGAACGAAAAGTCTTGTGGCTGGAATGCGAAGAAATCAACTGCACGGTGAACCTCCGTATCTTGGGTGAACCGTTTGCCACACAGAAAGCGATCCAGGTAACGAAACAGATGGAAATCTGTAGGTGAAAGTCAAGGAATAGGGGGATGAGAGAGGCATCGCTTCATAGCCCAACTCACGTAGTGTCAGCATCTTCCGTTGTACGACTTGAGGACGGGCGTTATCTTGCAAGAGAAGAACGCCTGCCTGTTTACCAAAGCCGGTTGTTTCACCATCAATTTCCGGTGCATCTGTCGTAATTCATCACAATATCGTTCTGAAGTGATGGTTTGGCCACTTGTCAGGAAACTGCGATGAATTATTCCAGCTGTAGACCACCATACAAGAAGCATAACCTTCCAGGAATGTAAGGGTGGCTTGGGATGGCGTCCAGGAGGCTGTGCTTTGCTCAACCATTGTGCTGATCGTTTTGATTGTCATAAAGAACCCATTTCTCGTCGCAGGTAACGATTCGCTGCCGTAGAGGTTCTCTTTCATTCCTGGAAAGGAGCGATGCAGACTTCCAAACGTCTCATCTTGGCAATTGTCAATTCCTGAGGCACCCAAGAATCCATCTTTTTGACCTTACCCAGTGCAGCCAGACGGCGAACAATTGTAGTGTGGTGGACACCTAGCTCGTCCGCTATCTCATGACATGTTTTCCGCGGTTCAGCTTCAACCACACTTAGCAGAACATCGTCAGAAACTGCAACTTCTCGGTGACCACGTGGTTCGTTTTTCAGGTTCATATCACCACTACGAAACTTCGCAAATCTTCGCTGAATGGTTCGTTCATTGGCTGTATTCTCCCCGAATGCTGTGTTAATGTTTCGAGCAGCAACTGCAGCAGAATGTCTCAGTTTAAATTCGTAAAGGGGAATATGACTCAAATCTGAGTTTTCCATGTTGAATTTGGAAGCACCTTACACCCAAATAAATTAAATCTGGAACTTGTACTACACATGCATGATAGCTATTTATAGTAGCTCTGTGACGTAAGAAGCCTGTAGGTAATTACTTTTAGCTGTATTGAAGTCATTCTCAAAGCTATTTCTCATCGGATATTTCATTCTCACCGACCCAATACAAAGTTAATATGATGAAAAGTGTATTGAGAGTGCCGCTTCTTTAAAATTTTCTTTAACATTTCCTTTTAAAATTCCTTTAGTTGAATTATTATCTTACCATACTATCTTGCAGACTTAAGCGCACATACTTGGAGAGTTTTTTTTATTAATGTTTATTCCCCGTTCTTACCATTTTGCATTTTTTTTTAGTTATTAAACTTTTTCTTTGGATTACAATGCTATATATATATACAGTCGGCGCTCTTTAATCCGGCATTCTTCGGTTCGGCACATTCTGTAATCCAGCACCGATCGAGCCGTTTGCGTTCGGATTTTTTCGGGTGGATTCGGGCGTTTGTTGACCTTGACCGCCAGGTCGCGCCACTGCGCTGTCCGCGGTTTTAGTTCGCTCAGTGTTTATCGTGACTCAGTTTTCATTTCAGTACAGTGTTTCCTGTTTTCTAGCGAGTTACATGTCACGTTTGCACAATATTACAACTGTGTACGTACAGTGTACTGTACTGTAAAATGTTCTCGAAGCCCAGCACGAGTTCTTCAAGTGCTAATACAACTAATAAGCGTAAGCATGTGACCCACTATACAGCAAAAACTAGATACTTAATCGTCTCGAAAAAGGCGAAAACAGAAACGTCATAATGCGTGATTTCAATATTGGTTCTTCGACAATTTTATATAAAAAATAAAAAGAGCTTAAGAAGTTTGCTGCTCAAAGTGTAACAGCAAAAAATACGGAATCAAGACACATTGAAGAAACCTAAACTTGAAATTCTTGATAGTGCCTTGTACACTTGGTTTAGTTCGAAAAGATAGAGGGAAAACCTGTGACTGGTCCTATGATCATTGAAAAAGCAAAACAGTTTCATCGTGATCTGAATGTAGAAAGTGCTTGTGTGTTTTCCGATGGTTGGCTTCAGAAATTTAAAATTCGACAAAGAATCCGGAGGCTGGATGTGGCTGGAGAGAGCAGATCAGCCGATGAAAACGCCGCTAAAGAATATAAGAACACTTTTAGCAGCCTTGTACGGTGGGTTTGATTGACTGATTGTTGGGTTTTATGGCGCAAGGTCCAGAGAAGGACAAGCTGCGCCAAGTTGTACGGTGGGAGTTAACCCGTTGTCAAGTTTACAATGCCGATGAAACTGGCCTTTAGTGGCGTTACTTGCCAACGTCTACTCTGGGAGATGGGGATGAAAAATGTGCTAAGGGATTCAAGAAAAATAAAGACAGATTGACTGTTTTGTTGTGCAAATGCTTCTGGCGACCATCAGCGATACCTGTCGTGATTGGTAAACATAAAAAACCTAGAGCTTTAAAAGGAGTCTTAAACTTGCCTGTGCATTATGATGCGCAGAGCAATGCATGGATGACAGCATATTTGTTTAAGGACTGGTTTTTCCATCATTTTGTACCACAAGTAAAGGAAAACGTTAAGAAACGTGGAATATCAGAAGATAGCAGAGCGTTTTTGTTAGACAACTGCACCGCTCATCCTCCTGCTTCTGATTTGGTTTCCGGCAATATTTTTGCAGATTCCCTACCACCAAATGTCACTCCCTTGATTCAGCCGATGGATCAAGGTGTGATTCAAAATTTCAAGTGTTTTTATAGATCTTTTGTGCAGGGCCTTTTGGACTGACTGATGTAAGACTTCCAAAACCAGTTTAATGTCAGAGATGCAATTTTCGCAATTGCCTTAGCGTGGAATCAGGTGAAAGAAGTGACTACAGCGGTGCTGGCGCAAACTTTGGCCTAATGAAGATGCGGATCCAAATCCAAACGTTACCAGTAATGGTCAAAATAGGGTGCTAGATTTGGTAGAAGCTGTGCCAAACAACTTTCACAGATGTACCCCGTAAGGAAGTTATAGATTGGATTGAAATCGACAAAAGTGTGCCAGTGGTCGAAGAACTAAGTGACGAACAGATTATACAAAGTGTTGTGAACCCACAAGAAGCCCAGGTTCAGGAGGTGGAATTTGGATGAAGGAGCCATGGCAGATGAAGCTAGTCTTGGAAACAGGCTTCTGATGCATTAAATACATTTATAAAATTTGCCGAATCCAACGAAAGCTATAACTGCAGAACTCATAAATTTGTGTATAATACGTAATGACTTTTTGAAGAACAGATCCGAATCAAGGATGCAACGTGATATCAGATTTTTTTTTAAACAGTAACGCTCATGTGTATTCTTTCTTGCCATAGAGCAGCTTATTACAACTTGTTTTAAGTATCATTGTACTGTATAAATTTTTCTTTGGTATTCCGTTACAACTATATTGACGTTCGATAATCCGGCAAAATCGCTAATTCGGCACGGCCGTGGTCCCGAACGTGCCGGATTAAAGAGCGCCTACTGTATATCTATTAGAGGGTGGGGGGGGTATTTCAATTAACGTCACACTGGAGCAACACAATGGGCTATTGGTGACGGTCCGGGATCAATCCCAAAGGGAAAGATCCGAGGACAACACCACGTAATTTTGAACCACGGTCAGATGACGAGGCAACACCTGAGCTGGCACCCCACTCTCCAAACTTCCACACCACGCCAACGTGAGGACATTTGAGGCCACGACAGATTTAACGTGCACCAGCCCCCTTTGTACACGACGGTGTTTGGCTGGATTCGAACTCGCAACCCTTCGGTTGCAAGTCCGTTACTCTTCCAACCGGGCCACCGCGGCCCATCTATTAGAGAGAAAGTAATTAAATAGTTCCTACAATCGGTCTGGAGAGCACAAAACAAGACTCTAGCTTCGTCCAGGAGATCTATTTAACAGGAGCCATTAACAAAAACTCACCCTTTGCTAGTCTTTATGTATGGTTAGCAATTAATTGCATACATTAATATTGAGAACATTTATGTATTAACAAAACTAATATGGGTTTGAATAAGTAGACTTTATCCTAATGACTCAAACTAGCATAATTACCCGGCGCTGCTCGGGTTGTAATCGATCGTAACATTAGTCATTGTTATTCCTAATGGGATTTCGAAATGTTTTAGCCCCTTCTGACGACCAGGAAAAATTGAACGGGGGTTAATATATAGCTTATGTTTCCCGCAGGATTCTAAAGCATAAAGTGTTCCAAATTTGGTGTGGATAGGTGTAGCTGTGTAGATTTGTATAAAATAGATAGACGCCAACTCTGGCTTTATATATAGATACGTATTTTATTTTGTAGTGACAGCAACCTCACATTTGCCGTAGGTCTCAAAAAGTCTAGCTTCTCCTCTGGTATTGATAATACGAATAACCAAATATGCAGGGCAACTAACCTCCACACAAACTACTCTCTCAAGTCAGAATTAGATTGAGAAATAATAAAGTTTGACG
The DNA here is from genome assembly GCA_933210815.1 of Meta bourneti. Lineage (NCBI taxonomy): Eukaryota > Metazoa > Arthropoda > Arachnida > Araneae > Tetragnathidae > Meta > Meta bourneti. The sequence continues at coordinate 73,866,176 of OW119933.1, read as the reverse complement.
GTCCAAATAGTTTGCAATTATCTATGCATTAACATTTTGTCGTACTGCACGACAATACATTGCTAAGTTTGGACCAAGTGTCTTTATTTTGGTTTTTATTAAAGTATACACATTTGCACTGAAACTATCGCCGATTATTAATTTTGTAAATGATGACGAAACAAAAGTAGACAGTAAAATGTGTCAAGTAACTTTTAAGTTAGAGCTTGGATAAAAACGTTAGTCATTAGTCAACTATGTAGGTAGGGAAGGTAGTTGAAGTTACGTCGCTCTGGAGAAACACAACGGGTCATTGGTGAAGGTACGGAATCGACCCCGAAGGGTAGTCAATTAGGATTGCGTTCAGTTTGATGTTTCGAAAAATATTTTGAATATTTAGCGATCATACAGCTAATGAATCTAGATTTTTACGTTGCATCCAAATTCTTTGATATCTAAGATATTTAACCCTGAGGGTATGTAGGTATTTTAATTACTGGTCGCACTGGAGCAACACAACGGGCTATTGGCGACGGTCCGGGATCAACCATCGAGGGGAATTAACCCTGAGGGATACACACGCATAATTCCACTTTACAACCTGTAATATTCCCTGCATGACTTCTAAACAGTTTTGATCTTTTTGACCAATAATCTTTCCAAGCGATATTTTTCTAAGGAAAGTACCGACAGAATCATTTCAAAGGAAAGGAGCATAAAAATATTATCAAGGGATTCTACCCTAAGATAGGACCCGTAGAGAATTTCCAAGGGATTCTTTTCTATTTGAAATACCAATAATCTTTCCAAAGGATTCTATTCTAAGGAAATGGTCAACAGAATTTCTCCAAAGGATTCTATTCTAAGAAAAGCACCAACACAAATTATTCCAAAGGATACTATTCTAAGGAGCAATAAAAACTTTCTAAAAGATTCTATACAAATAAAAGGGCCAGTAGTATATATTTCAAGTATTCTGTTCTAATTAAAGGACCAATATAATCTGCCCAAAGAATTCTATTCTAAGGAAAGGTTTAATATACGTACTTCCAAACGTTGATAGTATCCATGGATTCTTTCAACCAATAGGAGTGGTTATTTAGTCAAATGTGTTGGGGGTAAAAACAATATTACACTACTCGAAAATCTCGCGACATTCAGAAGATTAGTGGACTCTCTAAACAGGATTCAGTGCATACAATTACTCATGGTAAGAAGAGAGCAGGCGTATGGATTAGTGATGACTAAGTATTATTGATAACAATTTAAAACATGAAACAGAAAACAAACTAAAATCCTGAAATAAAATAAAAATAATTTTTTTATTAAATTGTATTAAAATCAAAAGGCTCCTAACTTGCAAAATTATAATATTGAGGACGTTAAAACATACATTAATCTTAATGTGCACAATGAAGACAATGTTTGGGATTTAATGTCTGATAATTTCAATATTAAGTCATTCTCGACTTCACAATTTGAAATCATTAAATAATTGAATCTTCTTGTCTTGGATTCTAAAATTTTGGTTTTAGAACAGAAGAGAATCAGAGAAAATGAAATATTTTACTTTTTAGACGCTCTATTTTAGCTAGTGAAATATTGCATGTTTTTTTGGTAAACCCCCTAAAATCTTATAACTGACCCCGGGGTTCGCGACCACTTTCGGAATTATTTTAGTCATTAAATAAGAATACGCTTATGAAATTTTGAAGATGCCAAATAGCTTATTTAGATCTAATATTTGGCAAAATTCTTGACCTTTGAAATAAGATTAATTCTTCGTTTTTTTTAATGTCCCTCAACACTTTCTTGTTTGAGAAAATTATTCAGTAGCAGAAACTCAGATATACCTGTGCATGTTAAGTCATATTGCTACTGTATATTCTCCATTGGTTCAAATGCAACACATGAAGACTTATTTTGATAGTCAATGTTGTCTATTTTTCAGTGTATACTCATAAAATCAAATAAAAATACGGAAATTACTCTAAAAATTTAAAGATAAATTATGAAGTAACTACCTATCAGGTCAAGAACTTGGAATAATAATTCTGTGCTGATTTCCCCTTCATTTCAAACTGCATAAACAGGAAAAGAATCTCGATTTTTACTAATGGCAAAATAGTACAATTGATTTAGATGTATAACAAATAAACGGATACTTATTGATGACAAGATTTTACCATCAAAACCAATAAACCACAGAAGCAGAGGTACAACCAATTCAAAATTTTATTGACATTCTTGTTTAAATCACACATATAGGAAAGGTTGTCACTTTAAGTTACAATCACGCTACCAGTAAGTGAAAGAATTGATTGATTCTGACAAACCAGATGGACCAAAATCTGCATTGAAAGAAATCAGCATGCAATAATACACGAAACTGGTGTGAACAGTTTTGAATTTTCCTTGCATTCCAAATTTTGGACAGTATAGTATTGAATTACGTGGTAAAACAAATTAGGTGCTTGATTTTTGTTCTTTTACTTATCACTAATTTTTAAGAGCAACAAATGAAGTATTGACTACATAATCAAAACTATAATCAGAATAAAAGTGTAAGTCCATCAAGTTCAGTATCAATAAATGAACAAGATTGAAAAAATTTGGGGATTAAGGTCAAGTGTTACACATTTTTATACAGAATTGGCCATTATAATGAACAAAACACAAAAGTGAGTATTATTTATCATGTACTTTCAAGATTATAAAAATATGGCAGTCAATAAAATGCTTATTTGAAGGAAGTGAATAATGTATTATTTTGGATGAGGCACTTTGGGACACTTATGTGTGACACCTTGGATCATATCAGTATTTGATTTTACATCTTCAGTGACAAATTAACTTGCAATTATAACAGCAAACCTATAAAAATAAATATACTGTACATATTACAACCTTATCTTTATTACAATGTGGTAACTACATTTGCAATAAAATAGAATAGCATTTCTCAGAAATTTAATCTTTGTATAAATAAGTACGTCATACATTATCTTTGCTCGAATGCCTGATTAACCCGAATTTGCAGGCTGCATGGAAAATCAAAATCAACCAATTTCATTTAAAAACCAAAAATGTTATTAATTTATTTGAAAAATTAAGAATTATTTCTCATGAAATTTCTTATCTAGAAACAATGAAAGTTGTTTTCAATCAGAGCATTAATAAGTAGCTAGATATTCCACTAATGACACACAGCAAGTTGACAATTGACAAGTTAGGAAAACGAATTTCCAAACCTAACATAATTCTTTGCTTATTTTTAATCATCGCAAAACTATAACTTTGATTGCAATTAAAGTATCAGCTATACTAATTTTATATATGACAGTTCAGCTGGTTTTAGCTCATTTTAAATGAGTCGCCTTTGATAAATGAGTCTTGAGTCAGCATCCACAAAATTGAGTTAGCAATAGTCAGAGTTGAGAACCATTATATAATAGAGAATATTGAATCAAGTTATATATAACAATAAAATTGAATACTGTATGAATGTATGCTCTGCCAATTTAAAGTTTGAACATTACCTTTTAATGGAAATACCATTTAAAATGGTGTTAAATTATCAAAACACATTTGATGAATTTTAAAGCAAAAAATATCGGTAAAAATGCATTTTCAAATTTAAATGCTTCTCAAGCTTTCATGGAGCACTATCAGTAACTTTCCAACCAGAAATTCTACACAGAAGTAAAAAACACGCTATAACACATACAATGGCATATTTAAGGCACATCAGTAAAAATTAATAGTATTACAAAGAAACATACTTACAGACCAAAAATAGTCAATGCAATCAATCACCATATATACTTTAAATTAACAATCTAAGTACTATTAAAATATAAAATCTGTTCATTTTAGGCAATATTTTGTAACCTATGCAAGTGGAAAAGCTTGTAACAGAAATGTCTTATATCACACTTCACTTGAGTATTGACTATGTAATACAATACATATAGAATGCAAATTGCAATTTTCTCATTAGAAATCAGTAAACATTTTGCCTAAGAAACAAAAACCAAAAGCCTCCACTATATTCTAGAGAAACAAAAAAAATTCTTTATTTTATACTTCTTAGGTGTACTAAATAATGCATAAACTTAACGACATTAACATTTTTTTGTGTTTGTAATTTATTTTACAGAAATATTTTATCCCTACAAATTAAAACCAATAGAAAAAACAAAATCTTCAAATGGGCATTCAATCAACTATTCTCAGACTAGAATATTTTACTCAAAACAAAATTAACATTTTTAATTTCTTGGTATATCTACATACTAAAGACATGGTCTGATGAAATCTTGGATTTATGGTAGCAGAAAAGTTTTTGTATTCCAACAAACTTGTTAATGGCTCAGGCAAGTTAGCACTCATTTCAAAAACGTAAGTCATTCTAAAGTAACTCTCAGTGGATTAAACTTAAACCTTACAAAAAAATATAAATTCAAAATCCCAATTTATGAAGCCAATTACAAGAATGCATAGAAATAACCTAAATCAATTTCCAGTCTTACCGACTACAACATAAGACATTAAATGTCTGCTTTCATTTAAATATTGATATCTACAACTTCATTATTGGTTTTGTGATGCCAGATGTCGTACCATTCACATATCTTGAATTTTGAACATTTTCCAACATTACTCAGAAACTTTCATTAGAATGTTTCAGTATTGCATTTGAAGAACTCCCATAACAGATTATTCAGCATTATTCTTATTGAATAAAATTACCATAATTCAGAACTTCACCTTCAATTTTTCTAAACTTATCATTTAACATTTTTTATGATATTGCATATGATTAAAATTTTGCAATCTGACAATCATTTCTTCAAGACTAGATGTATTAACTAGATTAACAATTGGAACCAATATTAATATTCAGATTCTCACTTAAAACATAAAAACTAGGAATGTTGTCTGAATTTCTTTCAAGTCATAATACAAATATAGCTATAGTAGAATTTTATTGCAGAGCAGTGAAATGTAATTTGATTTAAATTTTTAATATGCTTCAAAGAATATAAAATTATCTGTATGCTAAAAATACACTCATGTCCAAATTTATCTTTACATAACCAAAAATAATGATATTCCATGAAATATCCAATCAATGTAATCCATTTTTGTAGGGAATGTATGAAAGACAAGCCTAATTAGCATTATCCAATCAAAAGTGATCAAAGGGTTTCTGATATGCCAATCAAGGCGTTACAGCATCCGACAGTGAATCAAGCGCTTTGCGCAAAGTGAATTTCTGCAATACAGCGTTTGATTTCAGTGTGTAAGGACTCAAAACAGTTTGTTATGGCTCCGAAGTATCATTTGGAAGAATCTGTGAAGTGGTGAATTATCGGCCGTTTAGAAGCAGGGCAGACAATCATGGAAGCAACAAGATGTGTGGATATTTCAAGATACAGTCTCTATGCTATGGAAACAATTTCAGAACTCTGGAATTGTTATAAGGAGGTCTGGACAAGGTCGTAAACGAATAACAACTGCTTCTGAAGATCGATATCTGGCAATAACTGCTCGTCGTAACAGGAAGTCTACTGCTCGGCAGTTAAGTTCAGACGTTGCAGCTACCACTGGAACTGTTGTATCACTGCAAACTGTATACAGAAGGCTTAATGAAAAAGGCCTTTATGCCAGAAAGCCAAGGATGTGTGTTTCAGTCTTCACAACAAAAGGGGGATTGCTTTAATTGGTGCAAAGAACATCAGAACTGGAGTGAACATCAATGGACCCATGTTCTCTTTACTGATGAGTCGAGGTTCAATTTAACTTGATTCTAAACGTGTTTACATCTGGAGGGAGTCAGGAACGCGAAATCTTCCTTCATGGAACGTGACCGTTTCGGTAGTGCGGAGGAATAATGATCGATGGACGTACGCCCTTACACGTTTTCAACAGCGGATCTGTGACCGGCCAGATATATCGGGATGAGGTCTTAGAACCAATGTAAGACTTTTCAGAGGTGCATATGGATCTGACTTTTTATTTATGGACGATAATGCTTGTCCACATCGAGCAAACCTCGTTGACGAATTCCTTGAAAGTGAAGCAATTGAGCAAATACTGTGGTCAGCAAAATCTCCTGATCTGAACCCGATAGAGTACTTATGGGACTACCTTGGAAAAGCAGTTGCACTGAGTCATCCTCCTCCTCCTAGAGATAAAAATGCCCTGAAAACCGCATTGCTGGAGGAGTGGAACTTAATTCCCCAAACTGTGGTTAACAACATTATTGCCAGCATTAAAACAAGTTGTGACATGTGTGTACACGTCAGGGGAGATTATGTTCCATATTAAATTCATAAGCCTTAATTTTTTTTCTGGGTTATTCTTTTTTTCTGAACTCTCCTTGTCACATATTATTGTCATTTTATTGTTTCATGCTACAGTTTTATATCATATGCAGTGCTCTTAAATTTTTTCCTTTGTATTTATGTGTTATGATGTTATGTATCATTTCACACAAATTCATAAATTATAGTTCACAATTTCTGAGAAATCCGTGATTTTATACATGTAAAGATAATTTTGGACATGAGTGTATAAGCATTACATAGGAACAGACAGCCTCAAAATGAAAACTAGAACTCTATATACTAATCCAAATTGTTTTGTATTATAAATAGAATTAGAACACTACAAATTAGACTGACACCAATTTGTACTAATAATAAAATTTCAGGAATTAAGAAATGGGAAATGAGGATTCCAGATGTGGATGAATATTTAAAACTTCAGATAAGTTTCAAATAAATGTTTAGTAGAATTGTTTACATTTAAGAATTTAAAGTTGTAATTTAAGTAAAAAGCACAACTTTTACATTACAGAACCTTGCTATGCAAAGAACACCATTTTAACATTGATACTATAAATGGTTTAAAACAATTCTAAGTACAGTACAACATAATAAATCAATAATACAACTCAAACTTCTGCATAAATTACAAAGAAATGATTTAAATATTTTAAATAAAAGAAAAAATAATTACTTTTCCTTTACTAGATAGTGTAGATAACTTTTTCAGGATAAACATAATTATGAAAATATAATTCCAGACTACAAACCATATGTGAATAACATACTTTTTAGGAAATGTTTTATAATACTTAACTGTTTTAATGTCTGAGTCAAAAACAATACTTCAATGCAACTTTATTATTTTTAAATGTTTAGCCTTTGGACATTGGCACTGATGTTGAAATTTGAAAAGGCCAGTATTTATCAACCAAAAGTATAAATCACCATGTTATATGCTAAACAAGTACTTTTTCTCACTAGTGTTAAAACATTGAAATGCAATCAGTAAAACTAATGTAAAGGAACTTGCAAGAAAAAATGTGAGAATACAGAAAATTAAAGATTAAGTAACTTTAATAACAAATCTAAAACAAAAAATATCTATATGCAATATAAGATTCTACAAAGTTTAACCCTTGTCACTTATAACATATTATAGAATGCTGACTTGCGCTTAGCAGCATTACTGCCTGTTGGAGTGATAAGGATTGAGTCTGATAGCAAGTCACTTAACAGAAAATAAAACAATAAATGCTATTTTATATTCCCTGACAATGATTTTGGTTTCAGTCAAATGTTTTTAGTTTTAAAATGTGATCTTTAAACGTTGAAACTTTTCTTTGCACAACATAAATGTCATGATTATGTAACTTTATACAAGTACATAATTAAAAAGCTTATTTAAGTATTGCTGACTACATTTCCAAGGTGCCTAGATCCCTTTAAATAATTAAATATGATACAAAAAACAGTCAAATTTCAATACTTTTGAAGTCACCAAAAAGTCTACTACAAAGACAGAATACTATAAATTATTCAAACATGAATACTATTTACATGGACTTGAGATTTCCACGAAATCAGAGATTCTCAAATTCATCAATATAACACATGAAGAACGTGGAAATATCACAGCTTTTAAAATCTTTAGGTAGACTTTTATCACCATGTCTAACCAATAATGCAGACATACAGAGTATAAATAATCACATTGATGGAATTCACTTAATTAAATTTATCTTGCATAGATAGATTTAATAATATCTACAGAATCAATATGTACACATCATAATTAAATGACGTTAGTTTCACAATTCAAGAAAAAATTAAATATTATTGCTCATGGAAAAGGAAGGAGCGATTTCAATCAGGAGTTTCAATTGAAAGTGCTGGCACAACTACCCTGAGTTCAGATTGGGAAGAGAGATTTTTCTTCTTAGAGTGAGGATAAGCAGGCTTCCCACAAGCTAATACTTGTACAGGAGGTTCATTATCTTCAGGTTCATTACTGTGTAAGCTGTATGATATGTTACCATACTCTTGAAGCAGGGGGCAAATTCCCAACAAAAATTGACAGAAATCCTTTCTTATTCCAAACCACCCTGTATTATGAAACAAGGATATTAACATATAGATTTAAAAAAATTTAAATTATGTAACTAATAAAATAATAATTTAAATACAAGAACTAAATGTACTTGTTTCCACAACTTATTTCAGAAAACAAATGGAAAGCAAAAGATAAAAAATCTCCTATTATATTTTAATAAACATAAAGTAATTAAAATATGTAGCACAAAAAATTATACTTACAATGATTTCCACCTTTTGATCCAAAGGCTAAAAATATTAGAACAATAAAAGTAAAGTATAAGGGAATGCAAGTTGCAGCATAGGTCAAACTACTTTCACTATCCAGCTTATTGGAGAGCAATACCTATAAAAAGATAAATATATGAAACACCAAGAGGTGCTAATATCATTTGTAATGTTCATGAACAGTGTTCAGGGATGATAGTAGAAAAGTGGGTAAACTCAAATTAATAAAAAAGAAATTATTACACATTTGATATATCAACCCTTACTTTTCTACGTGAGCAGTTCAATCGAGTAACACAATAAAGTAAAATTGTACTAGTTATACTATTGTGTCAGATAAAGTACATATAGAGAAGTCCCTTGTGATATTAAATTGAAATTAAATTAATGCACTATCAAAATTAAAATATGAATATTTACATCAATGGTGAGCCATAGTGGATTTATTAATTTTTTGCAACATCTTCCAGGCTTTTGCAAATTTTACTATGTCAAGCTTGATTATGACCCAACACACCCCACACTACAAATTCCAGACAAGTGAAACTTGCTAGAGATTTGTATTTAAGTCTAAACCTCATAAAAACTGGATTTAGATATGTAGTGGAAAAGCTTGAAAATAAAATTGTTATTCTGCAACTTAAGTATGAAAGAGAAGGAAGCACACATACAGTAAAATTTGAAAAGATGAAACATAATATATTGTTTTACTTAGTTTCCACTCATGTTTATTGTTGGTTCTAAACATTTTTGTAGGTGTAAAGTGTGCCAAAATGGTTAGATCATTTTCATTATTGGCAAATTTACTTGATATAATACATATAATTGTCTGATATCATTAAGAATATTTCTATCTCCATTTCACAGAAACGATTAGCTAAGCTTAAAGTCTTAAGATGAAAACAGCATAGTTCATTATTTGATAATCATGTAAAGTTAACCCATCAAAACATGAACGAGTATAAAACCTATCCTTGGAACCATTCTTTTGTTCAAAAATAGGGAAAGATTGTGCATATCATTTTTAGTTTTCTGTACTGAATGAAATTTTGAAAATGTTTGAACCTCCATTACATCAGATTATTGCCTTAATTAAGCAGAGTAACTATTGTGAGTTGACAAATTGTTGCAAATACATATCGAACAATTTCAAATTAATTTTATCATTTATTGAAGGTACTGCGAAAAATCATTTCAACTTATCCTATTGATTATTTAAAAGATAACGTTAAAAATAAAATATATACATAAAAAATCGAGCATTACAGCAATTAAAATTGAATTTAAAATTATAATAAAAATAGTTTGCCATATAAAGGGCAGTAAATATTTCCCACATTTACTTTTGCGTTAATTTTCATAAACTATTTCTATATGAAATGCAGATACATGTATAAAATGCATTAAAATAACAACAAAATAATCAATCTATACTTTAATGAAGAAAAATACATACCAAATAAATTAAAAGAGGTATAACTATCACACTATATGACACAGCAGAATGCATGCTTGTACGTCGTTGTTCAGCACTAACCTCAGGGGTGCGCAGCAAAATGCTTGCAAATATAATGGCATACAAGACACCAATAACTGCCATACACATTACAATCCAAAGTGGAACAAAAACAACCTGAAAAAAGTAATAAGTTCAATACATGTAAAATATAAATGGATACAAAACAATGTCATAAATGTCCACAAATATTTTTCCTGATCCCAACCATTAACTATGTTTAATTTCTCTAATGGACGAATAGCTCATTCTGAAAATCAGTGAAACAAATTGATCTTTAATGACCATCATTCTAAATGGCCAATTAAAGGAGATTCATAAAATTTACACATGGCATCTTCATTGCACTAATCTAGTAATCACAGGCCGACATTTAAGATAAGCAAATACTCACCGTTGCAGTGAGTGATTTCAATAAAAATTCTGAATGAGTGAAAAGGGGTGTTTTGGGGAGGGGAGTTTGCTTCAGAAAAATTCTGAAAATATTTCATAGGAATGTTTGAAAGAACTCTGAAGTGTATTGGTATGTATAATCATTATCAGAACCATCAGCACTCACAACCCAACCACAAAAATGAAAGTCAAGATATCTAAGAGTTAAGACATTTGCTAGTGGACAAGTGCTTCAATACTAAAATAACAATGTCATAATTTTTAAAATTTTATATCAAAGTTTCATCTACAAAAACTGAAACCTAAATTATTTTCTTAATGATTGCCAAATTCACTCAAAAGATAAAGAAATATTATTTTTACAGGTCTATTAATAAGTTGTACTAACATAAGGAGTTGAATGGCATTTGCTGTAAATTATAATATGTAATGGAATATACTTGAGTCACACAAACCATTTACAAAAGTTTAATAAAGTTAAAACATAAAATTTACATACACACCCCCAAGTAGACACATACATTTAAAATATCTTGGGGGAAAAGGTTAAGGGGTATGTTTATGATCGCAGCCGGTGTGACACTGTTTTCGTTCTCACTTTTAGTTCGGCAACAGTTCTGAGGTTTATAGCTCCGCAGCTGGTGCTGCACACATAGTTCACTCGTTACAAATATATATTTTCATATATATGCATGTGGAACTCTTATTTGTTGGTAAAGGAATGATGCTCTTAACTATTAAATATGTTTAATTACAATGGATAGGGAGAAACTATTTACAGGGGATCAGTGTTAGTCACATGCTCAAAATGCATGGCCGTATGTCACCTTTGTCAGGGTTCTCCAGTCTCTCTGAGATCTGACTCATTCAACGATCTAACTCGATCTATCTTCATCCTCACACTCGATCACTTCCTGAATAAAAGGAAATGGCAGGTGTTCTTCTGATACTTTATACCCAAATACCCATGTACATATAGACTTATAAAAGCATCTACTGCACCTATTAAGTTGTAAAAGACTGAGTAAAATAAGAAATTAAAAAGAGGAAATTACAAAGATCCAATCTCAAAAGGCGAAAATTTTGTGTCTGAATCAATTACCACTATTCAGAAACATTTTGATTGTATAAGTAAATATCTTCAAAACATTCAAGACACATTTTTGGCAGTCACCAAAAGTTAAAGACAAGAGAGGAAGCAATATAAAAATATATCCTTATAACTAGAAACTAATTTGTACAGTTAAATTATAACTTAAAGATTATCATAAACAAAAAAGCATCGTTTATAAGATGCAATGTTTCAAACTTTTTTCACTTTAAATATAAAAACATTTCAGAAAATAACTTGATTAAAATTTGGAATCTACTTACAACCCAATTCCACAATATAATTTCATCCAGCCGTAAAGCCAAAAAAATAAATTGAAGAATGTTGACAGAACAAAACAGTTCTAACTGAAATGGAAAAACATTCAAGATTATGAATTTTGTTATTACAATCAATAGATACAACTCAATAAATTTATATTTCTGAAAACAATTCAATCAAAAGAGATATTAAGAATCATACTCCTACTTTACCTTTGTGAATAAAAGGTTCATCCCTATATAATATATAGTAGAAAATAAGTCAATGAAAATATGTGTAGTATATCGTACAAGTAGTGTTGTATGCTGAACTCACTACAGGAATTCTACTTTTAAAAGCAAATGAGTAAAATAAAGTTTAAAATAAATTTCAAATTCATATGCTAGGTACAAATCTCTTTTAAACCATAATTGAAAGGACAGTTCTCTTAAGAAATGTACAATTAGCTTTACCCATTTTAAATATACATATTTCATACCAACATCAAACATTTAATCCAAAGTACCTTTCTGGTTGGATTGATCAATTTCACATACTATTTATTTTACATTTTACTAATACCCTCAGATTTTATCTCATGTTACATACCTCTTGAAACTTTTCTCCACTTTTTAAATTATCTTTTAACTTTATTTGTATATCTTGATTTTTTAATTTAACACTTCATAGAACATTAATCATTTTGCAACTTGCCCTCTTTTCATGCTTAATAAGGATATTAAATCCATTATTTGAAACACATGTAGTAGTTTTAAAATCATGTAAGTACTTTAAGACAATAATCTGTCAGATGTTCCCTCTATGCCAGATGATTTTTAGAATGTGAAATATTTTAGGGCTGAACAGAAACTCGGTTTATGCTCTTTTAAGAATCTGGAAAGCAGCATCCTTTTGATAGGTCAGATTATCCATAATGTGACGTGTTATTAGCTCAAATTCTTAAACTAATTTGATGTTTTTCTCATCTTCAACTATTTTACTATTTTTATTTTACTGGTGTGTTGCACATCAGACAGAATCATTTATCTTAATGTTCATAAAGTTTGTAATTGCTGTTTTGATAAATGAATAGAAGAATCAGGAATAGCATGAAGAATTTTGAAAGCAGTAATTAGCACCTTAAATTTACATACAAAATTTATTTCTCGATTTTTCTCTTAATCTTTTATCACATTTAATGAAAAATTTGCAAATGATGTAAATTTAAAACATACACTGCAAAAAAATTAGGGTACCACATAGTTTTAACAACATCATGAAAATAAATTCACTGTGAAAACGAATGAAAATTTAAAAAATCTTAGTCTAGGGCATAGTAAAAAATCAAAAGAAAGCTTCGTATACAAAATAACTTTTGTGAGATCAGATACCGGAAAAAGATAAAAGTGCTGAAAATCGTGATTGCTAAAAAGCTTCTTGTTTATGCCACTTCTTTTGTAAAAGGCAATTGTTTAAAGCTTTTTGTGAAAAGTTGGCTTTCAGAAAGTCCCAACATGATTTACTGGAATCTGGCATTCCTGACTGGAATCGATTTCAAGAAACAGGGAATGTTAGATGAAGGTCAGGGCAAGGATACACATGCAACCACTGCAACTGACGACAGGTTTTACTGTTAACAACCCATTGAAATAGACAACGAATGACAGCTGTAAAACTTCTCTTGGCAACACACAAGCAGGAGGTATCAAGTCCAACAGTCCAAAATTAGCTTCACCAAGGTGGCTTCTATGCACGTAGGTCAATGGTGTGTATTCCTTGAACCACAAGGCACTGTGTGGCCTCGAAAAGATGGGTTGAGGAGAGAGGATGCAAAGTGAGTGGAGTCGCGTGCTTTTCACTGACAAGTTAGTATTCAGTCTAGAGTCATACAACTGACATGTTCTGGTCTGGAGGGAAAGTAGCACACAAAATAACCTCTTTTGTTTCTACAGAAAAGATCACAGTATAGAGGTGGATTTATGGTCTGGACTGGAATCAGCATAGGTGGACATATAGACTTGTATATACAGAACAGCAGTTTGTCGGCTCAAAGGTATACAGAAGAAATACTCAGACCTTGTCATACCATAAACTGCAGTCATTGGCAATTCTTTTCTTTTAATGCAAGGCCTCATAGAGCTCATCTAGTGGAGAACAGAAGCAGAAATAATACAGCATATGGAGTGACCAGATTGCTTCCCTGACTTATATCTGATTGAGCATGTCTGTCACACACTCGGACGACACATTGCAGCTAAACAGGTACCTCCATTGACTGTTCATGACCTGAAGATTGCACTCAATGAGGAGTGGAGCAGCCATCCACAGAATCTCATTGAAAACCCCATTGCATCCATGACAAACAGATGTGCAGCAGGCTTAGCTGTTAGAGGGGATCACACACCCTATTAAAGATCTTTCACCACTTTCAAAGAATATTTTTTCTTTTTTACAGGTAAACATATTTTAACTTGGAACTTCTGACCTAGACATCATATATTATAGTATTAAAATTTACTGTATTTTTTATTACATGCATTGTGCATTAATATATGTATATTTCCTATTTTATGCTCATCCACGGCTGTCTCACATTATTTTCTTCATTTTATTGCTTGCTCCCCTACTTTGTTTGATCAGCGTATATTTGAGTTAAAGTTGCAAAAATATCTTATTTAAAATTATCAAATGAATTGTTCTATGAGAAGTCTTTCAAGCAGGAAGACACTATCATCAACTTGTCAAATAAAGCACAACTCTCAATGAATAAATCTGGGAAATTAAAACAAATTTTCTTCTACATTTCTCATTTTTAAAATGTTTCTTATAGAGAAGACACAGAAAATTTTGATGTTTCACTTTCTCAAACAAAATAATTAATATATAAATCAAAAATTATTTTTATATATTTGCCCATTTTCTCATAATAGGACCCAAAACTATACCAATTTTAGAGAGCAAATATATCATAATCAAAGTTTCGCTATTTGCTGTATAAATATAGCAAACAGAATTTTTTTAAATAGTTATTTTTTAGTTTTCAATTTATCAATACATTCCTGGTTGCATTTTTAATATTTATAAAAGCATATGAATTCTTGAAAACTTAAGGCCATGTTACAAAAACTGAAAATAAAACATTTTAAATAATTGTTACTCTTTATTATACAGTTGGTTTGTTGGGATTTCATGAAGCAAGGGCCATATTTGGCCATGCTGTGCAAGACACAAGACATATCAAGTAATAGACATACACACACAATGAAAGTTTTACTGACACAGAAGAGAAATACACCCAGGGAGGAAAGCATCTGACAGGAATCAAACCTGTGCCGCCTACAACTTGAAGGTTGCTAGCGCAGTGGGCATACCAACTGAGGCCCAATGGCCCCTTCATTATACGGCTAAAGATGCATTCTAGCCAAAAACCATTTTAATGCAATTACATAAAAGTTACATTGATTCACCTTTATTCCTTAACATTAATTCCATAAAAATAAAGTGGACTTAGAAAATATTATAAGTAAATTTCAAGTATTCAAAATCTTTTAAATACCTCTCTCTCTCTTAAGTTATATAATTCTTTAGTCACCTAAAGTAATAATTTTTTATTTGCAAGTTACACTTAATTTTATTATTTCAAATTTTTGTTAATGAAAATGCATTGTTATTCAAAAATTAAAGAATCAGTTTTTATTAGAACAGAAATTTATGAATTAAGCAAAAACTTACCTCAAATGAGCGGTCATGTTTAACAGCCCAAATGCCAACGACAACAGATATTATTGAAATTAATATCAAAGGAAGAAATACTAAAATCCACCAATGGCGATTATTTTCCAGTTTATCACACACCAAAACTTCAAACATAAGTAACAGCACTTGTAAGACAACACTGATCAACATAGCTTTGTAATGAACATAACCCTCGCCTTCGACTCTAGAAGAAAACAAATATGATAGCTAGTCGAAAGGAAAAACCTGACAATAAGTAAATAATATAAATTACACTACTAATAAATTGGAAACCAGCAAATTCTCAATATTAGGAGGTGATGGTAAAGACAGCAAATATAAGATAAAAAGAATTAACATTTGCAGGCTATAACTACATAAACTACACTTTGATTTTGTCGTAATCAAACACATGCAATTATAAATGATGGCTCTTTAAGTAGCAGAAAATAACCAAACTAAATGAAAAAATAATTTTAAGAACTTGTATCAAACAATATATTGCTAAGGTTCACTGTCTGCATATTCAACATAATTTAAAAATGTTTTGAGAAAAAAACGCTTCCCAGATATTATTTCCTTGTTGCTCTTAAATGCTAAAATTGTCAAAATATGTTCACTGATTCAAGTAGCAAGAACTTTTAATGAAGGATTTTAATATAATCATATTTTACTCACTTCCACAACCTCAAAGAGATTCATACTTACAGGTGGATTCAGGGAGGGGGGTCATCTGATTTCTCTACACCTTATATATTGGATCTTAATTGAATTAATTTTACATAAATTAAATATTAAAATGTTTCTGATATGAAAATAACAGATAGCTCATTGCTATCTATTTTCATTTTTTAAATCATAAAAATCAGATTTTATTTAAATCAGATTTTTTTTAATTAAATCAGATTTTAATTATGTTAATTAATTCATTGCCTCTATATGGCTAAATTTGTTAGATATGAGACATGAAATCACAGTATAGTTTTTATACAATATTCACTTGTGTTTAACATTAATATATACTATACGAGGGTTTAGAAAATTTAGCAGGGCAAATGTTTTAAAGATTAAAACAATTAAAATTATCATTGGGCCTTGTTATTTTTATTCCTTCATGTGAATTGTATTTCATGATACAAATCCTTTGTCCTTTCTATTTAAGTTATGCCAATTTTCTTCCAGTGGGTTTACTAAATAAGCTAGGAAGTAAGGGGCACATAGTACTCGTTTTTAACATACTGAAAACAAATGTTAGTGCTAATTCCTTTATCAGAAATAAATTCACCCTCAGTGGCATCAGTTCAAGCCTATACAACCTTTCCACTGGAAGACTAAAAATCAACAGAACTCTTTGTGCAATGCATGAAATGACCCCGAACTCAGCCTTTACCTGTGTTCAGAGAACAAAAAGAAATATTTGTTGTTAGGTTATCATTCTAACACAGATGACAACTTTGAGGGGTTTCGAACCTCTTGTGTCCCCACAAAAGGAAAAGGTAAATATTTCCAATGAGAAACCAAATAAGTTGTTCAAAAGAAACACCTACATATGCCCTAGGAGCCTGACCCCTTGAAAATTTTTAAGGTAGATCCAGAGCTCCCAAACATAAGGGGTAAATATTACAAATATGAGGGGCCCCAAATATGCAGTGATTCTCTCTTAACAGATCATTTGATCAGAAGGGACGTTAAATTGTAGAGACCGAACTCCTTGGGTCCTAAAATTTTTTTGGTTGGGGCTTAGTCTTCCTTCAACATGAGATAAATATTACAAATATACTGATAACATCAGTAATTGTTTATATTAACAAATAAAGAATTCTGAAGCACTCATATATGAAGCAAGAGTGTTCCTCACCAATTTCTCCAAGTTGGCATCACAGCATCCCAATTTGTGCTACAATCTTTAAAAGGGTATCCAGTTATTTTCAGTTTTAAAAAGTCATTCTTCAGGTGTTACTGAGTAGAAGCAAATTTTTAAACTTATTTGGATAAATAACACATTTTGTTCCAGGCTATTTCATTTTTAATAACATTATTAAACTTAAATTAAGAAAATCTAATGTTTGATTTGAATTAAGGCTTTTTTAATAAAAATCTATTTAAATCAAGCTGATAGGCATACCCTGTTCAAATCTAAATCAAAATTTAACCTTGGATACCAAGTTTTAAATCATTTGGTAGGATTATGAGTATGAAAAATCTGAAGCATCTGAAGTTAAGTTAATTTCCCAGCATATTTTCTGAAATAATTTTCCTATCATGGAAATTTATCATGGTATTATTGAAGTATCCAGACAAAATCTGAGTGTTCCTTTCTTTAAGTTAAATTTTAATATGCACTAATTATTATGAAATTGGTATTCAAAAATATTATGAACATTAAACATATTTGGATGTAAATCGATTCAAAACTTTATGACACGTAAAATTTCAGCTTTACTCTTAGTGGCTTTTTCACTATCAGAAATTTATACTTTTTTGACACTGAAAAATAAAATAACTAACTTTTACGGGAAGAAAAGAGCTGAAAATTTGCATTTCATAAAAGATATACTTCTGAATAGATTCCTATCAATGTTTATGAAGGTTTTAATCATAATTTTTTTAATATTAATGTCATATTTTATTGCATAGTAAAATTAACTTAAATTAACATATTACAACATTTCAGCATGATTGGAAGATTATTTCAAGAGAGAAGGATAAAAGGGATCAAAGCCCATAAAGCTACCTTGACATTAGGTTCACTAAATTTTTCTTGATTGTAGTGACAATGTCTTCTGAAAGGATCCAGCACAGCGAATATTTTTAACTCACAGAACACAAATTTAATTTACATCATATATTATTTACAAGGAATTATAGCAAGGCAAAGGAAAGAGATTACACACCCACGGACATCCGATCTAGTATGCTGGTGCCAGAAGATATTCTTATTAATCTACTCTTCCATATCAATTGAGTGTTTGGTGCTTCTAGTGAGAGTACCTAATGCTACAATGATCACAATCCAGAAACGGCAAAACATGACTAGCAACTAGGTATACAAGGTTAAATGTTTTAGACTTGGAATTTTGAATATTTTCAATTGCAAAATACTTTTGCAATGCTGTATGTACACATACATTTCAATCTTTGGGGCACTCAGTTTTTCTATAAGAAAAATCATTACTGTGGTTTTCTTTTCAATGCTGGACCTTACAAAAAGAAACTACCACATCCAACATATTTGAGTGAAACAGTGCAAGATCTGATGTTTGATTTTGTCATTGGAAATTGAATTTTGCTGTGTTTCACTTTTTAAAGGTAAAGTTGATACTTACTTTCCATCATTATGAATGCCTACAATGTAATCAAAGTAGACAACAGCCAGATTTTGTGAAGGCGATTAGGGCACGGGCACCCTATTGGGGCCAAAACAGATAACTTGCACACAGAAAGCTATTTACTACATAAGAATTAGCAGGCTCGGTGGAGATGTCAAATCTGGGGCACTGGCGATTTATCACCAAACATGGTAACCTTGGCCTTTTGATCTAGATTTATGGCAACCCCTCTTTTAACGAAATTGAGATACTTGCGTTGAATGATTTGCGGTTTGAAGCGTTAAATTTGAAGCCGGTGCTCTTGAAGAGGTTTAGTTTTGTGGGATTGGTTTTCAATTGGTTTTCGTGTTTGCCGTTGGGTTTCCAAAATTTTTTATTACCATCTTTTCAAGTAAGTGGCGCATTTCTACTGATTAATTTTTTTTTAATTTTTTAATTAGAAATTAAATTAATTAATTACCGTTTGTGATATTATAGATTTATTAGCCGCTCACTTACCCTTGATTTGGTATGGCAGTGGATGGTTTGACTGGGCGTATAAATGCGTATTTTTTTGGGAAAATGCATGATGAATCTGTAGCGAATCCGGAGAGCTTGAAAGTGATTGTATGGAGTCAGAAAGTTGGTTTAATTGCGAATAGTGTGAAATGTCCAGAATGTGGGAGTGAAATGGCTTTAAAATATAGAAAGGATGCGAGCGATAGGTATGAATGGTTGTGTAGAAAGGATGGACATAAGCGAAAGCAGTCGGTGCGAAAGGGAACTTGGTTTGAAAATAGTAAATTGCATGTGTGTAAGATTCTTTTGATTACGTGGTACTGGGTGAATGAAACGCCAATTAAATGTGTTATGAATGAGATGGATGTGGCGACCCATACTATGAGTGATTGGTTTAATTATTGTAGAGAAGTGTGTGTGGATGCTTGCTTGGAATTTAATGGAAAGATTGGAGGAGTAGGAAAGACTGTGGAAATTGATGAGAGTAAGTTTGGTAAAAGAAAGTATAATAGGGGTAAGCAAGTGGAGGGTAAATGGGTGTTTGGTGGAATTGAAAGGGGTACGGATAAATGTTTTATGGTTGTAGTGAAAGACAGGAATAAGAATGTGTTGAGTAAAATTATTCTTGAAAGGATTTTGCCGGGAACTACCATAGTGTCTGACTGTTAGAAGTCTTATGCTGGTATCGATAACCCGAAGGATAAACAATTCAAAAGTTATCGGTTCGAGCATCTGACGGTCAACCATAGTGAACACTTTAAGAACCCGGCTACAGGAGCCCATACCAACGCAATTGAGGGGACGTGGGGTGCAGTCAAATGATTTCTTAAGGGAAAAAAAGACTGTGAATGATCAATTTGACGGTTACCTTGCCGAATATATTTGGCGGCGGCAACATAATGGGACAGAAATCCAACGCATGTTCCTCTCATTCATTGAGGATATTAAAAAAATTTTCAACCCTGATGAATCATCTTAAAGTAGAATGTAAGTTTTATTTTTCTTTACTTTTTATTGCTTATTTGTGAATTTCTTATTTTTACTTCCTGATGTAAGACATCGAATCGGCAAGTTGGCCGCTATACTGGTGTTGAACGCCATCTTGATTTGGCGACAAAAATTGCTTGGCGACAAACATGCCCCGGATTCAACATATTTACCGCAGGCTCAATTTATGATTGCAATTGTAAATTTTGTTGAGTGTTTTTTAAGAAACTTTCAGGTCTAATGACTAATATAGTATATCTTGCATTTATACTTTTTTCTTAAAATTCATCAAAAATCTTGAGTTCCATTTGCTCTGAAATCTAACTTAATAGAAACAATGCATGAGATCAGCTACTACTCAGATGAATCAGGTAATGCTGGAGTATGAAACAAATTGGATCACAAGATAGACGTTTGTAGTCAAACGATAGACGAAAGGTGGACACATTAAATACTTGTAAGGTACATAAAAAAATTCTGAATACTTCTCTTTCCATTAGTGTTACCTAATCCCCTGTCATTGTTATGTAGTTGTATACTAAAATCCCAGAGACCACTGACACATATTGCGAGACAAATTGCAGACCTATTCAGAGGAAGAGCCCAAGGGGCTCAAGTCCACCAGTATTTGTGTTGTCATAAAACAATTATAAATAGGTGCTGAAGTTAGTTTAATCAGCGTAGATCTAAGTTTCAATAAGCACACAGGTAAAAATACATGTAGACATATCTGAAACCAGTAAAAAAATCATAAAAGCGATGGTCATACAATACACCAATTCAATTGAGATAGAGAACCAAGAGAGTAGATTGGGCTACCTAAGAAATTATTTTCTGAATACATCTTGATAGCTGTATTGTTATGAAACAGCACAAAAAGTTGGTAATATTTCAAAACAATTATACACAGGTATTAATATGAAACTTGAATTAAGCACAACAGTTGATCAATGATCGAGTTAAAAACAAAATAGATTTATTACCTATATTGAGGATGCCTCCACCACACATAGCTTCCAACACATGCTCCGGAAATAACCATAGCTTTCCATATCCATAGTGGAAGAAATACAACCCAATAACTCCAAGTAATCGACCCATCAAGTCTCAAGCAAAACAACACAGTAAAAAGGAAGAGACAGGCATAGACTAAAAATTTGCTGGAAATAAATTTAACAGATAAATACAATAAACAGACATTTATTGGAATTAATTACATAAGTATTTATTTACACATGATTAAGTAAAATATACATATAAATCTCAAACCAATCTTGATTCACTCCACTACTAAACCAATCTTATTCCCTCAGTATAACTAAACCAATTTTTATTCCTTCCATTACTCAATTTTCTATTACCACATCTAAAGTAAAGCGTTTTAATCAGCCATTTGAACATTGAAGGCCCAGCAGATCCCATGAACTTTATTTCATCTCATTGATATCTCTGCTCTTTTCTTATTAATATATATTATTGAAACAGTATCAATAACATCATTTGCTTCAAGATGTCAATTGCAAAATTCTCATATCTATCACAATACTGTTTTAACCCATGCATATAAGTTTCAAATGTCAAAAACAATTTTCAATGAAATACTCAAATGTGCAGCCATTGAAAGCACACACACACAGTATTAATATCACATTCATTTAGTTCTAGCTTGAGGTTTGAATCCACTTGAAGCCTGAAAAAATATTAATTTTAGATGAAAAACAGATAACCCTTTCTAATATACTGCTGAAAAGGGTTGGTTGATTTGGTTGGGCTTTATAGCGCAAGGGCCATTTCAGGTCAAACTGTGCCAAATAATAAGTAATGGACACACAATGAAAGTTTTACTGCCACAGAAGAGAGAAATATACTCAGAAATTGAATCTGTGCAGTCTACAGCAAAGCAGGTGGCCATGACTCAGTGAACAAACTCACTGAGCCATAACTCTGCTGTTAAAAAGGGCACAAAGAACTTGATGGCTATCATACTTTAACCCAAAAATCAGAACACGGAATTACAAAGTTTTCAGTTTATCATCACAAGGAAATTCAATTAACTGTTCCTTCTCTCCACCTGTCAAAGTATAGGTATATCTCGATTTGTAAGTGAATTCACTTTTGAACTGGTTGTGAGTAAGTTAAACAACTTTCGGTCACGAATTAAGGAAGATTTAGTCAACAAATTTTGAGCATTTCATTCATGGTTCATGAAATGTATGTGAAACAAAACAATTAATTTACATTGTATAATATACAGGTCATAAAAATTTGCATGTTTCTTGGTCCTAACCTGTATGTATTTGTCCGCTGATGCTGCAGAACTAAGTATTTTTTATTAAATGCAAAATTTAAAAAACTACAACTATCTTCACTGGAGTGATAGGCTTGACTACCTCTCATTGCAATGCCTTCTACAGCACCAATTGCAATTGCACCCCCTTGATCATCTGGCACTCAAGACTTTGCTACATTATTGAAAGTCATAACCTAAATGTATTCAGACACAAGGACTTTGTTATCTGGAGCCATTATCTGGAGACTTTGGATCTGGTTTGTCTAGAAAGAACCATTGGATTCTCGAGGGATTAAGCAGGGGTGTCCTTGGACAATCATCCGGGCAAGGAGAAAAAGAACTATAGGGATGAAAAAAGGGACTCAAGTGGTGAGCACTGAGGAGAAAAGACGTTGTGTTGTCCTTCGTAGTCATGTCAACGCTACTACAATATAAATATGCATGGTACCCATCTCTTCTACTAAATGTACAGCAAAGCACCCCTGAAGTAGCAACTCTGTTAACCTATATTCATAGTGGTAAGAAAAGAACCACAACAAACGTATTGACACACAAGCAGAAGCAAAACAAAGGTTACTAATTAATGTCTATAAATTGTATCTGTATGGTCTATTTAATATGCACAATGCTTATCTATATATATATTTCATTTTCAAAATAAAAATGTTCTACCTGGGATTAAAATCTTGAAATAGACTTTGTAGATTCATTTCCAAGCAAAAGAAAATTTAATTGAAAACTACTAATAAAGCTTACGATAGTGTCACATTTTAAATTGTAAGCCAGCTATTAGAGGAGGGATTATTATGCTTATATATTTCATAAGTTGTCTTGAATGGGGACACATTGAAAATAATCGTTCTGGAAGCGATCAATTAAAAATTTTAATGCACTTTTCAACCAACATAAGATTATGTAATTAATGCAGTGGGAAACAAAATTTTGAAGTACTAAAAACTTAAACAACGAGATCAGACGGGTAGGTGAACGAAAAACAAAAACCGACAACAGACAGATCACAACACTCCTCGACGGAATCTCCAAATACAAAGAAAGATATAGTTCGAGAAGAATACATTTCCCTACGCAACATATTACAAATGTTCATAGAGGGCAGTACTTACCATAGGTGATGGGAGGGGGTATTTCAATTAACGTCACACTGGAGTAACACAACGGGCTATTGGTGACGGTCCGGGATCAATCCCAAAGGGAAAGATCCGAGGACAACACCACGTAATTTTGAGCCACGGTCAGATGACGAGGCAACACCTGAGCTGGCACCCCACTCTCCAAACTTCCACACCACGCCAACGTGAGGACATTTGAGGCCACGACAGATTTAACGTGCACCAGCCCCCTTTTTACACGCCGGTGTTTAGCTGGATTCGAACTCGCAGCCCTTCGGTTGCTAGTACGTTACTCTTCCAACCGGGCCACCGCGGCCCTTCCATAGGTGATGGAAGCAACATGAATTAATTTTTCGAATAGGATGACTTTTTTAAAAATAATACTGAACACATTTGAATGTAATTTATCAATCTGATTCAAAGATTAGGTTTTCGAGTTATTTTGGGAGGAATTTTCAGTGTAAACAAACATATCAGAAGGTAGGTAGTTGAATTTACGTCAACAGGAGATGTAAATAGGGTTATTGGCGACAGTCAGGGAACATACCCATAGCGGAGATATAAAAGTAAAGTGAGCTATGGTAACCTTTTTATGACCGTATGATCATGTGACCCAAAACAGTAGTCACGTGGTCCTCAAACTCTTTTTCTCTAAAGCCCAAATACGTAGTTTGCGCATTCCTTCTTCCATAGCACATGCATTGAAAGTGAAAGCTAGCATGGTTCTATCGTGCTGTGTATATGAATGTAATTACAAATTTATTAAAGGTGGAAACATTACATTTCACAGGTGAGCGATTTACTTGCATTTTACATTTGTTTTTTGCGTTTTTCAGTGTTTACTAGTATGATAAAAATAGATGTTCTAACTTAGGAATTCTTAATATAAACTGCGGACATTTCCCGTTCTATAAAAAAAGATTTCATAGATTTGCTATCAATATATATTTAAAATGATGTTTAAAATAAAATAACTAATGTTTCAATGTGTTTATTAGTGTAAATTGTACGAGCTTATAATATTAAAAATAATAAACCAAACTTTAAAAACTTGAGAAATCGTTCTCTGTCTTGGCGATGATTTTTTGGCGCAAACTAGGATCACTATATTCTTTTGTGTCTTACACAATAAAAATATTATGAATTGAAAACATGAACTTCAGTACATAATATAAATTTTTTCTTGCGGAACAAAATTGTTTTGTATGCACCCATCTGTGGAATTACATAATAATAAAAATTAAAATAAAAGATAAATTTCGAAACTTTTAAGAATTATAAATTAAATAAAATCTATTTGTTAATAATAGGATTAAATCATTTCATAAACCGTATTATAAATATGAACCACATTTATGAGCTTACGGGAACCTTTTTGTTTGTTTTAAAATATTTGTAAAATCTTTCATTATAAGATTGTGCATTTGTGACAAAAGAGCTTTTCTTTCAAATAATTCCCCTTGAACCTATAACGTTCTACTGGAATGGCGAAAAACAAATTGTCGTTCTCTTATGTGGAAAACAAAAATAGCGCATGAACGGAAATTTAAATATTGTACCTGTTTAGGCGTATTTTTATTCTTGTTAATGAAGCATGCAATATAGCAAATTGGAAAAGCAAACAATTAGAGAACGAAATGAAACTTCTTTTGTATTAATTCTAAACAATCCACGCAGCAGGAAAGTTTCTTTTATAAAAACATCTGCTTAACATCATGATATTTTTGCTTCGTATTTAAACCTAACATTAAAATTTAATTATTTTCCACTTTTAAGTCAGTTTTATCTTTCTTCCTTATATTTTTTAATCTTGAGATAAATCGTACAGAATTAGATTGTTTCTAACAATATTTGTGAGCATTTCAATGTTTATATCGTTCTTTAACTCGATAAAAAAGCGTGGTGGTGATAAAAATACATTCCACAGCAAAATGAAATCCTCCACTCTATTGTTTTCTACCTGAAAAGGGGTCACTTTTTGATTTTTTCTCTCTAAATACAGTATTTTAACGAATTAAGTATATTTGTGAAAATTTATGTACACAAAACATGTTCCTCAATTGCGCGAAACATTTATCTTCCACAATTTTACATTGAAAAGACAATTTTTTAAAAGTGTTAAATCTGTGATAACTTAAACTTTTAAGGTTCCATCCCTTAAAATAATAAAAATAGTTTTGTATTTATGATTTTTAGAACTATAAGTAAAACAATTTATATTTACTCGTAATAAGAACTTTTAGAGATGTATACCTGCTAAAAATTCATTTATTCAGTTCTTATGTATTTTAAATTATTTTGTTCCATTTATTAGTTTTCCTAAAGATGAAGAAAGAAGATGGCTAGTAAATGGCTACATGTTTCTATGAGTTATATTCAGTGGATTTAAAATGTGATGATAAATTTTATAAGTTTACTGTTTCTTATTTATCTTTCGTATTTATAAAATATTGATTTCACACACACAATAATTAATACACATTTAATATTAAAAATCCATCACAGAACTTTTGCACACACTTAAAATTATAAAATTTGTCGAGAGTTATTTACTTGAACAATTTTACAAATTTAAAATCGATATATAGACACACAGGTGTAACTTATTTAGTTTTTGAACCAAAAATCTAAAATTGGGGGGGGGGGGTATTTCAATTAACGTCACACTGGAGCAACACAATGGGCTATTGGTGACGGTCCGGGATCAATCCCAAAGGGAAAGAACCGAGGACAACACCACGTAATTTTGAACCACGGTCAGATGACGAGGCAACACCTGAGCTGGCACCCCACTCTAAAATTGGGTAAAACAGCTAACAACTTTAAGTACATGGTTTAAAAAGTTACCTTCCATCTTGTAAACATTTTATGTATAACTTTTCGCGTTAATAATACTTTTATGCGTAATTGTCCTAAAATAAATTTGCATTTACCAAAACATAAGCAATTATTATTCATAATATAAATGAAAGCTTTCAGTGTTGACCCAGATGTGATTTGAGCACGCAAGCTTCTTATCTGTTTCCACTATTTTTATTTAATGCATCAGTAAAATATTTATTGAGGCAGTCATTTCTTAACTTGTGTTCACGTTGGCGTGGTGTGGAAGTTTGGAGAGTGGGGTGCCAGCTCAGGTGTTGCCTCGTCATCTGACCATGGTTCAAAATTACGTGGTGTTGTCCTCGGATCTTTCCCTTTGGGATTGATCCCGGACCGTCACCAATAGCCCATTGTGTTGCTCCAGTGTGACGTTAATTGAAATACCCCCACCCTTAACTTGTGCATTTATTTTTCAATTTATTCCAACTCGTGCTAACCTCATTAAGTTTAAAAAAGAAGTTAGAATTATTTTCTGCTATTAAATCTTTAAGATAATTTTCACACACACACAATACCTATTACAGTTGTTAAAGAAAAATATATAATATATTGAATTAAAGGTCAGGTTTCGGTTTTGGTATTTTCAATTAACGTCACACTGGAGCAACACAACGGGCTATTGGTGACGGTCCGGGATCAATCCCAGAGAGAAAGATCCGTGGACAGCACCATGTAATTTTCAACCACGGTCAGATGACGAGGCAACACCTGAGCTGGCACCCCACTCTCCAAACTTCCACACCACGCCAACGTGAGGACATTTGAGGCCACGACAGATTTAACGTGCACCAGCCCCCTTTGTACACGACGGTATTTGGCTGGATTCGAACTCGCAACCCTTCGGTTGCTAGTCCGTTACTCTTCCAACCGGACCACCGCGGCCCTGTCAGGTTTCGGACAACTATCTTATACAAAATTTTAACCAGTGACGATATACTTGTGAGCATCCCCTAACCCTTTTGACATGTTCTCTAAATATACAATTGCAAAAGGTAACAAATAGTCCAGCGATAAATCAAACAAGCACTACAGGACCGTTCTCGACTGCGGGTCTGGTAAACCTGTGCGAAGGATTGTATCTGGATTGCAGGCTGGTTAAGCCGATTTGAAGGACCGGGCGTGATAAAAAAATATTTGGAGGATTGTATCTGGATTGCAGGCTAGGTAAAACTGTCCCGAGGGCATTATCTGGACAGCGGGTACGTTAAACATGTCCAGTATCTGGTCTGCTGTCCTAATAAACATATTTGATGGACTGTGGGCCAGGTAAACCTGTCCGGAGACCGTATCTGAACTGCGGTCTTGATAAAAACTTGGAGGGCCATATCTGGTTTGCGAGTCGGGTAAACATATCCGAAGGGCTTATTCGGCTTGAGGGCCAGTTAAACCTGTCCAGAGGGCCGTATCTGAACTCCGGGCCTGCAATCTATTCACTACAACGTATTTATCTTATACATACGGATTTTTGTTGCATACGTGCTAGTTAAACTTGATCCCAATGCCAACTTAAGCTAATTATGTAACAGTTCAAATTGCTAAACACATTAAAAAATTACACAAATTCAATAAATATTCAGTAGTATGCACATTCGAATCGCCTAACAATGCTAAAACGTAACTCAAATTCAAGAACTATTCAGTATTAAATACATTCTCATCGCTAACTTTTTATAAGTAAATGCTATGTCGCCAAGAGAAGCGATAAAAAATCAAATGAATCAACCTAGCTGAATTTTCACGTAGCAGTCACGTGATTACTAGCGACATGTTGCTCCCACTTTTTGAATCTCTTCTCAATACGATACTCAGTCTACTTATATTTCACGTCTATGATCATACCAAACGGTAGACTGCGATTTCACTTCCTCTTTCCTGTTCGCTTGATACATATTGGGTTGTCTAAAAATGTAGTTTATCACTAGTATGGCAAAGTTTGGCGTTTAATCAAATTTTTGCTTACCAATCAACTATCATACATCAATTCGGGCCGCGGTGGCCCGGTTGGAAGAGTAACGAACTAGCAACCGAAGGGTTGCGAGTTCGAATCCAGCCAAACACCGTCGTGTACAAAGGGGGCTGGTGCACGTTAAATCTGTCGTGGCCTCAAATGTCCTCACGTTGGCGTGGTGTGGAAGTTTGGAGAGTGGGGTGCCAGCTCAGGTGTTGCCTCGTCATCTGACCGTGGTTCAAAATTACGTGGTGTTGTCCTCGGATCTTTCCCTTTGGGATTGATCCCGGACCGTCACCAATAGCCCATTGTGTTGCTCCAGTGTGACGTTAATTGAAATACCCAAATACCCATACATCAATTCGAAATTTACTCTGGAATTTTTACTGGCGAAGTGCTGAAACTGTATTCGAAAAACAAGCCAACTCACGCAACGCTCAGAACACCGTGCGGGAAATACTACCACCACCTACATTTAGTTTGACAGAAAATACCTCGCATAGGTATAGGAAGCACGTTCTACCACAAGAACATTTCTGCCATTTACAAAGGGCCGCGGTCGTCATCTGACCGTGGTTCAAAATTACGTGGTGTTGTCTTCGGACCTTTCCCTCTGGTATTGATCCCGGACAGTCACCAATAGCCCGTTGTGTTGCTCCAGTGTGACGCTAATAAAAATACCATACCAAAGGGCCGAGGCGCTATGCCCACTGCGCTAGCAACCTTCGAGTTGTAGGCGGCACAGGTAGGTAGGTATTTAATTAACGTCGCACTGGAGCAAGATACCGTGCAATTGGCGACGGTCCGGTATCAAATCCCGAAGGTAATGATCCGAGGACAACACCACGTAATTTGGAACCGTCAGATGACGAGGCAACACCTGAGCTGGCACCCCACTCTCCGAGCTTCCACACCACGCCAACGTGATCAAAATTTTGGAATGATTAACTGAAAAGTCGGCCTGTAAATCTGCGCCTCCTGCAGGTAGTCTATAGTTCGGATAATAAAATCTTGATACTCAGAAAGCGATTGAATTTATTTTTCCACAGGACCATTTCTTAGTCTCCATACTATCATTTCTCGTCATCTGACCGTGGTTCAAAATTACGTGGTGTTGTCCTCGGATCTTTCCCTTTGGGATTGATCCCGGACCGTCACCAATAGCCCGTTGTGTTGCTCCAGTGTGACGTTAATTGAAATACCCCCCCCCCATACTATCATTTCAATTGGAAGATTTCGTTACATTTGCGAACTTTCGAGAGGATGACTCTACATAATGTAACTTAGGACATTTCACATGAAATATCACCGTAGTGCGAAAAACTAATCTATAATCCACCCACTTATAAATTCGTATAACAACGAAGCCGTTAAATCACACGAGTCCTGAGTCTAAGCATTTAAAGAAAGGTATTGTTTACGTACAACAAATAAGGCAAGAAATAAGTTAATGCTCAGAAAGAATAACGTCTAAATCTTTTCATATCGAAAGGGAGAGTACGAGGCATCGGTAGGAAACAAGTTTAACACATCTTCCCCTTTATTCTGGGGGGCCGCGGTGGCCCGGTTGGAAGAGTAACGGACTTGCAACCGAAGGGTTGCGAGTTCGAATCCAGCCAAACACCGTCGTGTACAAAGGGGGCTGGTGCACGTTAAATCTGTCGTGGCCTCAAATGTCCTCACGTTGGCGTGGTGTGGAAGTTTGGAGAGTGGGGTGCCAGCTCAGGTGTTGCCTCGTCATCTGACCGTGGTTCAAAATTACGTGGTGTTGTCCTCGGATCTTTCCCTTTGGGATTGGTCCCGGACCGTCACCAATGGCCCGTTGTGTTGCTCCAGTGTGACGTTAATTGAAATCCCCCCCCCTTTATTCTGGTATGTGTCACATCAACTAATCAGAATGGTGTTTGCTTATTTTCTTCAATAAAAGCAGTTTTACCCATTTAGGTTTACCACATTCTGTCATTTTGTTACAACGGAAGTCAAAAGCTCGTTTGTTCCTTGTTGACGATCGTCAACACTGAAAACAAAACAAATATCAAACATGGCCCTTAGAAATGCATTTCGGCAGATATTCTTAAAATTTAATACAAATGACTCTAACGTCCGGAATAAATTATTTAGAATGGTTCAGGAAAACAAGGAAAAATTATATTATATATCTGGGTGTATGGGTGCCGGTGTTACTTTGTTAATTTTTAGTGACAAGCTGCAAAAGTTTGGGACAAGACGAGACATTGGATTAGTACGTGCTAATCAGCACTCAAAAAATGTAAGTGTACCCTGGAATCAAACTACGTTTGAATTCAAAAATGATTCGTTTAAAAAACAATTTCAAACCCATTGTAAAATTGTTTTTGCTCTGAACTTCTCAACATTTCATTACTCTCGTTTATTTATGTGTGTATATATATGTCAATTTAAATTATCATATCCTACTACTCCTCTTGTTATTAATCACATTGTAGAAATTTTAATTAAATAAGATCTAACAATTAAAATGGTAATTAAAAGGTAATGTGACAAAAACTAAAATATCTAACTAAATATATTACTCTACCGTAAAAGGAGAAGGAAAATCAGCTAGTTGGACGGAATTTATCCTTCAGTACAGAGCTAACTGATTAAAATGGTACAATTATTTCTGTTTCTTAGAAACTAAATCAATCTTTCCTTTGAATTCAAGCGTGGTTCAAAATTACGTGGTGTTGTCCTCGGATCTTTCCCTTTGGGATTGATCCCGGACCGTCACCAATAGCCCATTGTGTTGCTCCAGTGTGATGTTAATTGAAATACCCCCAAATACCCCCCTTTGAATTCAAGAGTTGAAACTCAAAAATCAGAATGTAAACTAAGTGTTATGCATAGATTACTGTGGCAACTCTGGCTATTTCAGCACAAATGGTAAATACTTTCCCCGGCTCTGACATTCTCAGTCCCATAGGCATATCATAAAGGCATCTCTTTTCTGGCCATGACCATAAAAGGAGCTCCAAGTCGAACTGCCTCCTGTGATGGTTCATGAACTCAGGATTTGATTCATGACTGCAAATTACTCTCTTGGATAAAATGATCAGTTTAAATTTAGTCATGTTCTTAAGCATGATATATGAGCGAGAAATTGTAATTGAATAGAGAAAAACAAAATATTCAAAGAACTTGAATAATATTTTTTAATGAAAAATTGTTTTATATAGTTTCAAAGATACTAAAAGGAAAAGTTTTTAATCACTGGAGTCATTCTCCCACACAGGATTTGCAGCATTCTCCACTTGTATTGTGTAAAAAGTAAAATAATAAATCCTGTTCACGATAACCTACCATTGGTCTAGTGGTCAGGATGCTGGCTACTAGATCAAAAGGCTGAAATCCCTAGTATGGCATGGATATTTGTCAATCCTTAATGAATGTGTGGCCTCTATCGGGTTATGCCTAGAATATGTGATATGTATGCAAGTTGTAACATGAACCCCTCCCTTCTTGGTGCACTAGGTGACATAAAATGGTTCACAAATCCGCTCTTGTAGTACCATTACTGGCCGGGTATTAGAAAAAATCATAATTTATCCCATCCCCAAATATTAAAAGTTGTAGGGAATAAAAATTTAGTTTGTCTGCTTTATTTAAATCACTAAAATGAAAGAATGTTTGAAGTATGCATTAAAAATTAAAACAAACTGCAGTTAAGTATTTTTAAAAGAAGTAAAAATGTGCTTTAGATCATGAAGGAAAATTTGCTATTACATGTGGGACATTGCATGCAGAAATTGTTCAAACTCAAATGCACAAAAATATGTTCATTATTTGATATACATTCTTGCCATTAAAACTATTCTAGTAATATTTAAGTTTTTGATTATTAAATTGTTTTTGTTTACCACTTTGCAAATGAAAGTTTGAAAATGAAATTCAGTTCAGATAGTTTTGCAAAATATGACCACATCTGTGCTGATTAAAACAATATCATTGGTTATGGAAAAAGTACTATATATTTTTGTCTGATTAGCAAGCAAAAATTACATATTTGACTTCAACATTCATGAGCAATCACACTTTTCCTATAAAATATTTTTATCTTTCTACAGTGTCAAAAAATGTTCATCAAAATTGTACATTTTATTGACAAGTGACATTTTTCTTAAAATCATGTATCAATTTTCAAGTTTTGCTTAGTTCTTTTAACCAGTAATTTTTAAAATAGTATTTTGAAAGGCTTTTCAATTGATATCAAGTGAAATTAATTTCAATTAGTTCGTTAGAATGTTAATCATACATGTTTACTAAGGAACAAACATTTTGAATGAAATAAAATAATTTCAAAGAATCTCATTTTATTAAGGCATTCAAATTGTTGGACTCCTGATTTCGGAGTGTAGAAAAAGTAAGGTTTCAGTTTCTTTTACATGTGAAAGAAAATACTTTTTGATGATAATTCTATTATGAAATTTTGCAGATTTAAATGTTTATTCTTTGGATAGGCTATAAGTTGAATAAATTTATACAACCTTTGTTTACCTAAAATATTCATTTTTGGCCTTGTGAAAAATGTATGTAGTGCATATTTAGTCTAAACTTTTAGGGAATATATAATTTTACAATGCAGCAT
Organism: Meta bourneti; assembly: GCA_933210815.1. Classification (NCBI taxonomy): domain Eukaryota; kingdom Metazoa; phylum Arthropoda; class Arachnida; order Araneae; family Tetragnathidae; genus Meta; species Meta bourneti. The sequence continues at coordinate 73,832,883 of OW119933.1, read as the reverse complement.
ACATTTAGTTTGGTATTTATTATGTATGTGTAATGATTTTTTTTTCGTTTTCAATGCAATAATCTATCTAACATCTAACTTGTAGTTTTCTTATAAATAGAACAAAGATGAAGATGTTCAGATGTCCCAATTAACCCAAAGGGAAAGAAGATTTATAAAGTTTGCTTCTGTTGAATATGATGGTCAATTGTACATGACTCCTCAAGATTTTTTGGATTCTGTCACTGAAACTGATCCACGTCGTAAGTATGTTGCTTTGGAGGTTGATTATATTTCAGACTACAAGAAATCTACCTTAATTTTTCAGTAGCCACAGCTTTTTTATATTTTTAAACTCAAATTTTGTCACAAACTTACTGTTTCTATATGAACAATGTATCCTTCATTCTGCTTTTCATTAAAGCATCAAAGCTTGTAACAGAAAATATATTTTCATCTATTATCCAGTAATATAAGATATAGCTTCTATAATCCATCAGGGTGTGAAAAAATCTTGATAAAAAAATTGTATTAATTTGTTTTAAATCAGTCTTTTATTTAAATTGGATTTTTATGATTTTAATTAATTTGTTGCCCCAATATGTTTAAATGTTAGACATGGGACATGTAAATCATAGATCTTTAATCTATGATAAACGTTAATATATAATATGTGAGGTTTAGGAAATATAGCAGATTAAATTTTTGATAGATTAAACAAAAATCATTTTGGGGGCCTGGCCTTGTTGGTTTTATTTCATTTCAATTCAATTTCGGGATACAAATTCATAATGCTTAAAATTCTAAATTAAAAATACATTTTATTTGGAGAGAAAATTTTAAACTAGAAACATTTTTACAAATCATAATAATTAAATCAATTTTAATTTACCAGCCTTTTCGTTACTCAACTTGTTTTAAATGTAAAAACTAAGTTAAATTGAAAATCTATTCTTTCAACAAATACAAAAGTAGCAGTGGTGGTAAAGATTTTATGAATGACTTTCTTGTCTTCTACACAAACACTAAAATTTGAACAAGTTTCCCCTATTCCAAAGGACATGTGTGGACAGGGTGTGAAAAAGTCATGATTCGTTTTTAACAAATCAGATTTGTTTGATTTAAATCACTATTTTACTTAGATTGGATTTTTATGATTTTAATTATTTTATTACCCTATGTATTTAAACTTGTCAAACATGAAACATGTAGTGTATCATCACAGTGTAGTTTATAGATAGTATTGATTTATAAGCATATCTGAGGGTTTAGGAATTGCTAATTCCTTTATAAGAAATAGCAAATTCCTTCTTGGAAGTCTATCCTACCTTTCCATGTAAAGGGTTACACCACTGAAAACACTTTGTACAATGTTTGAACTGGCTCCATATGTATAAAACTTAGCATCTGCTGATAAACAAATTTGAGTGTGCCTTGTTTTCAGTGAGCAAAAAGAAATATTTGTTGAACAGCTATCATCATCATCATCCCAACACTGGTTTCAACTCCAAGGGGCTGGAACCTTTTGTGTCTCTCCCAAAGGGGAGAGGTAAATATTTCTTATGAGCCACTAAATTTGTTTTTAAAAACTCACATACACCAAGCATGCTTGACCTCCCTGGAACCCTTTAAATATATGGTAGAGCCCTGGAGACCTAAAATATAAGTGATAAATATAGAAATAATATGAGTAACTAAATGTGCAGATTCTATATGCCTCATTAGGTTGCTAATCAGAAGGGTCAGAAAGTTCTAGGGATCTGAACTCTTTGGGTGCTAATGTTTTTATGGTTGCGACCCAGCTCCCTCTCCAACATGAGATAAATATCACAAATATACCGATAATATTGGCAATGATTTATATAAACAAAATAAAGACTTTCAAAATATTTATATGTGATGCAAATAATTTCTCCAAGTTAGTGCCACTGAATCATAATCGATACTGAAATTCTAGTATCCACAAAGTAGGGAAGCCAGCTATTTTTACTTAAAAGAAGGGGCCATTCTTGAGGTGTTAGTACTGAGTATAAACAAATTTTAAACTTATTTGTACCTTGTATTCTGTCCCATGTTACTTTATTTTTAATATTATTCAATTTAAGAAAAGAAGGAAATTCAAAGTGATTTAAATCATAATTTTTTAAAATAAATATCACTTGATTTAAATCATGATGTAAATCAAGCTGATTTAAATCACCATATCCTGTTTCTCATAATTGTATGTTCTGAATAATTATGTTATTAGTCATGCCATCTTACTTATGTATATTACTGTAGCTCGACTGAAGAGAAAAATATTGACAAAGAAAGAACTTCATTCTTTATATGATAGTACTCCTGCACGACGTAAAGGGAATACTAATCTGTTCCGTTCTTTACATGAGAAAGGTAAGCATCTCGAACCTTTTTAACCTTTTTTCCATTCTGAAAATTATGACTGTTCTGAATTTCCCTTGTAATTTTGCTTGTTGAAATTGAAATAAATCCAATCATAAAAAACTGGTATAAACTAATTATTTTTTATTTTAACGTTACTTTATTACACAGTTCACAATTTAAGAGCAATAATAGATTTCAAATTCACTCCTGAAATAAGTATAATCCATTTATTTTCTAGAAATTAATGTGCTGTTGTGTGCTTGTCTATTATGTCCTCGATTAACACTGTTACCAGCTAACTTTTATTGAGAATTGTTATCTTAAATAAATTTTTTCTGATACACATTTCATCTAATTAAGGTCTATCTGATTTTGGTTAGCTTACCTCTTTGTATTGGAGTTGTCATTTGTGTCCTATTCATATAAACTTCACAATAGCATCACCTACTAACTGAAACACAAATTCTCTGCCCTAATTTAATTAGTTAAAACAGAGGCATCTTATGATGATACATTTAAAATGACTACTCTTCTCAACAACTCACTTTGCTTTTAAAAAAGGTTTATGAAGAGTGGCACATTATATACTTTCTTTTATCTATTGGTTTGAACAATATTTATGTGGTTCATATCATGTATTTCTGCCAAGCAATTTTTTAAAAATTGAGGGAATTTGATTAGTGTGATAGAATTAGTGCTTTTAAATATCTTTAATCATTGTCAAGAAAAAGAGAATACCATAAAATCATAAATTTCCTAAAAATAATGCCCTTCCCAAATATAACATGATGTTGTAGACATTTTCCAGTTTTGGAAAAATCCTGAAAATTTTATACACCCCTGCTTCACATATGTGTTTTCATTTCCTGTTGAAGAGACAGAAAATCAACTAACTCTCCAGGTACCCCAAAGATATATTTTAAATGCAAAATTTATTCAAAACTACACACCAATGTTCTACTTATATAAGATCAAGTAGAAAAATTCATTTGCGTTTATTAAATGCCATTTTTTTCTAAAAATATCTTCAAATCATAAACCAACTACAGTGTGAAGTCAAACATAAAAGCAGTTGGAGAGTGAGGTTAGTTTTGCAATCCTCTTTGGCATGATCATTTGGCAAGTTAAATTGGCATATATAGTAATAGAATTTGATTTTAAAGGTTGTAGAAAAATTGCAACGTTTAAAAATTAATCTAGATTATTTTTAAAAGTTGCAATTACATAATCCCTAGTCCTTTTGAAATTTTTCTATTTTTAATTCAGAATCATCTGATATTCAGGATACTTTTTAAATTTCCAACTTTTTAAAAAGAGAATCCTGATTATGTAACAACCTTCTGCTTCCAAAATTTCCAAGTCAAGGGTGGCTTACTTTTGGCATTTAATGGTATTTGTGTTTTTGAAGTAATTTTTTTTAAGTTATACACTTGTTTTATAACTTTAACTTTACTACACTAATAAGTTGAAGCTGAAAGTTAAAATTGGGGGTACAGATTTTGAAACTTTCATTGGTTTGGTGGCACATTACAAGCAATTAGCATTTGCCATTGTTACAACTTAACATTGTGATAAGTAACTAAATGCATTACTAAAAAATTATAGTCATTCCATATTAGTATTGCCACAAATACCGTTTTTTTGTCTTAAATATTTTTTTGCTAAATTTTATTTCGTTTATTTTAAGTTAACCTGTTTTTGTAATTTTCTTGAAAATTGAAATTATATATAATAACAGAAATAATCACAAAAGAAACAATGATTTCTTTTAATTTTTAAAAACATGAAGAAAGTATCTCATCTGTCTATAACAGAGGATCTAGCTATACTCATTAAAAAAATTGCTGACAAGAAAAGAGCAATTTGAGAATTCCAGAGTTGTTCAAGCCCAAAAGCACTTATAGGTCATTGCTAATACCAAATGGCTACACCTTTCCATGTAGTTACCTATCACTATATTAGTTAGGGTTGCTTATAATGTGCCATCAAACTAACAAGTCTAAAAATTTGCATGCCCAATTTTAACTTTCAGCTTCTATTTATTAGGATAATCATAAACTTTATTAAAAATTTTCAACAGGTTTGTTTTATTTCATGTTGTAGTTATAAGATAATTATATAAAATTTCTAAAGACACAAACTATTAAACATCAAAAATAAGCCCCTCAATTTATGGATACATAATTATTTGATTGTAGTCTCTGGATAACTCAACTCATTAACCAGGGTAAATATAATATGTTCACACAATGTTCATTTAATTACCTTGTATATGTGTTTTTGAAGCAATCTTTAAAATAAATAGTGTGTTTGAGTTGTACATATCTGTTATAATCTTAAAATGCCTTCTCCATTCCTCTTTTGCTCTGGAATGTGTATCAGAATCCAATGAAAAGGTACAGCCCTAAAGTGATTGGATGACTTGTGGAAATAAACTACTCTTATTAGTTAAAATGTGCTATTGGCTTAGGGAATTGAATTTAAAAGTTTATCATGTATTTTGTTGCTGATAAAATTGTTTTCATTCTTGGTCTACAGCTGTGTTAAAAATTCATAAGGTTATTAGGTTTTGATAGATGAAAGGTATATATTTTTATTTTTAACCTTGACATTTCGAAATGTTTTTGCAGGTATAATATCGTATACAGAATATCTCTTTCTACTCTCTGTTCTCACTAGTAAGTTATTTTTTATTCATAAATATGAATTTTATTTTTTACTATACAAAGAACAAGCGTTCAAATTTATATTACTTTTTTGTTATAAATTGTTACTATCTAATAGTTTGTTACAGATGTGTATTTGGTACAAAATTTTATGAATTGTTTTTATTAAAGCATACCAGTCATGTAAGAATTTATTTTTGTGGTATCAAATATTTTTCCATTGTTAGCCAAATTGAAATTTTCTTGTAATTTAATAACTGAAATTTAACCACAAATATATGTTATAAAATTCCAAAATTAGTTTGGAATCAATACTATATTCATTTATTTTGGTTATAATATTTTACTGATTGTAATCTTTTTATTACATATTAGAGCCACAATCTGGTTTCCGAATTGCATTTAATATGTTTGATACTGATGGCAACCAAAGAGTGGATAAAAAAGAATTTCTTGTGGTATCTATTCCATTTTTATGTTATCTATATTCTTTACATGGATTCTATTAATTTCTGTTACATTGGATTTCTAAGGTGTTATTTCTATTACATTGGAATATTTATGCATTTCATCCCCACTTTATTTCTTATTTTCTATCTATAAATCAGCCTCTCTTATTGACTTTGAATACCAATCTCAACTGTTTTCATTTAATGTAAAATGGCAAATAATTACAACAGAACTGCATTTGTGTAAAAAATCTGATTCATAAGACATTGGAAATATAGAAAAGTGAGAATTATAGATTTACATTTTTAGAAATAATAAGTCACAATATTTGTAAACATTAAAATGTGTTCTATTTTCATTTACTTAGGATTTCAAATATGTCAGACTTTGTGTTTTATAGTGGCATTATTTATTTTTTGTGCACCCCATTTTTGTTTTATAATTACAATATTTCCTTGCATGTTATTTCGTTTAATTACTTAATTCAAACTGAAATTATTTTAATAGCATAACTCCTATAGAAACATTCATTGTTTTAGTTTTATTTGAGATCCTTATATGCAGTGGTGCCATCCCAGAAGTTAAGTTCAACTTTCAAATCCTCTAGCACACATGTTTGGTTTCCTCATTTATTACAGTAAAAATAACCGTTACAGTATTGAAAACTTACTTTAAACAAATTCTGAACATAAAAATTATTTTCATTTTATCTCTTGCATTAAAAATTACTTATTTGCCTTTTATTTTTCTGTTAAAATGTTTTATATATTCATCTATGAAGCTTATACATTTTACATTAAATTATAAGGAAATTCTTATTAAATAATTAATACAACTTTTGAATTTGATTTCCGATTGCTCTCACATCTCAAACGTAAACTAACTATTCTTCAAATGAGAATTTACATAAGCTGTAATGCTCATCTAAAGCCCTCGCTACTTCCTCAATGATGTCTATTGTACAAATTTTTTGTACTTTGGAATTATCAATGTCTCAATCAAGTAAATTGTGCATCAGTCAAATTTCAAATATTTAATGAAACAATTACAAGCAATATGCCATATTTTATGTGAGCATTTTTTTAGTATGGAGATCAAAGCTCCTAAAATTAGTAGAAATTCCTTCACCCAGTGATATAGTAGCATGAAGATAGAGCTCAATGTGTGTACCATGATTTGACATAAAATGTGAAAAATGAAAAGGTATTTTACTGCCAAGACAATTAAAACTTGATATTCAAGATTTTAATTAGAAACATCACTACTAGTTGAAAATTTGTTTTAAAAATTATGAATTAACAGAAACCTTTACACATACTTAAAACTCATTAAAATCATCATTTGAGGGTCACACCACTGTGTATAACAATGATCCTTTTTTGTTATTTAGTGCACTATTATTTATGTTCTCTTTCTTTTATTATTTTGAGCACATTATTTTCTTAGGTCCTACATCTTTTAGTAAAATCCTTTTTTAAAAGAACATCTGAAACCATAGGACTTTATTCTGATGTATCTTCAAAAGTTGTAAGTAATTTCTATTATGAATTAGTGATTAAAACACGTTATTTGTACTACATTTTATTTACTAACATATGTACTGAAATAAGATCAGTGTGTAATCAATGTATTTAAAATTTCTATGTTGCGTTGAACATAATTACACAATATATGCATTTATTTATATTTCAGAAATGCATCGTCCGTTTTATATGCCGATTCTCTATTAAAACACAATTCAAATGCATTTCTCAAGTGCATATATTTTAAGTCCAAACAATGCTTGATTGAAATTTATATTTGTGGTAAGATTTAAATGTTATGTAAAAAATTGTGGAAACCTAAAATTATTCAGAAATAAAACGTTCTAAAACTTTTGAAAATTGTAAAAATTGGAGCACAAGAATAATAAAAGTTAAAACAACTGGTTTTTTAATAAAGATATTGTTTTATATATTGTACATTTTTATCAAATTGAAAAAGTTAAAAATTTTGAAATGAACTCAACCTTTTAAAATTTTTATTTGGAAAAAGTTTTTGGTGTTCAATTAAATATCTTCTAAATTATTATTTCCCAGAAATTTATCAAGCAAGATTTATATTTATAGGTCATACTAAAATTTGAAAACTAATTTTTAAATATAATATTTTGGAAATAGTGAAAAAAAACACAAACTGTATACCACATCACTTGCTTTTATTACCTGAACAGTGCAAAAGGTTTAATTCTAAGTTATCAATACAATTATTTTTCTGAAAAGTAAGTTTTATATAGTTCTTAAAAAAGGTGTTTCAGCATCTTAATTTTATATGGTGTGTGTATGTGATACCTTCTGCATACTGCTTTGAACATTTTAGTTGTGAAAAGTGTCTTTAATATAAATTATCTTTACTCTGGAGCATTCACTCTGGTTGCATAGTGTCTTCGTATTAAACATGAAACTTAATTATGTTACATGAAGTAAGCGAAAGTTAGAAACTGAATAACTTTCTCGTATGTCTATAAGAAAACTTTAACACAACTGATTTTGTGCTTTTTAGCTGGAGAAAATTTTTAGTACTGTTGCAAGGAAAGGAAATATGTTGCGAAGAAAAGATCGATCTAGTAGTGATGTAAGGTTTTCGAATTATCTTCTGGTTTTGGCCTATGGTGTCTTCACAGTCGTTTGTATCAGTGGCTGGATAATTTGGCTTGAAAAATGCACTTTAAATATTTATGCTTGTTTTAATTGCTTGCGATTTTTAATATTCGTTTTGATTGTTTGGTTTCCTATTGCTATTAAATGTAATGTCCAACTGCTGCATATTGTAATGTTTTAAGTTGCTTTAGGATTTCATTTTGTTTTATGTATGAATTAATCATTCTTCAAATACACCCATACATATGTTGCATATATGCAAATATGAATGTCATGAATTAAAAATTGAGCTTTTCTTCAAAAATGCATTTTATTCTTGCTTGTTTGCTTGATCTTTTTCATTGGAATGCTGCATCATTTCACTGGAAATAACTGCTTGCTAAGAACGAATTCACTTCATTGCTTGTTTGCACTGTTCGTTTCTTTACTTATTTGTTTCTATATATAATTTTCTTTGCTGTATGTGTATCTCATATAATCATACTTTTATAGTATTAATATTTGACTTTAAACTTATTATTTTGCTTCACATTTTTTTGTATTTAAGATGAATCTTAAATTGCATAATTTATTGCTAACCATTCTATTCACTTTTATTTTAATTTTACTGTACACTTTCAATTTTTATTATTGAATGAGATAAATTTATATATTTATGAAAACGCCACTAATTTAAATGACTACCGTATAAGTAGTTTTAAACTTTAATTCTCCACCTCTTGATTTTAACTTTCTTTGTTATTAATCACTTATTTCCTTTTAAGTGATATTCAATGGATTGAAAATTTTTTAATGTGAAAGCAGTTTGGGTAGAATAATAAATAGGGTCTGAACTTGGATGACATTTACATTTTTGGACCTCTTTCTCCTTAGGAGCATTTTCTTTTTGTTAAAAGTCAATTTTTGTCTCCTGTTATTTTTTAATGAAAAAACTAGATTATCATTTGTATAATACTTTTAAAGCACTACATCTAAATCTAAGATTGCCGATTGACCAAAATAAAATCTTCAAAAGTAATTTGTAAAAGTATTATGTAACCTTTTTCGAGGGAAAATTTATTGTAATGATTTTGGGGAAATTCTTTTTGTGTACTTTAATAATATTCTAAGCATGCACTGTTGCTGGCATTCCCTAACATTTCGGTACTACCTGGCTAAACTGATTATAATATAACATGTTCCGACTAGATTTTAGGATGCAATGTTTTTCCTGAATTATTTTCAGTTTGAAAAAGGGAATAATTAATTTAAAATGATGCCTATCTGTAAATCTACCATATCTTGTCATTTATGTAAAATAATTGTGGAATTAAGAAAAGAAAAATTTTCTATAGATGAAGTAATTCTTTTAAAAATTTAAACATCATTTATAAAGTGAAACTTTATAATTTCAAAAACAAATAGAACATAAACTGATAAGATTTGTTTTTTAATTTTAAGGGCATAATATTTTAGAAATTTTAGATTTCAATATCTAGGCTCTGACAGTTATAGGTGTTTAGCATTTCATCAGATTGATTGTAAACTTATGAACATTATGTTTATTTCTGTAAGTTTTAAATTTTTACAAATAGTATAACATTCTATTCATATAGAAAATAAGTTCTAAGTATTGTTAAAATAAATGATATTCTTTACTTAAAGTATCTAGATCCTCCAGGAAGTTATGGAAATAAGTGTTTATATCAGTGTCCAAATAAAAATATCAGTCAATATAATATAACATCCATGCAATGTCATACAGAATTTCGAATGTAATTTTGAAATATAAAATGATTCATTTAAAGCTTCAAGAGCAAGTAAGAGTCCTTGTGTAATTGAAAATGAAGATTAACTGGCTTTAAAACCTTTTCTTTGTTTCTTTAACCATGATTTCTAGATTGCTGAATGATTGACAAGTTCAGTGAAACACACTTTCTTCAGTAATAATCATTAAATATTGACGGATTCATTCTTTAGTCTGCTATATTAATTTCTTTCAGAGATGCAATTATTGCATGTTTTTGAAGGTACAAACTTAAAAATTATCATCTTTATGTAAATGTATCACAAATCCAAACATAAAAAAAACGTATAAAGTAATAGTGTTGGAACTTTCCTATATCTCCAATCCATGTAAAAAAAATTGTTAATATTTATGCACTACACAATTAAACATTCATACTTAGATATTCCTGATTTGTAAGTGACTATCCAAAAAGCAGTTCGGTATTGTATTGTTCTAGTTTAAAGCATTTTCCTGTAACAGTAAAATATTTTAGGAGTGGAATAATATTTCTTTTGTAAAATATAGGCCATTGAAATTGTAGCACAAATATTTTTAGCATGTAAATTTATTCTTATCTATGTTTACCTTTATTTGTAAATTTTTAATTTTTAGATTCATTAAAAACGCATATTATGTAATTTTATTAGTTTCAGAAATCATGTGACTTGGTGATGTAGGATTGGAAAAGAACAGCAGATATGTTATTGTCAACTAATCATTTAATACATTGCATAATTTTTGCAGGATGATTCAGATTTTGATACTGTTGACACAACATTACTAATTCATTTGTTTGGAAAGAAAGGAAATGAAGATCTTAGCTATGATGATTTTTATAGGTACAATTTATGCACTTGGTATTTTAGAAGTGATACGTTATAAATACTTTTTTCTGTGCAAGTACTAATTATTGATATATTTATTTTAGATTTATGGATAATTTGCAGACAGAGGTATTGGAATTAGAATTCACTGAATTTTCAAGGGGAATGCCTACAATATCTGAAGTTGATTTTGCTCGTATATTATTACGCTACACACTTGTTCATAGCAGTGACTATGAAGCATATATTGAAAGAGTTCATGAGAGAATTCCAGATGAAAAAGTTGGTTTCTTGCAATTCTATAAAATGTTAATAAACTGTTCTTTAGAATTGATTTGAAATTAGTAAGCATCGTTTTTGTAAACATGTTTAGGTTTTTCATTACAGTTATGATAAAACATTATCATTATGCCTATATAAATTGATAGATTTTGACAATGGGTATGCTTTTGATGTTGATACATCTACCTTTCATTTTTTAAATCAATCTAATAAGTTTTACACCTTTTACTAAGTATTGATAGATTTTGACAATGGGTATGCTTTTGATGTTGATACATCTACCTTTCATATTTGAAATCAATCTAATAAGTTTTACACCTTTTACTAAGTATTGTGAGGTAAAATTTTAAAATTTGTCAATTGCATTTCTTCATTTGAAAATTAAATTTCTTGATTTACTTTCTGGAGAACTGACCGAATAACCAAATCAGTTTACATTTTTATAAAATGAGAACATCCAGCATAAAAATTAATACAATTTCAAATAAACAAGTTTCGTAGTACTGACCAAAGAACCAGATTAATTTTAGTCTTGGGGCATTATATATATATATATATGCATTTTATATTTATTCCGTAATGCTCTTTCCCAATATTAGACTAGTAAAGTTTGCATCCAAACAATCCTTATGTACCTACATACAAATTTACTTCTCTCATCTTTACTTCAGATTCTGTATGAAGCTACTTCCCAAGTTTCTAAGAATAAATATTGGTTTCATTGATTATAGATAGTGTATAGCAATGTTAACAAGACATGTTGCTACTAATATAAATTTTATAAAATTATAATTTTTTAAAATCAAAATGTATGACTTAGCTTTCACATATTGTGAGTTACGATTGTGAACTTTTTGTTATATTTGTTTGTAATGAGATTACATTTACTTTATAAATTTGTTGATTCAGTTTTTCAATAGTTTTTGGCAAAGTTTGTTTTGAAGTTATGAAATTAATCAAATAAGCTATACTGTCTTGAATTTGAAATATTTTATTCCATTTCATTTTTTTCAGGGCATATCTTTCTCCCAATTCAAAGCATTCTGTCAGTTTCTCAATAATCTAGATGATTTCTCAATTGCAATGAGAATGTTTACATTTGCAAATAGACCTATATCTCAAGGTAATTTTTATGTGAAGATTTAACTCTTTATTAAACATGCATTGATTTCCCTTTGAATAGCCAAAAATGATCGTACAGTAACGCAGCAAACCAACCCTTTCGATTGAAAGAAATGTTTTATCAAACTGAAGTATTTTAGAGGCTTTTGTTAAATAGTATTTTCTGCATTCTCTTGATATTCAATATGCTAATTTAAATTATTTTAAAATTTGTTAAAAAATACATAACCTCTACCATCAAGTAATTAATCACATGTTATCCCCTAAGTGCAAATGCTTGCTAAAATTTGAATATGGAAGTACTGTGTGCTATGTTAATATAACTGCATTGAAACCATTTTATTTTAAAACATAACATTTGTGAAAGCATAAGCATATGATTAACATTTCTATTCTTCACTGAAGGAAAGAAATGATAGCATAACAAACCAAGAGACTTAATCAAAAAGAACTTTTCAACCATGAGTTTTGAATGTAAGTAGGTTAATATGAATTACTGGAAAAGTTTGTCTCTTAAGTTATTGAACCTTTCCTTGCCTCACCTACTTTCAAAGGGTTAATTTTGCAGTTTCAGCAAAGCACCTGTAATTTTTCATATAGAATCTTTAACAGAAAGTAATATACTCTATGCTTAACTGTTGTATAGCCCTTATGCCTGATATAGGAATACATGAATTTTGCAATGTAAATTTCAACATGACTTGTTATGCCAAGCCCCTAACTGTTAGCTTCCATGTTCAAATAAATTAAAATAAACAAAGCTATCTCAACTATTTCATTTGAAGTTCTCAATTAAATCTGATGTAGGCTTTACACTGAGTGCTGCAGTTTCATTAAAAGAGGTTTTGCAATCACTATCCATACTAATAATTTGTGACTCAAATGTTTCTTATTGCTTAAAACATGCTACTTGAAAAATGGATGGAAAAATCTACAAAATTTAAGAAAGAATGCTGTGAAATGTCCCTGTCATGTTTAAGCAATGTAGAAACAGTTTTAAAATATGATTTGAAAACATGTAAGCTATTTAATTGAATGTATGAAAACAATGTAAAATAATGAAATAAATGACATGTTGTAGATAGGTAATACATTTGAATACTACTCACTGTTTGGGAACGTAACCCAGCTCTGAGGATCCAGATTGTATTTCTTTTCATTCATAATTTTTCTAGTCATATTTATAATCTTTTTCTTGTTTACTGTGCTTATTATGTACTAGAAATAATATATTACTCTTTGTTTTTGCTATACTAACTAAAGTAACTAAATTTATAACTATTATATATCATGTAAGAAAATGCGATAATTTGAAATGTATATTTTTTTAATTCAGAGGAATTTCATCGTGCTGTAGCAATTTGCACTGGTCATAGCTTAGATGGTAATTTAGTAAATGCTGTATTTCAAATCTTTGACGAAGATGGTGATGGGCAGTTGTCATATAAAGAATTCATTGCTATTATGAGGGATAGACTGCATAGAGGTTTCAAGGTATTAATTTTTAGAGTTTATATTAAAATTATGAGTGGTTTTTTGAAAATCCATAATAATGTTGATAAAAATAGCATGATTAAAATAGTATTAATAAAACTGTAATAAGTGTTTTACAAATAAAATGTTGATAGCTTAATTTTGATAAATGGTAATATTTTAAATCATTTTTAAAGAGATTACTGTTTTACATTCTTCAGTCTCATCTGGTGAAGACAGAAGGATGGGAAGCTTTTAAATCATGCATTAAAACAGAAATGAGAAACTAAGTGAAAGACTTGGATTACAGACTATAGTGTGGACACTTAGGAATGTTAGCAAGCAAATGTTGCCTCCTATTAAGTTTTATCTTTTACATATTATCTTTAAAATATGTTGTAAAATATGTATCATGGCAGACATGCTAATGATTCTAGATTGTCTTATGTTGAAAAATCCTTGAGTATTTTGTTGCACAAGAACATTTAATGTTCTGCATGCATGAAACAGTTTATTTGTTTAAAATCATATGCCTTTTCTCTTTAGCAGATATAAAGTATTACTTGTTTTAAAAAAAAATTCCTTAAATCATAATTTCTGATATATTTCGTACTTCTCATATATCTGTGTATCGGAGGTAAAAGGCACTATGTCCGATTTTAAGTGTCCTATGCAATTTTTTTCTTTTTCAGAGGTACAAAGCACTATGTCCTAAGCCTAAAAATAACGGATTTAGCCAGTTGGAAAAGGCACATGTAACATGTAAGAAAACATGTAAAAGAATCATTGAACTGGTTCTCCTGAAAAATTTAACATTTGTGACATAGTGCCTTTTACCTCCAATACACAGATATATTAGTCTGTCATTATACTGTTATGTATTAGAGTATAAGCAACTTTGTTCAATAATTTGTACCGTTAAATTAATTTGCTAACCAGGAATTGTAAGAAAAGTTTAAAGGGTTCTGTCTTAAAAGTATAGCATGATTCATCTGTGCCTCTTGTGTTTATAACTGTATGTACTTAAAAGAGATATTTTTCCATCACATTTTACTGTAAAGCAATCGCATTTTATAGATTTTTGTAAATATATCTTTGTGTAAAAGTGTGAAATGTTTCGATTTCTGACTTGTTAACTACTGTGAATTTTTATTCTATGTATGATTATTTATTTTTTAATCTAGTGTTCCAGCATTAGTTCTTATGTTAGCATATTGAATTTTTATTTCTATAAATGCTGTTCAAGTTATAAGTTTAAAATTTTCAATATTCTCAAAATTATCTTTTTGATTTGAATTGCTAAATTTAAAAAGTATTACTGACTTCAAAATATACAATCTTGAAAGATTGCTGATTGAGTTCAGATTGTCAATCAGTGATTTTTAACCCAAATTGCCCACATTTGTTTAAAATTGGGCATATTGATTTTTTCATTAGAAACGTTCATGCCAAATTTAATATTTGTAAGCTCATTTTTCAGTTATTTTTTTAAAACTGAAAAGTAACTGGAATGTCACCATCAAACTCTCGTTGTATTTAGAGTTTTCATTTTAGGGTTCTTGATTTGTACTTTAAAAAGGCATGTAATACTGTTAATATAGGTCAAGGGTACTTACACTACTTTAAATCGCCAAAGCTCATAATTTGTTTTTCATGTTACTAATATATTAGTTCAGGTCTCAAATTTTCAATGGCATCATGCAGTAGTTAATGAAATACGAATTTATAGTGTAAATAATGCATATCATTTAAATAACTTAACTTTAAATATATACCTTTTCCATTGATATAGTTGTTCAATTATCAGCCAGTAATTTTGAGGAAATCAATTAAAGACTAATTTTAAAGCTATTAATAGCCATAAGCTAATTTGATTTATAAGTGAGACTGAAGGCAAGACTTACTTTGTATGAGATATAAAATGATATACAAACATGAGAGTAACTTCAGTAAGTTTCAACTTTTCAGTGTTTCATTGTATGTAGGTATATTAAGCCTAATTTGAAGAGTGCCATCTATTGGCAGAATATTTTAGTGTGTTCAAATCATGTTTGCTGGTAATCATAGTGTAATTTGCTGAGATAGACAACTTCAATTTTTGAAAACACTCCTGCTCTTGTTTCGGTAATGACTAGTTTGTATATAGCACAAATAAATTCTAATGTTATAAAATTGTCTAGAAATGTTTAAATTCTAATGTATTTAAGCTAAAACACAATCAATTTGAATTAAGTATGAACCATCTACAGATTTGTTTGTTATTTTAATAATTTTTCACCTGAAGAATGAATTTTAACTTTATTTCCCTCTAATCTTTGATTATAGATTAGATATATTAAGTATAAAGAAATAGACATAAGAGTGTGATGGAAGATCCTATGAAAAAGGATTTTTTCTGAAAATATTGTTATAGTTTGTAATAAACTTTATGAATCATTATTTAGAAATACACCTATCTATTTAAAGTTTAGTACACCATAAAAGAAAGCATTGTAAATGTAGAATCAAATATTAATTATGAGGTTAAAATATTTCTATGAAGGTTAAACAGTTTGCAGGAATCTTTTTAAGAAAATGTTTAAAATATCGCAAAATTTAAGTAAAACTGCAAACGTGTATTTAGTAAAACATTTCATAGTTAGTGCTTCCATGTAATTGAAAGTAAATGTAGAATAGTAAAATCTAGTTAATTGTCTAAGGCTTCAACTAATGTGCAATTATTTAAATTTTGTAATGTGTTTTTTGTGATAGCGACTTGTGAAACATTGCTAGGTTTTGTATGTCTATCAAGTGCCTAATTCTTTAAAAAATATACTAGCAACCTTAAAAAATATTTGTAGAGCACCCAGTTAGTAAGTTATCCTCATGCATAATACTACAGAAAGCTCTAAGATATTTGTTAGCTGCAAATAAGTGCTGTTTATAACTTGTACATTAATCAAAATTAAACTACTAATAAGTCTCTTTAATGTGTCATTAAATAATAGTAATTGTTAAAATGTAACTTGTATTTAATGGACTTTATCACTCATATTGTATACTGAGAATATATGGTAAACTCAGAACACTCATACTCAGAAATAAGTTTAAAACATGAATTGTGACAAATAATTTTTAGATTGTGGATTGTTAATTTCAAAGTTCAGATATAGTACAGTTTCTATTTCAGTGAAAAAAGTTTACAATATTTTTCTTTGTATGCATAGTTCAAGTTTATGAAATATGCTGTTTTCCTTAAAAAAGCAGTTGTAAAATTACAAATTACTAATTTCACTGTTCTTAATCGTTTTTCCTACATATGTAATGAGTTATGGTTTTACATCTAATAAATATGTTTAATTCAAGCATATATGTATGTACTAAACTCAAGATAGAAACAAATCACATTTAATTTTCCATTTGCCTTTTCTACCACATTTCATTGATTTTTCATTAGCAATTACCATGGTTAATGTATACTGTTCTGTAAAATATCAAAATTGAAAACACATTTATTTAAGATTCACTATAATCAATTGTGCATACTTTAATTTTTCTTCCCATATATGGAATATACTTATTTAAAGGGAAACAATTCTGCTCATTTATAAAAAAATTAAAAATTTCTTTTACCTGAACTCACTTGAAATAACACTTCAAACTAAATAATTATATCAGCTACATTATAAATTTCAATAATTGTTTCTAAAACATTTTTCATAAGTTAAAACTACTGTATATACTTTATACATGCAATAATCAGTTTTATACTCAAATTTCTGCTCCTGCAATCTTTATTCTAAATGCCTGAATATGCATAACTTGTTTATGGAGGCTTATTTGTACTATTACTAACAAGTCCTCAATTGGTGCTTTTATTTATGCATTTATCTTTGTACTGATGCATTTATTTGAATGTTGAATTTAAAGTATTGATGTGATATTACAATTTTATGCAATTTATGGAAACAAAAATTCAAAATAAAATCTTTAATGAATTAAGTAAATTAATGGAGATAAGTATTGCAGCTTTTAATCTTGTATTCAAAGAATTATCGATCTCACATGTGCTTCAAGCAAATGCAGTAGATTGGAACTTTTTTGATCAAATTAGTTCTTGGGTAATCTTTTGAAATGTATAATGTATTGAAATGAGTTTTCAACTTATAAATGTTAATGGATTTAGTGCATTTCTTTTATTTTACGTATTTATCTTCAAGAACGGCAAGTAGTTTATCTTCATATTTATGTTGCTTGAGCACTACTAAACAAAAATACTAGTATAAAGATACACAAGTGAACTTCCATGACAATTGCATTGTTACATATTAGTGCTTCTTTGATTTGAAGAGAAGTTTCAAAAACTAATCCTTAATGCTGTGGTTCTGTACTGTTCTAGTTTGTTGTGATTATTATTTCACTGTTGCAAATCTAATGTTTTAGATTTTTTGTCTAAAATTCTTTAATTGGACTAATAAAATATTTACCTTCTATTTCATTATAAATTGTGTGCATACTATATTCAGAAAACATTGTCTATTAGAATATTGACTTATTGAATAAATATTTATGCTCATGTTTTATTTTGAAATTGTTGTCTAATACAATAAACAAAATTAAAATTATGCTTATATTACTGGATTTACTTTCAAGTACAAATCTCATCAATCACATTTACAATTTCTGAATTGTTTTGTAATCAAACTGATCATTAAGTACTTAAACATTCATTGTTCTACTTTGTTATCATTGTATGCAAGTGTTTACAACTTTACCACCTTTTAATCATGTACAAATTTAACTTTCGTTTCTTCCGTTTTTAGATTTTTGAGTAGGATTTGAAAGGGGATGAGTACTCAATTGATTGTGAACTCAACCAGAAGGAAATTCAACATTTATTACACTTCTGATCATTGACTTCACTTATTTTTGACTTATTTTGTCCCTACCAAACATTCACCGCAGTAGTCTATTGCTCATAAATAGTCGTCTCTAGATCACTCTCATTACCATGATAGCATTGCCAACCAAATGATGAGTTCACTTTTCTTCCTTTTTGTGTTTTTATTCTACCTTAACCCTTAAATGAATCATTAGTCTCAACTGAAGTGGGAAAATAAGTTCTGTGCCTAATTATGGAACAGTTTTTATAAGAATTTGAGGAATGCGATTTTCTTTATTTAAGAAATATATGAGATTAATATTTTAAGACTTTAGGATTTTTAATTCAATCGTTCTTCAGATTTTCTTATGCTACACATTTTGTATGACCTTAATACTGTCAAATATGATATATATAAAAATTATTTTTCTAAAATTATACATCTTAAAATTCTGCATTTTTAGATGATATTTTCACATATTTGTGAAGTTATATCCTAACTGAATTTTTTGTTACTTTATCAGTGTTTTAATTTTTTAGCCAGCTTCTGTTATTGTTTAATTCTTATATCTTTAAATCCACACCTAGTTCAATATCAAATGACACTACACAACAGTATTTCCAGGTTTAATAACTAGTGTTGAAAATTCAAGTCTGTTTTCTACAGCTATTGAGTAATAACAGAGAATTATGTATATATTTTTATTTACCATATTTCTTAGTACTGATACAGTGATTGCAAACTACATTTTCTACAACTTTTTCGTTTTTTCCGCTATTTTATAACTTCTATACTACTTGTAATAGATCCATATGCTGCTAGTGTTTCTGAGAACCATTCGGTAACCATCCTCCACTTTGCTACTATATTTGAAAATTTCTTCATAAATAAGTTCTGAAGAGAGTAAGAATTTTTTACCAAAAGCATTAAGGGTAGTTGATAGATTCTATACTTCTAACATTGCATTAGGAAATTTCGATATACACTCACTGCCAAAAGTTAAGCACAGAGAGGAAAATGTTAATTTCCGGAAGCCAATCTGAATTTGAGAGGCTGCATTTCGCTGCAGAGGTAGACGGAAGTATGCAAATCTGTTCTGTAACAGCCAATCACGGTTTCGTGTCGAGAAATATGCAAAAAAGGCAGTCATAAGAAGCCAGCATTGTGAAGGGTTAGAGGAGTTTCATGTATGTGCTGGTAAAAAGTGTTTAGAACTTTCGTACGATTAGTTTTTAAGACAGACGTGTTGCTATGGCTTCCAGAAGACGAATGGTAGATAGTGAGCGCTGGCGTTCTGTGGGACGCCTTGAAGCAGGACAATCAATCAGATGTTGCTCTTTTCTTCGGCATTCATCATTCCGTCATTTCACGATTATGGAAACAAGCCAAACAGTTGTCCGAAGACCTGTGGCCGGTCGCCCAAGGGTTACGACCCCCGCGGAAGATCGATATATTGTTATTTTAGCCAAGCGGAATCGTAGAGCGACCTCCACACGTGTGACATCTATGGTTGCAGCGTCCATTTGTAAGACGATATCTGCCACTACTGTTCGCCGAAGGCTACACATGAATGGACTGTACGCCGTGCTGTTTCTGCACGTTTCCCACTCCCAGTCACTCTCAGAGTTGCAAACTGCTCTACAGGAGGAATGGCGATCACTTGACTCTGGGGTGGTTGATCACCTCATGGAAAGCATGGTCACACGCTGTAAACTTTGTATGAGGATGAGGGGTGGTCACATACCCTATTAATGTCGGTTTTGTTTTGGATTTAAACATTTTGTTAATGACTCCAATATGACTTCATCTTATAATTTATGAAAATTCAATATTGTTTTCATCTTTGTATGTAATTCTTTGTTTTGTTTTCTGCATAAACATATTTGCTACTTTCCTGCCGTATTTCGTGTCAATCAAAGCTGTACTTGTAGATTTTTTCGCATTTTACCGCTTCATGCTTAACTTTTGGCAGTGAGTGTATATGCCTTTTTTTTAAAAATCTATTGCAGATAAAAAAGTTCTGCCTTTCAATTACTAAAATAAGCTGTTTTAGTCATTGTGATGAAAACAAAATTGCAAAAACTGCAGATTTTAAGACATTTTAAATATTCTTTAGCATTAGAACGTACTGTAAACTTTTGCACATATCAATGTTTTGTTAAAAAGATACTTTGGACCTTTATAAATGCAATTTTGAGAAAACTCCCCGCTTAATCCCCTTCAATATGAGTATGATTTCAATGAAACTTCATTTTTACTAAAGGTTTTCGTAAAAGGGGCAGAGACAATTCAATATATCACAAGTAAAATAATTTAATTTAAAATCCTTGTTCGACTTTTTTGAAGTGGGGAGGGTGCAAACCAGTGACGTAGCCAATCTCCCTGGAAAAAATAGGTTTCTAATATCTAATAAAATATTGGGTCATCCGGAAAGTTCTGCGGTTTTTCAAATCGAAGCGCGCTTTCTTATAACTATTTTGCTACCGCTGATAAGGAGTGACCTTGATTGAAGCAGTGTGTAAATTCGGTCTTTTCTGCTTTCACTGCATAATTCTAGCTTGTGTTGTGGCACAATTTTTGTTTCTCTGTAGTGCTATGGAGAACCAAAAAGTTCATTTTCGTCATATTTTGCTCTTTTATTTTAAAGGAAAAAATGCTAGTCAGACTGCTCGTAAAATTTGCTGTATATGGACAAAGTGCTGTTTCTGATGACACAGTTCGAAGGTGGTTTAATAAATTTAAGCGCTGAAATTTCAGCCTCGAAGATGATGCCCGCTCTGGACGATCATCTTCTGTAAACGAGGACCTATTAAAAGATGCCATCGCTGAAAATCCACGTTACAAGTTCAGGGACTATCAGACTAAATATTCCAAAAAGTACAGTTCATGATCATCTGAAGAAGATTGGGTATGTAACCCGCTACGATGTATGGGTACCCCATACTTTATTTAACACAACAGAATATGCTTGCTCGAATTTCGGCATGTGATTCTTTGCTGAAACGAAATGAAGAAGCTCCTTTTTTTGAAGCGGCTCATTACTGGAGATGAGAAGTGGATACTATACAACGTTACAAGAAAAAGATGATGGGGTAGGCCAAATGAACCTCCCAAGTAACATCGAGAGGGGCTGCATCCCAAAAAAGTAATGCTTTGTGTATGGTGGGACTACAAAGGAATTGTTCATTATGAATTCTTGCCACAAAATCAGACAATAAATTCGGAAAAATACTGTTCTCAAATGGCAGTATTAAAAGCAGAAATCGAAGCAAAGCGGCCAGAACTGACCAATCGTCGAGGTGTCTTCCAGCATGACAATGAATGTCAAAGACTTATTGAGTATGGCTGGGATGTTTTGTGTCACCCCCATATACACCACACCTTGCCCCCTCAGATTTTCACCTCTTCAGGTCACTTCAAAATTCTCTGAACGGCCCGGAGTTCAATTCTCTGGAGACTGTCAAACAGCACCTTGATAACTTCTTTACAAATAAGCCTAATGACTTTTAAAAAAGGAATTTTCCAGCTGCCGGAAAGATGGCAAAAAGTCATGAACAAAATGGTGCTTATGTAATTCAATAACATTTTCTTAAGTTTTTGTACTGCTTCGTTGGTATTTATAAAAAAAACCGCAGAACTTTCCGGATGACCCAATACTATAATTGCGTCTATTCTATTGCTTATATTCTAAAAATAAAATACTTGTTATTTAGTTCTTATAGCTAATGTTTTATGAATTTATTAATTATGTAAATGATTTAATATTTATTGCGAGTATGAAAGTAATGAATAATGGACATTTTCTTTCTGCATGAGGGCTACCACATGCAGAAAGAAAATGTCAGGCGACTTTGCTACTATTTTTCAACCTTGGCGACTAGGGGTATCTTTTAAGTAAAATATTTTCAAAGCTCCTATTTTCAAACTTCGGCAACTTTTAGAAAATTTTGGTGACTTGAAAATTCACAAAAGGGACTACTAGCGGAGGGAAAAAATATTTTACGAATTTTTCTTTAGGGGAGAAAATTTTCTAATGGACGCCAATTTTAACGCCTACTGGTTCAAACTATTAGTTTATTTTCAAGCAAAACCAACGCGATACATAAATGGAAATATCTAAGTAATAAGATCTTAACTTTACATTTAAAAACCTCCGTTTTAACTGTACCCCTCTGAAATAAAATCTCGTCTATGCCCTACTGATTCAAACTATTCCTTTAGTTTATAGTCAAGCAAAAGTGAAGTGAGGTAGGTAGGTGGAATTTATGTCACTGCAGCAACACAATGACTATTGGTGACGGTCCGGGATCAATTCCGAAGGGAATTATCAGGTAGATAGGTATTTTAATTAACATCACACTGCAGCAACACAACGGGCTATTGGTGACGGTCCGGGATTAATCCCTAAAGGGAAAGTACCAAGGACAGCGCCACGTAATTTTGAACCACGGGAATTAGGATAATTGCTCGTAATTTTGAACCACGGTGAGATAACGAGGTCAAAACCAATATATAATTGAAAAGATCTTTTAAGAATGTAACAAGATCCTAACTTAGCATTGAGAAACCTCCATTTTAACTGTGGGCCCATCCAAAATGGAATCTTGGCTACGCTACTGGTTCCAACTGTTCTTAAGTAGAATAAGTAAGATTTAATTCTAAGACAACACACACACAATATAACAGTATAACTGGCAATGGAAAGAACCAAAACTGAAGAAAAGATGTCAAAACAAAATTAATACGACAGTAATGAATGTAATTAACGGATGATTATGGAGTAAGGAAATGTGTATGGAAGATTGAATCATGAAATTTATGATGCCCAATAAATTTTTATCTTCCTATGCAACAATGCCTTAGAGTGCATATCCGTTTGAAAGATTCACTATCACTGCCAATTGTTTGCATTAAAAACCTCTGGATCACTAGATTTGGAAGTCGTCTGGTTATATACATATAATGTAGCACGCGATTATCGAATTGTATTTTGTAACACCTTTTTTTGGGATTAAAATGTATATTTTGGAAACAGCTTTCTTTCCTATTCTGCGGAATAGGAAACAGTAAATAATAAGTATAAATGCTGATGAATCTCATTTTAAACTTTGTGGAATTATGTCATCCCATGTCAAATCGACACAACATGGCATTTTCCACCGAAACACTTAATTTTTTGAGAACTTAGCTATTTCATTTCCTAGTCACGTTTTTGGAAATCTGAAAAACTTTACCCGCACGCCAACGTGTGATAACTTTTCATTTATATTAATTTTTAATTTGAAAAAGCGGGCAATTTTTCATGATTAGACTCATTAAAATGCCATATATCTTTTGATCTAACTATTCAATCAAGTTCAAATTCGACTTATTTGTAGACAATGTAAATCTTATGGTTTTTCATGTGACTCAGTTTCAATGCCAATCATTTTTACCTTGAATTTCATTAAAAAAGCTCCCCATACTTTTCTAAATAATATATATGCAGGCCATAAAATAACTTTCACTCTGGAGACAACTTTAGCTAAATCGAATGGGCGAAATGAAACCAAATTTGGTATTAAGACTTTTGAAGATACGGGGAGATGCATTCCTCGAAAAAATTTAGTGTCAAAAGTCGCCGATAGGGGGAAATTTGGCGCTGTTGGGGTCAAAACAGTCGAACATTTGCATTAACGCATATAAAATGGATTATGCAAAGTTTCGACTGGTTAAGCAACAACCTTGCCCCTAATTCCAGCTAGATATATGGTGAATTGTAATAACAAAACTGGCAATAGACACAAATTAATAGATTCAATTCACAGGAAACATCTTTTGTTTACCAGAATCAGGTTCCCCTTGACCACATATACCGTTTTCAATGTGCTGACTTTTCTTGAGTACAACAAATTGCATCCGGTATGTTACATGCTTTACAGCTGAGCGTAATGAGTCGGGTTGGGTGTTCATAACAGCCCGTTTTGTGTTCTTGCAAGGCAATCAAGTTCGAAACGCCACCAAAACGTACAACGGACTTCAAGTTCCTCCACAGCCAATAGTCACATGAACTGATGTCCGGGAAGAGAGTTGGTCATGCCGTCGGAAAGAACTGACTGATAACCCTCTCATTACTGAATGCTGGCGTAGAAGGCGCTGCACAAACGGATCCGAGGGCAACAGATCGTAATTTTGAATCACGGTAAGATGACGAGGAAAACACCTGAGCTGGCACCCCATTCTCCAAACTTCCACACCACGCCACCGAGAGGACATTTGAGGTCACGACAGATTTAAAGTGTACCAGCCCTTAAAGGCAAATCGTCATCTGGCCGTGGTTCAAAATTACGTGGTGTTGTCCTCGGATCTTTCCCTTTGGGATTGATCCCGGACCATCACCAATAGCCCATTGTGTTGCTCCAGTGTGACGTTAATTGAAATACACCCCCCCTTAAAGGCAAAATCCAAAAAATGTTTCCCTTCAGCTATGGGTTAAAACAGAGACAACATTTTCGTTGACCTTTGATGAATTTTCTAAAGATGTCGCCAAAATTTTTGAAAAGTCGCCACAATTTTGAAAATCGGAACTTTTGACTCGAATTTACTTAAAAAGATATTCCTAGTCGCCAATGTTGAAGAATAGCAGCACAAAATCGGCTTTTAGTCGCCAGTGACAGCCCTGAGCAACCTCAACAACTCCTTTCCATATTTTGAATTGCACCGATGCCTCTGTGTGACAGCTCCTGATTGAACAGCAGGATTGGTCGCTATTCGATTTGAAAAACATGGTCTTTTGGACTTGGTCTAGGTTTCATCTTGACTAAGGGAATTGGTAACAGCATCTTTAAACCCACCAAGGGGTTTCGACGAGATATCTCGTACATCAAGATCTGGCCAATTTTGCTAATGGCGAGATATCTCGTCATCAAGATATTGCTAAATTTTTTATGATGACGTAATAAATATCTGGTCAGTTTTCTTCTAATGACGAGATATCTCGTCCATCAGGATCTGGTCAATTTTGCTAACGACGAGAAACTTCGTCGAGAAAACCACCAGGAGGGTTAAAGTATGTGTCTTAGTTTACCCTCTTGTGGTTTCAATGAGACATCTCGTCCATCAAGATCTGACTCATTTTGACAATGACATCTCGTCATCAAGACATTGGAGGTGTTTTGATGATGACGAGATCAAGATCTGGTATGTGTTTTCTTGATGACGAGATACCTCGTCCATCAAGATCTGACCGATTTTGCTAATAACGAGATAGCTCGTCATCAAGATATTGCCGATTTGTTTATGATGACGAAATCAAGATCTGGTTAGTTTTCTTCTAATCACAAGATATCTCGTCCATCAAGAGTGGTCAGTTTTTGCTAATGACGAGATCCCTTGTCGAGACAACCACCAGGTGGGTTAACCTAATTGCCCGTTTTTTTACATTTATAATTAATATTAATAAAAAAACTATTAAAAGAAAGGATTGAAATTTTCCAGAATTCCGAACATTTAACTGGAAAGCAAAATATCAATGTTTAAAGAAAATCGACACGGGTTCGATTGTGGACAAATAGCCCGTTGTGTTGCTCCAGTGCGATGTTAATTAACTACCTACCTACCTCGATTGTGGACAATGTCGATGTGATATGGACCGAGACGAGTATCTTATAAATTTCCCATTTTATAAAGGCATACATTTATTTAAGAAAATAAGCTTTGATTAGGTGTCACATTTTCATTAAATTTCATCTTGTAACAGTTTTAATACTCGGGTTAATGCTTTGCAATAAATACAACAATCCAAAATACTTACTTTCAATGAATTGAAGAAACTATTATTAGAGACCAAGAGTGTGTAGCTTTCCTGGAGAATTTCAGAGCCTTTATGTTTGCATTGTAAAACCACTGCATTGCTTAATAATACAATGCAATGCAATTACAATGCACCAAAAAGACTCCTAATCTGTGACCTCCTAGTTTTTCAATATTAGCTATTATACTACCATCTACCTCAAGAACTATTCCAACTAATAAGTATGTTTTGTTGCCATAGAAGCAGATCGTATGCCATTTTCCATACAGTATGCTTAGTAAAATGCATACAATTTTGTCATATTATCGCATTTAATGACAGATTGGCAAATTTTGAGTTATGATTTTTACGTGTCGTGTTGCAGTGAGGATGTATACACTTGCATGCAAAGCTTAAGGAACATCATTATAACTTAGAGGTTACAACCTCAAAATTAAACGGAACAGCTTGTGGCTATTTGCATAACCGAGGATATTCAGTAGAAGCGGGTAGTGAGCTGTTGGGAGAACCTGGGTCGAGGGAACTCCATCTCCTGTGAATCTTATGTCTTGACTGAACTACTACTACTGAACTACTTAAAACTGTTCATTAGTCAGGACTCTAAATAGGCTTCACAGGGATTTGGAGATGAATTGGCAATTGGGTGAGAGAGATATGAGGGTGGGTTCATGAGACACCAATGGAAATTCTTCATTCCTTCTTGGTGGGAGGAGCTTGAAGAGTCTAGCCACTTCGATGCACTTCATTTTAATGTATTGAGGAGTTGCAGGCCATAGAGTACTTTTAGGGAGATTGAAATGATTTAAGGGGAATTTAAGTTAAGTCAAAAGTGGGTTATTGATAATTAAGGATAGCTCTGGGTCTTTTGCCTTTGGTTGGATGACGAAAGTCATACCTAGGGATATGCATTATCATTAAGATACTCAATAGAATGCTGGTGCATATTTAGAATTTGGAATAGTAATGTCAGAGCCTCTAACATAGGAATGGATTCTACTCATAGAGGAAATATAAAAGTTGAGTGAGCAATGGTAAACTTTTCATGTGCCCAGGATGATGTGACCAAAACTAGTAGTAACGTGACCCTTAGACTACTTTCGTCTGCCGGGTGAAACCGAACATTCATCATTCGATTGGTCCACGGGACGGAAGAAGACGCCCATCCATTGATTCATTATCTGATTGCGCGATATAGTAGTAGACTGATGATTTCACCACTTTTGTCGCCAGTTCATAGAAATGCGCATTCATACACAACTGTCATAAGATGTTATAGAGCCAACCGAGGCAATAAGGTGCCAAATCGATCAACCAAGTCCATTTTCCACAGAGCAGTCACGTGATTACTAGCCGACAGATTGGTCACACTTTTTGAAGCTCATTTCAATAGCAATGCTCAGTCTACTTATATTTCACGTCTGTGGTTCTGCTATCAGATGAACTCATCCTCAACCTCATCCTCTGTATGCAAACGCGGTTGGAAAGTCTGCATCAGTGTTCGACATGGTCATACAGACTACAAAGGACCACCTCATCTCTCTTTTTCACTGTTACTCTTCTGCCTCAGGGCACCCAGTGCTATATCACCAATTCAGTTCAGACTTTTTTCTGTTCGCTTCTGTTCTTGTGATCATTTTGATTTAACTCATCGGTTCAGTAACTCTATAAGTACATCTGGTATCATTTTCCCTCATCCAGGTCACTTCACTGCAAAGTAGCGGCTGAAAAACCTTCTGTTCTTGAACTTTTGCAAGCCAATGTACTATTGGGTTGATGCAAAAGTTCGTCCCGTTTTTGGCTCTAGATGGTATTGCATCGCAAAAACGTGTTATCTACTTCACACGTGTAAAGTTCAGATGTTGTTTGAAAGAAGGAATTTCAGGGAGTGCTTGGGGAAAAAATTGTGTTATTTGGTTGTGTTTTTAAATTTTGTTAAGCATTAAAAATGGCAGAAAATAAGGAGCATTTTCGACATGCTTTTTATTTCCGAAAAGGCAAGAATACTTCGCAGACGCGAAAGATGTGTTGTGTATGGTGAAGGTGCCGTTGACGATTCCACGTGACGTAAGTGGTTCAGAAAGTTTCGTCACCAGGATCAGTTCTTTAGCCAGAAACCTACGAGCGCGAGATTATGTAGCTACCGGTTGGTCAACTCTCCTGAAATGAGCGAGTCTTAAGAGCTACTCCTATAGTGACCGCCACCATCCAGACTTAGGGGCGGGGGGACAGTTCTCGTGGTAGACAAACAGTATGTTTCCACGCGATATGTCTTCATTGTATATCTTAAAACATTTACAATATTTGCATTCCAAATTGATTAAAACTCGATTAATCAGTTTTATATACAAATTTTGGAAAGGGAAAGACTTGCATACTAAAATCTTATAATTTATTTTGGGTAAAAAATATCGATTAGAATACCTTCAAACGGTGTTTGATTTCGCAGGCATACTCGTTTTCTAAAACAACACTGGCTGTCTACGTAAAATATTAAATATCATGACTTACCTTTGTAATGTGTAATTCAATATATTTTGCTTGAACCAACTTAGTTAAGAATTATTCAAAATTGTTTCGTTTGTCTCATCCGTGATTAAAAATTATTCAATGTTATTCATCGATGTTTCTAAAAAAATCCCACAAAGGTTGCCACAGCCAAAGCACTTGCGAAATAGTAGATAAACCTTTAAAAAAAAAGTAGCAAAAACACCCCTATTTTAGTAGCTCAGATACAAAATCAATTGGCTAAAACACAAATGTGCCAATTAAGTATCAAACGCGTCGAATCGCCAGGATTAAAAAAATTTAAATTAAGAAAACTAAATATTTTCTTAATAAAGCTTTCATGAAAATCCAGCAACCAGATTCTGATGTTTTTCTTTCATGGTTGCCACGGTTTGGCGTCAAAACTTCGAAATTGGCATCCCTTGGCAAATTTTCTCCCTAAAGAAAAATCCGAAAAATATTTTTAACGTTCGCTTTTAATTTTAAAAGAGACTACATTTTCGTTCACTTTGGGCGAGGCGAATTTTCAAGTCACCAAAATTTTAATCGAAGTTTTTGACATGATTTTGCTTAAAAAGATATCCTTAGTTGACAAGGTTATTAGCAAAAAGTCGCCTTTTAGTCGCATGTGGCAGCCCTGTCACACAAACATGAAGAATTATAATATTTCTGAGATGTCGCACCATGGGAGGCCGTGTGGTGACCGGCATTAAAGAATAGTCCCAATGCAATCCTTGCATGTTGTAAGAGGAGACAAAAATGGATACCCAGTGCCTGGGGAATAGCCGGGTACGCCCGTCTCCAGGAGGGTTAAAAATATGGAGGATTGGTCCTCCAGGTTGGGGGTTGGACGAGAGGCTAACACACAAACCCTCTCTGGAAAAAAAAAGTTTCGAAACCACTAACAAGACAAGCAAAGTGGCCTGTCAAAATGGGCGATGGAACTGGGTTTCGGAAACGGACTAAAGATTTTAGATTTGGGACTTGGAATGTGTTGAGCTTATTTCGCTCTGGTGCAGTGAAGCAACTGCCGGGGCAACTGTGTAAATATGGGTTAGATATATTGGCAATATAGGAAATTAGATGTGGAGAGAGCAATATTGCTGACTTTGGTAGATACACGATTTTTAACAGTGCAAGTTCTGGTAGAAATTCCCATGGCACTGGATTTGTGGTAAAAAGAGAAATAAGGAAAGCAATAATTAATTTTCGAGCAGTGAGAGAATTTGTATATTAAGATTAAGGGCAAAATTCTTTAATGTGACCTTGTTCAGTGTACATGCACCGATTGAAGATGCCGAGGAAGAACAGAAGAATGAATTTTATGAGACTGGATAGAGAAATACTAAACGTACCTAGGCATGATGATAAAATTGTTCTGGGAGACTTAAATGCAAAAATAGGAACAGAGGCCTCATTTAGGCCTACAATAGTTAGGTTTAGCTTACATAAGAATAACAATGAAAATGGAGTAAGGGCCGTTGATTTTGCCGCAAACAATAACATGGTTATTAGCAGTACATGTTTTAACTATAAAAGGATACATAGAGGAACATGGATTTTCCCGGACGGAAATACAAGGAATCAAATTGACCATATTATGATTGATAGAAGACATGCTTCTGATGTCAGAAGTTACAGGGGTGCGGATTGTGATACTGATCACTTTCTTGTGATCATGAAATATAGACAAAGAATTGCGAAGATACGAAATGTAAAACGAGAAAAACAGGAAAAGTTTAATGTGAGGAAATTGAGTAATAAAGAAGATAAAGATGGCTATTGTAGAATTCTAGATGAAAGGATTGGAAATGAATACTTTAGGGATACAGAAAACGATTCAATTGAAAGAAAATGGAACAGGTATCTAAGTATCATAATAAAATCAGCTGATGAAGTAATGGGAAGAGAAGAGAGGAAAAAGCCAAAAAGATGGTTTGATGAGAAGTGTGAAATTCTTGTCAAGGAAAAGAATGAGGCAAGAGAAAAACTACTAGCTCATAATACAAGAAATAACGAAAAATTATAGAAAAGAAAAGATTAACGAAGTACAAAATACGTTTGAAGAAAAGGACCCTGGAAAAAGAGAGAATACAAGAAGTGGAAGACCTATCTGCGATAGGGGATACCCGTGGAATGTATTCAAAAATAACTTCTATAAGAGGGTACCAACCTCGAACAACATGTCGTGACAAGACTGGAGGCCTTTGTTGGAGGTGAAGATGAACTTTTGGAGAGATGGGCAGAATATTTTGAAAACTTGTTAAATAAAAGTGAAATGGATAGACGGACTGAAAATGATTCGGAAATTCGGGATGAAGGAATATGATCTCATAGAGCTGGTGGAAGTGGAAAATGCAGTTAAGAAATTACGGAATGGGAAGGCTCCCGGGTGAAGATATGATTTGCTCAAAATTATTGAACTATGGTAGTGACAAACTGTGCAAAGTAATTTTTGATTTATTGAAAGAAATATGGAAGGAGGAAGTAATGCCAAACGAATTGGAACAGTGCAATAATTTTTCCAATACTAAGAAAGGGAAGCATCTTAGAATGCAGCAACTATCGTGGAATCTCTTTACTTAACTTGACATATAAAGTCCTGACCAAAATTATAGCTAACAGACTTAAACCATTGATTGAGAAACAATTGGGAGATTACCAATGTGGATTTAGGCAAAATAGATCGACGGTGGATCAGATATTTTGCATAAGAAATATCTTGGAAAAATGTGGTGAAAAAATATAAACATATATCAGTTATAGATTTTAAACAGGCTTATGACTCGATAAACAGAGAAGAAATTCTCAGGGCTTTGTGTGAATTTAATATGCCAAAAAACTGATTAAGACTGGTAAAAATGACTTGCATCGACAAAGGCAAAAGTGAAGGTACAAAATAGATTATCAAGAGAATTCAAAATAATAACTGGGTTAAGACAAGATGTATTATCTACAATTTTGTTTAACACATGCCTAGAAAAAGTTATGCGAAACACATTATTAAATAGAAATGGTACAATTTTCAATAGATCTACACAAATTTTGGCATTTGCTGATGATGTCATTTTGGTAGGTAAGAATAAAAATACGGTGACTGAATCATTTAAGAAACTGGTAATGGAAGCCAAAGTCTTCGGATTAGAAATTAATGTAGAAAAGACTAAACACATGGTGATAGATTGCAAGGGAAGTGAGGAAGATAATGAACTTAGGATAAATGATACTGTTAAGTTTGAAGGAGTTAAAGAATTTAGGTATCTAGGCTCAATTGTTACTGAAAATAATGACATTATGCCTGAAATAAAACAGGCTTAGTGCAGGAAATTGGAGCTTTTTTCCCGCTACAAAAATAAGATTTAAAGCAATTGCGAGGAATACAAGGCTAATAATGTATAAAACTATCATTAAACCAACAGTAATACATGGATCGGAGACATGGACTTTGACTCAAAAACATGAAAAAATGTTGATAACTTGGGAGAGAAAGATCTTGAGAGCCATATTTGGACCAATCAAAGAAGGCGATGTATGGTGAAGGAGATACAATCATGAAATCCAAAAATTATATAGAGAAAAAAAAATATAATTTTGATAAAAACAAAAAGAATCCAATGGTTGGGACACATGGAGAGAATGGATAACAACCCGAAGGCACCAAAAAGATACTTAAGAATCAGTGTCAAGGCCAGAGAAAACCGGGAAGGCAGAGGAAAAGATGGCGTGAGGAGGTCGAAAAAGACCTCAAAAACATGAAAATAAAAAATTCGTGGATTAAAACCCAAGAGACAGGGCGCTTTGGAGTCGTATCGTTAGGGAGACCAAGGTTCAACATGGACTGTAGTGCCGGGGAGTTAGAGATGCCGCACACCTATTACAACTGACGCTCGGGTCCACTACTCGCCTCCGCCTAGTTGGGCCTCGGAAGCCTAGTTGGTAGAGCAACGGATTAGCAACCGGAGGGTTGTCAGTTTGTAACTAGGTCCAACCAAAGACCATCGTGTACAAGGGGGCTGGTGTACATTAAATCTGCCGTGGCCTGAAATGTCCTCACGTTCGCGTGGTGCGGAAGTTTGGAGAGTGGGGTGCCAGCTCAGGTGTTGACCTCTTCATCTGACCGTGGTTCAAAATTACGAGGCGTTGTTCCTGGATCTTTCCCATCGGGACTGATCCCGCATCGTCTCCAATAGACCGATGTGTTGCTTCAGTGCGACGTTGATTACTTACCTACCGACCCTCTCCAAGCTACGCCATTGACGACAGCGTTTTATATTTGTAACAAGATTAGATCTTTGGGTGTGCAGTTTTAAAACGGACCATTTTGACACGTTTCCTTCTCGGGTATCAGTTCTCATGAGTCTGAAAACAAGAAACTATTTGTATAATTTATGGCTAAAGTCTCAATGCAAATGTATTTTATGATATTAGGAATTGAAGTGGATTAATATCCTCTTTGAAAATGATCCTCCAACCCAAACTTTAAGCGGGCCTTGTCCATATTTGTAGATTTGAAAGGGGCCGGTAGAAGTGATCTGTAAATCACGACGGTCCGGGATCAATCCCGAAGGGAAAGGTTCGAGGACAACACCTCTCAATTTCGAACCACGGTCAGATGAACATTTTTATGATTGCAAATTAAAACACATTCAAATCTTGATAGAAAATATTTCGATTTCATAACCCTCTGAGAGGTTTACACACACGTATCCGTTCTGTAATGTAGTCTTCCCCTCTGACTTGAAATCAGTTTTAATCCTCTTGACCAACCTTACCTAGGATTTTTTCAACATTGGATCATTGTGTGGTGTGAGGTAAAAGTAATGCTACACTACTCGGAAATCTAGTGACGCCTCAGAGTTAAAATGAATGGAAAATTTTGTTCATTGTTACCTTAGCGTGTAGAGTGGGTTACGGGGGTTCAGGTCAAAAGTACCCATTTATGTCAATATTTCGATTATGAAATTTGATGACAAATTTATGACTTACGAGGCTGCCACAGGCTACTTTTAGCTACTACCTCTCCACCATGGTGACTAGGGCTATCTTTATAAGCAAAATGGTCGAAAACGCTACTCATTTCAAAATTGGCGATTTTTCGAAAATTTTCTCTACTTTCGGAAATTTTGGAGACGAAAATTTTGGCGACTTTTTTGAAAATTTATCAAAGGTCAACGAAAATTTAGTCATTTTTTAAACTAATAGTGGACGGAAAAATATTTACCAGATTTTTTCCTTAGAGAAAATTTTCTCAAGGGATGCCAATTTCGAAGTTTTGTCGCCAAGCTGTGGCAACCATGGAAGAAAGACATCGGAATCGGGTTGCTAGATTGTCGTGAAAACCCTATTAAGAAAACATTTAGTTTTTTAATTTTAAAATTTAAATTTCTTGGCGAGATCTCCAACGTCTATTTTACACTGAATCAGCACATTTTTTGTTTAAGCCGATTCATTTTATATCTGAGCAACTAAAATTGCTACTAAAATATGGTTTAAGTGGAGACTTTTTTGCTACTTTTAAGAATTCATCTTACTAATGCTACTATTTTACAAGTTTGGATGTAGCAGCCCTGGACTTGAAAATATTAGTAACTTTTTCGTTCAAAAGTCTTATTGTGGTATCGGTACCCAAGGTTTAAGGGAGAGCAGAAAATGTGAAAAGTTTTTGTATTGTATTTGTTCAACCTGTTTTCTAGATTCAAAAAGTAATAAATCTTTTCATTGTGTCCGTAATTTCATGAAGACAAAGAGGGGAAAAGCACTGGATATTGATTGTTATTACATTACTCGATAACAGATTCTTGATTCGCGTAGGCAAGTCCAGGAAGTTGATTGGGTCATTGGAAAGGAAATGAAAAACGATAAAATGTTTAAGACCTGTGCCGTTCAAAAACGTTTCGCCATCTGACCATGGTACAAAATTACGTGGAGTTGTCCTTGGTCTTTACTTCGGGTTTGATCCCGGACCGTCGCCAATAGCCCGTTGTGTTGTTCCAGTACGACATTAATTAAAATACATACATACTCAAAAAGTTTCATAATAAATTTTGGAAACCACTTCGTTCCTGATGGTTGCATATATTTATTTAAAAAATTAATCAAAATTATAATTCTAACTTTCATAAGCTATATTGAGTGTATATGTGGAATGTAGGTACAGATATTTCGAGACCCTTCCCGTCCAAAAATAAAACAACATTCGAGTTGTAGGCGGCGCACGTTCGATTCCTGTCCGGTGTATTCCTCCCTGGGTGTATTTCTCTCTTCTGTAAAAGTAAAACTTTCATTGTGTGTATGTCTATTACTTGATATTGCATGTCTTGTGCCTGGCGCAGCATGGCCAAATATGGCCCTTGTGCCATAAACAACTACAAGGCATTGATTGTTATTACTTTACGCCACAACGATTCTTTATTCGCGTAGTCTCCAGAAAGTTGATTTTAGGCCATTGTTAAAGAAATAAAAACCGATAAATTTTAAGACAAGGACAGTTCAAAAATGTTTCATAATAAATTTTGGAAACCAGTTCTGGTAGTTGCACATATTTATTTGAAATATGAATCGAAATTCTAGTTCTTAACTTTCATAAGCTCTTGATTGTATGTGTGGAATGTACGTACAAATATTTCGAGAATCTTTCCTCTTCAAAAATAAAACGTACCGTTAAATATTTCAGCCTGCTCCTAACCAGTTATTCGGCATTGATTGTGATCACATAACAGTACAACAGATTCTTGAATCGCGTAGCCAAGTTCAGGAAGTTGATTAAAGGTCATGGGAGAAAAGGGTTAAGAACCCCTGGGTTGAATAGTTTCAATAAACGCGCGAGACTCGTACGGATTATGTTCCTGGTTCGGGTTTTGAGCAATACGTTTATATGTAGGGAATGTGCACATATGAAACTTTAGCTAAATCGTAATGTAAAAGGAAGACTCGAGATCTTTTCTATGCTATACCTGATTAAGCCAATCTCGTCTCTCGGTTCGTTTAGTTATCATATGCAGTGCATGTGGTGGTTGACCAACCAAGCTTTTTGATAATACAGGTACAGTTTAAGTTTATGATCTAAAACAGTCTCATGTTTCAAACAATTGTAAATATACACTTTAACATTACTCAGCAATTCACTTTAAGAACACATTTTACTGTTAATGGACTTCAGAATAATTATTCTTCATGATTTCGCAGGTTAACCCTACAAGTAGTTTCGACGAGATATTTCGTCCATCAAGATCTGGCAAATTTTGCTAATGACGAGGTACCTCGTCATTCTATTTTTGATGAAGAGATCACGATCTAGTCTGTTTTTCTTCTAATGACGAGATATCTTGGCCATTATGATTTGGCCAGGTTTTTTCGAATGACGAGATATCTTGGCCATTAAGATCTCATCAGGTTTTTTTCCAATGACGAGATATCTTGGCCATTAAGATCTCGTCAGATTTTTCTCTAATCACGAGTTATCTTGGCCATTCAGATCTGGTCAGTTTTGCTAATCACGAGATACTCGTCGAGACATCCACCAGGAGGGTTAAAATAGAACCATGGATTCGAAACGTTTTTGACATGCTCTCTGAAAGCATGTTTTTATTTAAAATACAGAATCAAGTAATTAGGGAAAGTGTCAATCGTACTTTATAATTTAAGAAAAACTATAATTTTTTACTTCAAATAAATGTAAACATCCTGTAGCAAAATTCCTAAGAACACTTAAAAAGTTTACAGCTAAAATAAAAACGATTTCCATCACTCCAGACGATGGCACTAGAATTTAACTAACTTTTTAGGTAGGTAGCTGAATTAACGTCGCACTGGAGTAACACAACTGGCTACAGGCGACAGTGCGAGACCAATCCCGAAGTTAAAGATCCGAGGACAACACCTCGTATTTTGAACCACGGTGAGAGGATGAGGTCATACCTGAGCTGGCACCCCACTCTCCAAACTTCCACACCACGCCAACGTGAGGACATTTGAGGCCACGGCAGATTTAACGTGCACCATCCCCCGCGTACACGACGGTATTTGGTTGGATCGAGTTTCGAACTCGCAACCCTCCTGTTGCTAATCCTCTGCTCTCCCAACCGGGCCACAGTGGCCCCGAATTAATTTCTATAAATTTATCATAGAGTATAATTTTAATCGAAACGGAAAATTTTCTTGCTGAAATTACAGAAATAATTGCCTAGCCATACCTGCATCTCAATAAAAACCTTAAAAATTCAATACAAGTTTAATTTCTTTTAAGTAGTTGTTATAATTTTGAAATAATTTTAAAAAGTCAAATTATTCACGCATGTTGCTTAGTGAAGCAATTTTAATTATCTGCAATTTATTTAAATAAACATATATTAGTGATACTAAACAAAAATTATACTTTTACCATTGTGTGCTGATATGGTCCGTTTCAAATCTGTCAGAATTAGTTTTCGTAATCTAGTAAAAGCGTTAGTTTGGAACAAAAAAGTTAGTAAGAATATTTTTTGCATCTTGTTTGGAACGAAACTTCTGTTCCTTTTATAGTTAATATGTTAGAAGTCCCAATCCTTTAAAGTGGTACTAGACTCACTTTTCAATCCTAGCATAAACCATCCTACCTATACCGGTTCCAAACAAAAAGCACATCTATGCAATATTTCCCGCTTCTCATATCCAAACTTGCAATAAAAATATCATTCATTCATTCTAAGCTGATACCGAGAGAGCGAATATAAAGGTCATAAAAATAAACTAGACTAAATAAAGCATAATTCTCGGGGAAATAAGATATTTTTACTTACTACACGTGGTTAAAACTTCATGTTGCTACTTGCCTGCAGATCTGTCAGTAAAACGTAACTTCGAGCTTTTAGTTGCGCTCGTTCACCGACCATGTATGTATAAATAGGACCACAAGATTTCCACCAATCAACAGTGAGAGCGCGATCGTATGATTTTGCGTCAGAAAAAGGCGTTAACGCTGAAGGCAATGAGTGTTCTGATGGTGACTTGTTTAAAAAGGAGTGACTGTAACATTGATTAGATGGGTTGTTTTTCGCTGTCTACAGATAATAATAGGTTCATTTTAAACGGCATTTGTATTTGATAGGGAGATTTGTACCCCTGAGAAATTGATTTTAAAACCTTTCGGTTTTTTGGGATTGGTGTTTAAATTCAAAACCTTTCCTGTTTTAAGGGTAAAAACAGTGGGATTCTTCAATGATTCAGGGTGTTTTATTCTGGACTGAATCAATACCTAAATGATGGTCGCTAATTAATCAGCTTAATATTCATGATGTGAAACTGGATTATTCTTTAATATTTTATTTTTAAAAAATACTTAGTCTATTGAATATACTTCCTTTTTTACTTGGTAAACGAGACAATGTTTATGTTTGGAATTTACCTTTATTTTGATGTTTTAAATTTTCTTAAAAATATTTACCCAAACATTTTTAAGAAAATTCCGTTTTCCTTACATTTTCTGATTAGCTCTGGGTGGTCTAGTTCGTATGATTTAATAAATTTAAAAATTGGGAGAACATTTTTTGAATTAATAGAACCTAGAAAGAAACCAGGAGGTTGTGTTAGGAATGATTATCTTTTCGTTTTGTTGATAGCATGCTTTCTTTTTACCTCGTTTCAGTTACCTTTAATTTTATATATAAAATGAAAGACACTAGATGGCGCCACCATTTCAATTATTCTTTTATTTCTGTTGAATTTCATAGGGATTCGGTGATATAGGGGCTGGAACACACGTCTGTTTTCTTATTTTTGATATTCATTCGTTCACATTCATGAATTAAATATTTTTAATAAAAAGAATTCCATGCCAAGTATATACGTAAATTTATGCAAAAACTTATTGTTAAACGTTTCTGAAGGCTTTTAGAAAAAATAATAAAAGATAACTCTTTAAATTCAAACGAAGAGGTAAAAGGGAATTTAGACCAGGTACAATATTTCAAAATGGCATTTGTTGCTAAAAACTTTTGAATAAAAATCTGAAACTGGATAAAATATGATAATCCAACTTTTAGTGCGACAATATAAGAATGAAATGAACCCATTATATGAACATTTATTCCTTAATTTTTTAATTTTTCTAATTCCTCCTATTCTCTCGTTTAAAATCTAACTGTAATTTTACGACAAATTTGTAAATTTAATTTCTCATAATTTATACCTCTGAGGGGTTCACACGCATAATTCCGCCTTGCAACCTGCAGTCTTCAATGCATGACTTCTTACCGATTTGGACCTTGAACGATAGAATCTTTCCAAAGGATTCTGTTCCAAGAAACGAGCAATGGAATCTTTCTTAGTGATTCTATTCAAGGAAAGCAAAAATAGAATCTTTCCGAAGGTTTCTATTCTACATAATGGGCCAATAGAATTTTCAAGGGATTCTATTCTAAGGAAAGAAGGAATAGACAATTTCAAAAGGATTCTAATCTAAGGAAGGGGCCAAGATAATCTTTTCAAAGGATTCTATTCTAAAGAAGTAAACAATAGAATATTTTCAAAGGATTCCATTCAAAGGAAAGGACCAACAGAATCTTTCCAAAGGATTCACTTTCAAGGAGAGGAACAGTAGAATAATTCTGAAGGATTCTATTCTAAGGATAGGACCAACAGAACCTCTCCAAAGGACTATATTCTAAGGAAATGAGCAATGTAGTCTTTCCACAGGATTCTACTCAAAGGAAAGAAAATATAATCTCTCCGAAGGATTCTATTCAAAGGAAAGGAAATATAATCTCTCCAAAGGATTCTATTCAAAAAGGAAAGGAAATATAATCTTTCCAAAGGATTTTATTCTAAGGAAAGGACCAATAGAATCTTTCTGAAGGTTGAAAGAATCTATAAATTCTCTCAACCTTACTCATTGTGGGAATTGTGGGGCAAACGCAATACTATACTACTCGGAAATCTCGAGACTGAGAGGGTTAACAGAATTTTCAAAACACACAAAACTGTTTAGTTAAAACATTTCTTGTTAGATGTTTTAGTAACTTTCATCCATAATATTAAGTAAAGTTAATGAAACATTACTATAATATCATTGAACATAACACATCTGTCTCTTGAAAGCTTTGGGGGTCCGATTTCGAAACCTGCCTTCTTTAATGAATCCAACCACAGATGAAAAATTCAATTCACGTCTTGAGTCTGTCTTAAAACTCCCTTTTCACTTTTTCTCTTTGTATCAAGCGACAACAGCTGTCACATTCTAACTTTGGAGTGAAATAAAAGAAATTATATGGGAAACAATAGAAAAATATGAACAATGATACAATCATGGTGTGGATCCACAAAGCTTTACCTCACTCCTAGCTCGTAATTCAATCAGAAATACCTTTTAAATGTCACCAGACACTTTGTTACCCATCTTTTCTATTCTGTAGATATTGCGGGAATCGATGCACGCCATTGAGCTAGAAATATATCCCACCTTTCATGACTAAAACACACGTGTTTCAGGGTTTTTTCATTTTTTTACTTCATTAAAATTGTCGCATTGGGAGAGCTGCGGTAGCCCAATTGGCAGAGCAGCAGATTAAATTGAGCAGCGCAGCGGGCTATTGGCGACAGTCCGGGTTCAATCACGAAGGGGATATCCGAGGACAACACCTCGTAAATTTGAACCACTGTTAGATGACGAGGTCAACACCTCAGCTGGCAGTCCACTCCAAACTTTCACACCATGCCAACGTGAGAATATGTGAGGACTCGACAGATTTAAAGTGCACCAGCCCCATGTACATGGCAGTCTTTGGTTGGATTCTCTCCGAACTCTCAACTCTGCGGTTGCTAATACGCTGTTCTTCCAAACGGGCTACCATGGCCCGTATATACGTGGGGACTGGTTTATTTCCGTCGTGGCATCAAATGTCCTCACGTAACCAGGGTGTGGAAGTTTGGAGAGTGGGGTGCCTGCTCAGGTGGACCTCGTCATCGGACACTCGGCCTTTCCCTCGGAATTGATCCAGGACCGTCTACAATAGTCCGTTGTGTTGCGTCAGTGCGAAAACTACCTCCATACAGATGAGAGTCTACGTCTGTACTTCGAGGACCTCGGTTCCAAGTTTTGTGACGGAGACCCCTCATGAAATAAAAATGTACGTATTCAACAACTCTCTTGGGTTCCCATACCCCGTTGTGTTGCTCCAGTGCGACGTTAATTAAAATACCTGCCTACTCTTGAGCTCCCACAGTGACTTACAGGCTCGTTCGACCAGCACGGAATTTGCAAATTATTTACACGCCTCACGCTGTTGCAAAATAATAAAAGTAAATTATCTCATGTAAACAATCTTATTCTTTGTAAATACGCGGACCGCTGTGGCCCGGTTTAAAGAGCAAGGGACTAGCAACCGGAGGGTTGCGAGTTCGAATCCCGTCAAAACACCGTCGTGTACAAAGGGGGCTGGCGCACGTTAAATTTATCGTGGCCTCAAATGTCCTCGCGTTGGCGTGGTGTGGATGTTCGGAGAGTGGAGTACCAGCTCAGGTGTTGCCTCGCCATCTTACCGTGGTTCGAAATTACGCGGTGTTGTCCTCGGACCTTTTCTTTGGGATTGATCCCGGACTGTCAAAAATCGCCCGTTGTGTTGCTCCAGTGCGACGTTAATTAAAATACCTACCTACCGGAGCCATCGGGTATGTCCACTGCGTTAGCAACCTTCGAGTTGTAGGCGGCGCAGGTGCGATTCCTGTCAGGCGCATCCTCCCTGAGTGTAATTCGCTCTACCGTGTCAGTAAAACTGTCATTGTGTGTATGTCTATTACTTGATGTCGTATGTCTTGTGTCTGGCGCGGCATGGCCAAATATGGCCCTTGCGCCACAAAACCCCCAAATAACCCATCTACATTTTCTCTTTTTGAAGGTACTGGGATTCGAGGATGAGAAGCAAATTTGAATTATTCTTGACTACTATTGACCTTGACCATTGCAATACTATTTGTTCTTACATTTCCGGTTGGTAAGTAGTTGATTATCGTCGCACTGGAGAGACACGACGGTCTGGGATCAAACCTGATGGGAGAGATCCGAGGACAGCACCTCGTAATTTTGAACCACGGTCAAAATGGCGAGGCAATTCCTGAGCTGGCATCCCACTTTCCAAACTTACACACTACACTAACGTGAGGACATTTGAGGCCACGACAGATTTAACGTGCACCAACCCCCGTGTTCACGGCGGTCTTTGATTGCTAATCCGCTACTCTTCCAACTGGGCTACCGCCTCCCTTTTGCTTTTCCGGAAACGGACCTCTAAGACACTGTTTGACGAGGTTATTTTTTAATATTCCATCACAATTAGTGTTGCAGCAAGCCCATTGGGATTCGTTATTTACCTATTGTGTTGTCTGTTTACCTATTTTGTTGTCTGTTTACGTATTGTGTTGTATTTATTTGAAATATCAAAACCTGTTTAATGTAGTCTTGTCTAAACCTATGGTATTTTTATACTTTATTAAAAAATAATTAAATATTACTTCATCAGTAACAAAATAAGTGTCAAATTTACACATTTTTGTTTCGGTAGGTAGATATTTTAACTAACGTCTCAGCACTGGAGCAATACAACGGGCTATGGGCGACGGTCTGGGATCAAACCCTATGGGAAAGATCCCAGGAGAACATCACGTAATTTTGAACCACTGTCAGATGACGAGGTCATACCTTAGCTGGCACCCCACTCTCCAAACTTCCACACCACGCCAAGGTGAGGATATTTGAGTCCACGACCGATTTAACGAGCACCAGCCCCTCGTACATGACAGCCTTTGGTTGGATTCGAACTCGCAATCCTCCGGTTGCTACTCCGTTACTCTTCCAACCGGGCTACCGCGTCCCACATTTTTGTTTCGGATATCAACGAGTTTTCTTCAATTTTAAAGTGAACTGTATCAACGAAGACTACATTAGTTAGGGGTTTAACCTTCCTGATGGTTATATGGACGAGGTATCTCGTCATTAGCAAAGCTGACCCGATCTTGATGGACGAGATATCTCGTCGAAACCACTAGGAGGGTTAAGTCAACCAAGGAATGCCACTCGATCGTCTTTTTTATTGTAAACAAAGGCTGGTGAAAATCGTATAAAGAAACTTTTTAAAAATGCACCCGCTGGAAAAACGGAAAATATTTTCTGAACATTACAAACATGTACGGAAAGTGAAATACTGTCATCTTGAAAAGATATCTACAAATTGTACATATTAAGTAAGAAAAACTGGGATGTAAAAATTGCCCATTTATGATACACAAACTAATTGCATCAAAATTATTGATTCCATTGCTCCCATTTCCTTAGAATCGAATCCTTTGGAGAGATTCTGCTGGTCCTTTCATTGGAATAGAATTCTTTGAAATTATTCTATTGTTTCTCTCCTTTGAAAGATTCCGTTGATCCTTTCCATTAATTAGAATCCTTTGGAAAGATTCCATTGCGCTCCTTTCCTATGAATGGAATCCTTTGGGAAGATTATATTGCTCCTATTCTTCTAATATAATACTTTGGAAAGATTCTGTTGCTCTTTTCTTTTGAATATTAACTATGGAGAAATACATTTACTATGGAGAAATGCATTTTCTAAGGAGAAATATATCTCTGTGGAGGAATATATCTCTATGGAGAAATATATATCTATGGAGAAATATATATCTATGGAGAAATATATATCTACATCTCTATGGAAATATATCTCTATGGGACTTTCAATGGAGAAATATATGTCTATGGAGAATACATTTTCTATGTAGAAATATACCTCTATGCAGAAATATATCTCTATCGAGAAATACACTTTCTCCATAGTTAAACTCACCAGCCTAGTCCTTTGTTTGCCTTTAAAAAGTTTCTGCGAGCTATAACACAAAAATAAAAAACAAGATTCGAACGTGTTACAGAAGTTTCAAACTGAAGGACAGCCTTAATCTGACGAAACTAGTCTCCAAGATTTCAATATTTCCTAAAAACCACGACGAAACTAGACTTCCTTAATAACTACCATACCTAGATTATGTAAAGTGTTTTGTTTCTACAGGTAATGAATGAAGGTCTTCATTTACGGGAAAATATCATCAGTTTCATTTCCGATCATTCTGAAATTAGGAAGGGAAAGGACTATTTCCGTTGTGAATTTAGACCACAGCAGCAAGAGGCCCCTA
This sequence comes from Meta bourneti, assembly GCA_933210815.1. Classification (NCBI taxonomy): domain Eukaryota; kingdom Metazoa; phylum Arthropoda; class Arachnida; order Araneae; family Tetragnathidae; genus Meta; species Meta bourneti. The sequence continues at coordinate 73,788,980 of OW119933.1, read as the reverse complement.
TACCCAAATTCTTGTTTCGATATCAACTCGCTCGACCTTAAAAACCGGGACTGCTTTAGGGTATGATGCAGTGAACTGAGGTGGCATCGTTGAAAAGAGGGAAAGGTCGGAAACGTCTTCCTTTTTCGGAAACAGCGGATGTTGTAACTGCCCAATATGTTCCCTTCCAAGCGCTCATCCAGATCAAAGCTCAACTCTCAAGATTTCAATAAAACGAATTTACTCTGGGCTGGACTAACATGGAGGCGGAATAAATAAAAACTTAATCCTAAAAACAATATTTAAAAACTAGCAATACATATCGTTACTATCATGCCAAAGACACCAATCTGCATTTTGGCGATATTTACCTAACTGCATTTTTCGAGACACCATTTCATGTTTTATACTATGACAGAGCCACGAATCTTCTTGATTCTTAGCGCAAATGCCGATTTTCATTAGAAAACAATCTTTGAGTCTTAACTCGATTTTTCCTCAAGCACCAAAATTTTGAACGCGTTTTTGTAGAAACGTAAATTTCGCAGATTGGTGCCTTTGGCGTGGTGGTAACGATATATTTATACTTATTCGGTTCTTTTCTTAATCTGTCAAATTGTTAGAATTCCCAAATACCAAGAAAGTCCATTAATAAATGCTATGTTGTCAGTACTGGAGATTGAGGACCCTTAGATTCTCCATGACCTCATCAACACCATATTCTTCTGCTCTGCTTTTCCTTCATCCCTCATTACGTTGTTTGTATTGTGTATGGTGAAGCTTGGCCAGATGTGATTATAAAATTTGAAAACAACCAACCAACCCTTCTAAACTAAAATGAAGGTGATCTTTCCTCCCTTTCATTTTTACTCTCGCTAACACTGCTCTTAGTTTTTTCTTCATCCCTCATTGCGTTGTTGTATTGTGTATGGTGCAGCTTGGCCAAATATGACTATAAAATTTGAAAACAACCAACCAACCCTTCTAAATTAAGATGAAGGTGATCTTTCCTCCCTTTCATTTTTACTCTCGCTAACGCTGCTGCTCTTACCTTTTGTTTCATCCCTCATTGCGTTGTTTGTATTGTGTATGGTGCAGCTTGGCCAGATATGACTATAAAATTTGAAAACAACCAACCAACCCTTCTAAACTAAAATGAAGGTGATCTTTCCTCCCTTTCATTTTTACTCTCGCTAACGCTGCTGCTCTTACCTTTTGCTTCATCCCTCATTGCGTTGTTTGTATTGTGTATGGTGCAGCTTGGCCAGATATGACTATAAAATTTGAAAACAACCAACCAACCCTTCTAAACTAAAATGAAGGTGATCTTTCCTCCCTTTCATTTTTACTCTCGCTAACGCTGCTGCTCTTACCTTTTGCTTCATCCCCCATTGCCTTGTTGTATTGTGTATGGTGCAGCTTGGCCAAATATGACTATAAAATTTGAAAACTACCAACCAACCCTTCTGAACTAAAATGAAGGTGATCTTCCCTCCCTTTCATTTTTACTCTCGCTAACACTGCTCTTAGCTTTTTCTTCATCCCTCATTGCGTTGTTGTATTGTGTATGGTGCAGCTTGGCCAAATATGACTATGAAATTTGAAAACAACCAACCAACCCTTCTAAATTAAGATGAAGGTGATCTTTCCTCCCTTTCATTTTTCTCTCGCTAACGCTGCTGCTCTTACCTTTTGTTTCATCCCTCATTGCGTTGTTTGTATTGTGTATGGTGCAGCTTGGCCAGATATGACTATAAAATTTGAAAACAACCAACCAACCCTTCTAAACTAAAATGAAGGTGATCTTTCCTCCCTTTCATTTTTACTCTCGCTAACGCTGCTGCTCTTACCTTTTGCTTCATCCCCCATTGCCTTGTTGTATTGTGTATGGTGCAGCTTGGCCAAATATGACTATAAAATTTGAAAACTACCAACCAACCCTTCTGAACTAAAATGAAGGTGATCTTCCCTCCCTTTCATTTTTACTCTCGCTAACACTGCTCTTAGCTTTTTCTTCATCCCTCATTGCGTTGTTGTATTGTGTATGGTGCAGCTTGGCCAAATATGACTATAAAATTTGAAAACAACCAACCAACCCTTCTAAATTAAGATGAAGGTGATCTTTCCTCCCTTTCATTTTTACTCTCGCTAACGCTGCTGCTCTTACCTTTTGTTTCATCCCTCATTGCGTTGTTTGTATTGTGTATGGTGCAGCTTGGCCAGATATGACTATAAAATTTGAAAACAACCAACCAACCCTTCTAAACTAAAATGAAGGTGATCTTTCCTCCCTTTCATTTTTACTCTCGCTAACGCTGCTGCTCTTACCTTTTGCTTCATCCCCCATTGCCTTGTTGTATTGTGTATGGTGCAGCTTGGCCAAATATGACTATAAAATTTGAAAACTACCAACCAACCCTTCTGAACTAAAATGAAGGTGATCTTCCCTCCCTTTCATTTTTACTCTCGCTAACACTGCTCTTAGCTTTTTCTTCATCCCTCATTGCGTTGTTGTATTGTGTATGGTGCAGCTTGGCCAAATATGACTATGAAATTTGAAAACAACCAACCAACCCTTCTAAATTAAGATGAAGGTGATCTTTCCTCCCTTTCATTTTTACTCTCGCTAACGCTGCTGCTCTTACCTTTTGCTTCATCCCCCATTGCGTTGTTGTATTGTGTATGGTGCAGCTTGGCCAAATATGACTATAAAATTTGAAAACAACCAACCAACCCTTCTAAATTAAAATGAAGGTGATCTTTCCTCCCTTTCATTTTTACTCTCGCTAACGCTGCTGCTCTTACCTTTTGTTTCATCCCTCATTGCGTTGTTTGTATTGTGTATGGTGCAGCTTGGCCAGATATGACTATAAAATTTGAAAACAACCAACCAACCCTTCTAAACTAAAATGAAGGTGATCTTTCCTCCCTTTCATTTTTACTCTCGCTAACGCTGCTGCTCTTACCTTTTGCTTCATCCCCCATTGCCTTGTTGTATTGTGTATGGTGCAGCTTGGCCAAATATGACTATAAAATTTGAAAACTACCAACCAACCCTTCTGAACTAAAATGAAGGTGATCTTCCCTCCCTTTCATTTTTACTCTCGCTAACACTGCTCTTAGCTTTTTCTTCATCCCTCATTGCGTTGTTGTATTGTGTATGGTGCAGCTTGGCCAAATATGACTATGAAATTTGAAAACAACCAACCAACCCTTCTAAATTAAGATGAAGGTGATCTTTCCTCCCTTTCATTTTTACTCTCGCTAACGCTGCTGCTCTTACCTTTTGCTTCATCCCTCATTGCGTTGTTTGTATTGTGTATGGTGCAGCTTGGCCAGATATGACTATAAAATTTGAAAACAACCAACCAACCCTTCTGAACTAAAATGAAGGTGATCTTTCCTCCCTTTCATTTTTACTCTCGCTAACGCTGCTGCTCTTACCTTTTGCTTCATCCCCCATTGCCTTGTTGTATTGTGTATGGTGCAGCTTGGCCAAATATGACTATAAAATTTGAAAACAACCAACCAACCCTTCTAAATTAAAATGAAGGTGATCTTTCCTCCCTTTCATTTTTACTCTCGCTAACGCTGCTGCTCTTACCTTTTGCTTCATCCCTCATTGCGTTGTTTGTATTGTGTATGGTGCAGCTTGGCCAGATATGACTATAAAATTTGAAAACAACCAACCAACCCTTCTGAACTAAAATGAAGGTGATCTTTCCTCCCTTTCATTTTTACTCTCGCTAACGCTGCTGCTCTTACCTTTTGCTTCATCCCCCATTGCGTTGTTGTATTGTGTATGGTGCAGCTTGGCCAAATATGACTATAAAATTTGAAAACAACCAACCAACCCTTCTAAATTAAAATGAAGGTGATCTTTCCTCCCTTTCATTTTTACTCTCGCTAACGCTGCTGCTCTTACCTTTTGCTTCATCCCCCATTGCGTTGTTGTATTGTGTATGGTGCAGCTTGGCCAGATATGACTATAAAATTTGAAAACAGCCAACCAACCCTTAACTAAAATGAAGGTGATTTTTCTCCCTTTCATTTTAGCCCAGGACAACACCACGTAATTTTGAATCACGATCAGATGACGAAAACAACACCTGAGATGGTACTCCAAACTTTTTCACCACGCCAAAGTGAGAACAATTGAAGCCACGGCAGATTTAACGTGCACCAGCCCGCTTTGTACACGACGGTCTTTGGTTGGATTCGAACTCGCAACCCTCCGGTTGCTAGTCCGTAACTCTTCCAACGCGTTTACCGCGGCCCCTTTATTAAAGAAAGACAGTAAACAAGATAATGAGTAAATAATAAAATCCAGTTGTGACTCGAAGAGAAGGCTTCTAGACCCACCCCTTCCCGGCTCGCCGAATGAGGCTTAGAGCCTTTTCATGGGAAGGGGGTGGTTGCTTCCACCACCAAGCACAAAAGAGGACAACGAGCCACCCAGCCCCATCGGCGGGAGGCACAACCGACCCCTCACGTGCGCCCCCAAGCATCAAGGGCGCCACCATTTATTTATCAAAAATAAAATTACACGATAGGCCAACAGGGCCAACAATAAAAAACGAAACTCGACGACCGGCAGTCACCCCGCCGGTTCACAGGGACGAAAATATAGCTAAAATATACCAAAACCGATTTCACAACACAATAAAATATTAAATTTTTTTAAAAGAACAGGGTGCCAAATATTAAAACACTAAAACAATGATTTATGAAATAAAAGTCATGAAATGTAAAATCAAAGAACAATGACCTATTTATGTATGTAGTATTAAGGGGACACGGTACCCTTTGAACAATTTTTTTTGTTTTCATATGTGTAGCAAAATTTTTTAGTATACTATATTGAAATGCACATAAAATGAATATTTCAGGCGAAAGAATTTAATTTTGCAAAAGAAAAATAATTCAGAAATTTAATTTTTTTTGAAAAAAAATCAACATTTTAAAATCCCTACTACTTTTTTAAATATCATCTTTTAAATTTTTTTTACTTTTCTATTCATTGCAGTATTTTACACAATTCTGTGCATGGGTTTGCATGTTTTCTGATTATTTATTTTTCTAGAATTTTTTTTCTAAAAAATACTGTGAAAAACTGTAAAAACAAGAATATTTTAGTTTGTCAATTTTTTTAATAAAAACTTTTCATCCAAATTCTTATCCCATGCGCAGAATTGTCAAATACACTATTGTGAACAGCTACAAAAAGTTTCAAACCTCTAAATTAAATTTCAAAAAAGCCTTAGCAATTTGAGTACTTCAGTCATCAAAAACAGAAAGCTGAGAAAAAGCCATTTAAAATTTTAATTTTTGGTTTCGGTATTTTACATCCAAGAGAAAAAAACAAATAGCTCCTAAAATAATGTTGCTAGAACTATGAAATTTTGCACACATATTCAGAAGGGTTGTATAGTTAAAATAAAGCAATAAAATTCTTTTCGATATTTTGGTCATTTTAAGGGTACCGTGTCCCCTTAACAAAAAGAAAAATATACAAGTGAACAATGAATACGAAATTTATAAATGTTATGATAAATTTAAGAATTCTAAGATTAACCCTCAAACCACAGGCGACGGGGGAACACAGGACACGGCAGCAGACCGCGGAGGAGTTATAAACATATTAGTCCGTGGGACAGGACCGTCCGCGACCGCCCCCCCCCCCCAGCCGCCAACACACACAATCTGATCTTTGCACGTGATATATTATTTTTAGGAATACCAGAGAGCCAGATGGGCTTGTTAGGATCTGTGATGTGATTTTTAATAATGTGTCGACAGCTGAAGAGGTAATGGTCAGAGTCACCCACCATCCCACAAGTGCAGAGGTCCGTGTTTTTCAACTTAAATCGGTTGAGGTAAGCCATGAACGTCCCGTTAGAAACCAGACAAGATGTCTATCCATGACGAGGGAGGCAGTACTGACCTCCGGCATGGATTCCTTCAGCCGGAGTCCAGACTCCGAATTGGTATGATGTTCCTGCCAGTTTTAAATAATAGTCTTTCAGCTTCCTCTTAATATATGAAAGAGGAGCAGGAACATACAATCCCTCGCCACAGCTAGCGGCCAGCTTGGCATGATGGTCAATCAGCTCGTTACCTGCGATCCTCACGTGAGTCCGGACCCAGTCCAGGCCAAAAAGGTTAGTATGATCGGCAATATCGGACTTAATTTTATTTACATAGGTGGATTTAATAAATGGAGATTTAAGGGCCTGGGTAGAGCTCACTGTCACTATAAATACTAGGGGTGTTCAAATGAAAAGGTACGAAACGACACTGTGGGTATAATTGAAGTCTTTATTTAAAAGTAATCACCAGAGGACTGAGCACAACTATCCTACTGTTTCACGAGCCGAAGGATTCCCTGTTCCCAGAATTCCTGTGGCTGTGACAAGAGCCAGTCCTCCACTGTGTCCTTCAGTTCGTCGTCCGAGTTGAAGCGCTTCCCTTTGAGATGTTTTTTAGCGGACAAAACAGATGGAAGCTGTAGGGCGATATGTCCGGGCTGCAGGGCGGATGCTCAAGCTGCTCCCTCTTGAACTTGGCCAGTACACTTTGTGTGACCCTGGAGACGTGTGGACGCGCGTCATCGTGGAGCAGAATCACTCCCTCCGTGAGCAGCCCAGGCCGTTTGCTCTTGATGGACTTGCGTAGGCTACGGAGTGTCTCACCTACCGGTTTAACACCTTCCGCAATCAGAAATATGATAACACCTCGCTGCTCCTCAATTGTCGAATTTTGCAATGTGAACGCCATGATGTCCTCACATGCACTGCCGCGTCAATTGGACGGAACACACAACTGCATGCTTCTTTTCTGCGTCATGTGCGGGCGCCCGCGCATGCGCACAACCACTCCGGTACTCGTGCATTCGCTTCCTTAGATGTCTCACTACGTTATCCCAAAGCGGCATATTCAAATTTCAACCGGTTTGGTTTTTACGACGTTTCGTACCTTTTCATTTGAACACTCCTCGTATTAATTCTTTTTTGGGTTCCTATTGCAAACAATATGGCTTCGTAAATGACCGTCAACTCCATCTGAAAGACAGAGTTGAGGCCACTTAATTTAAATTTCATAACTTTAAGTAGGTGATTGTTTTGTAAGATGCACACCGAGGCACCGATATTTCCATCGATACCAGAGCCATCGGTGTGCACCTCATAGTCAGGATTTAATAATTGGGAATTAAACTCTTGATAATTAAAGAACTTACTGGGATATCTATTAGAACGCGATTGTAGTCGAAAGTGTTAAGTGACAGAGCCAGCCCACTTTGTACACGACGGTCTTTGGTTGGATTCGAACTCGCAACCCTCCGGTTGCTTGTCGGTATCTCTTCCAACGTGTCTACCGCTGCCCCTTTATTAAAGAAAGACAGTAAACAAGACAATGAGTAAATAATAAAATCCAGTAGAGTGACTCGAATCCAGTCGAATGACTGTCGACATTGGGTCAGTCGATTATTGAATAGGTGTGAAAGGCGTTAGGAGGAGAGCTAAAATATCATAGCATCAATGGTGATCGCCGAGGGTGGTTTTCCCCCTACCAACTCATTACCATTGCCATCGTTCATAACACCGAACGATAACATAGAACTAGAATCCGCTCTAAAGACGGCAGTTGTGGAAGCGCTTTGTTCGCTTTCCAACCTAACACCTTATTTAAATAATAGACTCATCTGGAGGGTTGCGAGTTCAAAATTCGGTCCAATCAAAGACCGTCGTATACGGGGTTGGGGGGGGGAGGGTTGGGACTGGTGCACGCTAAACCCGTCGTGGGCCCAAATGTCCTCACGTTGGAAAGTTGTGGAATTTCTGAGAGTGAGGTGCCACCTCTTCATCTGATCGTGGTTCAAGAGGAAATATAAAAGCAAACTTCCCAGGGTGTTACCAGAACTAGAAGTAACGTGACTCTTAGACTACTTTCGTCTGCCGGATGGAAACGAACATTCATCATCTGATTGGTCCACGAAACGGGAGAATGGTCCGTGCGACATAGTAGTAGACTTTGTCGATTTCATAATTTTTGTTGCCACTGTATCGAAAAGCACATTCACACATCTAGCCTGTCATAAGATATTATATCGCCAATAAGATGCCAAATCGGTCAACCAAGTCAATTTTTCACAGAGTAGTCAAGTTGAATTAACGTCGCACTGAAGCAATACAACGGGCTATTGGCGACGGTCCAGGATCAACCTATAGACGTGATAGATATGTAGATTGAGCATTGCTATTGAAAGGACCTTCAAAAAGTGTGATCGACATGTCGACTAGTAGTCACGTGACTGCTCTGAGAAAAATTCTGGGTTGGTCGATTTGGTATCTATCACCTCGTTTGGCGATGTAACATCTTAGGACATGGCAGGTGTGGGAATCAGTATTTTTATAAAGTGGCGACAAAAGTGGTGAGTCTATTACTATCAGATGATCAATCAATGGACCAATCAGATGATCAATCAATATATGGGCGTCTTCTCCCGTCCCGAGTACCAATCAGATAATGAATGTTACGTTCCACCCAGCAGACTAAAGCAGCTTACGGGTCACGTTACTACTAGTTTTGGTCACATGATCCTGGGCACATAAAAAGGTTACCCCATTGCTCACTCTACTTTTATATTTCCTCTATGGTAGTGGTGGCGAACCTTTTCATGTGCGCGTGCCAAAAATTTGCAAATAATATTTATGGTGTTGCTGACGTGCCGATAGAAAATTAATTATTGTAGAATTTTATTGAGACAAATTTAAAAATTAACATTAATTTCATAAAGATGAACTCATAACATGACTGTCTTAAAAAGGAATGTGATTTTTGCTGTTGTGCATGAATGCCAAATGCTTTATATCTGGTTCATATTTCGTCACTTTTAGTAATACATAGGCCGAACTATTTATCAGTCATTCTGTTTCTTAAACTGAGTTCGGCGATTTCGAGTCGCCCAGACGGACATTGCCAAGCAAAGGGTGCTGAGTCATGACATGGTTAGTCCCTCAGCCAATGGTTAGATGTTCTTAATATCATCTGTAGTTTTTAGCTTGTTCCTAAAGTGGGCTATGTATTTGTTGGTTAGTTCTTTAATGTAAATAACTTAAACTTGAAAATCGTAACAATTAAAATAAATTTTGAAAATTTATAAGTTTACAAAATGATATCACTCGTAAATCGTTGAAGTGCCAGCGAAATTTTCGTACGTGCCAACTCTGGTACACGTGTTATGGGTTCGCCATCCCTGCTCTATGGCACCAATGGACATGTAGGTCAGGAATAAGAAACATGTAAGTGTGTATATTTTTATTCTATATTGTGGCCTGTGTATTATATACAATGTAAATTAGCTGTTTTGTATAATATTATCCGGAGTTGGAGAGACGCCCCGCCTCTCAAATTGCGCAAAATTTGTCGCGACGAAATCTCTTTTTCATTCAGGGCCGAAAGTTGTTTACCTTACAAGGAAGGAAAACGTCGGGCACAAACGCACCGTGATCCCATTTATTAAAAAAAAAACACCAGAGCGACTAAAGGAAAGTTAAGCAATACTTTCAACATATGAGACAATATCTTTTTATTTTTCGACTTCGCTTATATAGGGATCTTTATAAACGCGACCTTCAAAGCGACAAAAAATGAACTAACTCGGCGAAAATGGTCAGCAGTCTACTTGTTCTCTGGAAATTATTTCAAAATTAATTGAATCAATTTGCTTTTCATTATCGTTTACGGTCGGGATGTTTTAGACTCCAGATATGTTGACATCATTTTTCAGCTGTATTCACCACCTGCTCTTCTGATTGGATGTTATCAGCACATGAATTGGCTATTAAGTAAACTAATGAAATCTCAAGCATTTTCCTTAATTTGTCTAATTTAAAACATGCCTTATTGTTTTCATATTCAGCCTTTGCATTTCGACACAATAAGACCAGATATTGGTCCAGATGCCCTCTCAGATTTTCTCTGGGAGGGACACAGGATGTTTGACACGACTAAATTGGTTGTAACATTATAATCAGTACCACTAAATTTCGATCAAAATTTACCCAGAGCATTTTTTGTTCGCGATCTTGAGATTTTAAAGTTTTCCGTACTGTGCAAAATCTCATACCTCTTCAGAAAAAGTAAACATTATCTATATTTTTTATCGAGTTTGAGTCAGGTATACATTCATTTCCTACTGTGTTATATCAGGTAACCAAGAAAGTTCGTGCCGTGTCTAGGTTTTGTCATTTTCAAACTGCACATGCGGGCTCACTCTTTCAATTAAAAGTATGGTTATACAGGCTTAAACAAAAAAGGCTTATTTAACGAGAATTTACCGATGTATAACACTTACGGAAATAAATAATTTTAAGTTTTGACAAGTGATGTCTGACTGTCAAAGTATTATTCGGACTTGTTTACTTTATGAATTCAAATTGGGCACCAGAGTTTCAGAGACTGCTCTAAAAGTATCCTCCACATTTGGAGATGATGCAGTGAGTGGACGTTGTGGTTGAAAGTGATTCCAGAAATTTGCATCTGGTGATGAAACTTTTGACCCCAAGACTTCCAAACCATGAGACCCAACGGAAGGACCTTACCAAAGGAAATTCAAATTAAACTTATCAAGACCTTGGAACACAATTTAATGTGAGCAATGAAACCATCCGTGGCCATTAGTATCTGCTTGAAAACCATGGAAGTTGAGCAAGTAAGTTCTTCGCGAACGCAGCGCAACCAATAAGCTCGTAGGCCTAGCCATTTGTTGTCAAGCCACAGAACCGAACCAGCTAGATACCACATATTGACATGCGATGAAAAGTGGATACAGAACATAAAGCGTTCTCACCATTGGTTGTCGTCAAAAGATTCAAAGCCATTAACGGCAAAACCCAGTATCCACCAACAAAATGGAATCCTTTGGTTTTGGTGGACCGCAGCTTGGATTGTTCACTTTGTGCTTCTGCCCAATGAGGAAACCATTACGTCTGAAGCCTACCTCAGCTGAAACCTCTTGCAGCTGCAACGGGTTTCAGCTGCATTGAACCAGAAGCAGCCAGCATCTGTTAATGGAGGAGTCTGTTCCAGCGGAAGTGCCAGATCACACACAGCAAGAGCGACCAAGGAAATAATTATTAAACTCGGCTTGGAACTTCTACCCCACATTCATCAGACATCTCGCCTTCGAACTGTGGTCTTTTCTTTGCAATAGACAACCATTTATGAAATCAGTGATTCCAAAGTTGACAAGAGGTCGAAAGCGAGTTGAAGCTCTTTTTTGATACCAAAGAGGAAAACTTTTATAAAAATCATAGAAAAATTAGATCGTCGGGGTAAAAGGTAATAGAAGCTGAAGGTGACTACTTTTCTGAATAAAGTATTGTTTTATCCACTTTGCATCATTTATCTCTACTGGTTAAAACGACACAAACTTTCTTGGTTACATATATAACGACATTTAAAGTTGTCCTTCTGAAGATAGCTTAAGTATAACATTCGCTTAACATAAGTGCACTATTAATTACAAATATTTTCTCCTCGGGAGTCTTATAAATGCATGGTAATTCGTCTACTTTTCATGTTCCACGCGTACCTTATTTCTTCTTTCGGATATGTTCTCTAGTTTTACCCAGCTTGTAAAACAGAGGCCGAATCCCATCGTGATGCAGATATCATGGCATAACAACCCAACTACTTGCCCCTAATTATTTCTAATTCAATTGAAATTTATACAAGAGGTGTCTGAAAATAGATTTATGCGAAGGTCTTTTTGTTTGTTTTTCATCACGATGTAGTTTTTCTTGTCGAAAGTACTATGGGAGTTGCTTTGAGCCGGTTTTTTTGCTGTCGTCTCGTATGTGATTCGAATGCAAGAGGTGATATTTAATGCGAAAACTACAAATATGTGTGTTCTGTTATTCCATATAAACTCTTTCTCTCATTAGTGTTATCTGTTCACCTAAGAGAAACGCATATTTGTGACATTTATGTTAAGGGTTTAATGCTGATAAAAGAGGCTTTATATTTACGTTGTCTAATTGATTGCAAGAGTGAAATCTGTCTTAAAAAATTATATTTTTAGCGCAATCAACTTCATCTAAGGTGACCAACTTTCGTACATAAAATTAAGGGAGATTTAGTCGCGACAAATTTGGCGCATTTTCAGCTGTGTGGCCTCATTCCACCAGATGTTCATGGGATGGATAAAATTAAACAAAACAAATAATTTATATTGTATATAATATACAGGTCACTATATGGAATAAAAGTTTTCAAATTTTCAAGTTGCTTAGTCCTGACCTGTATGTGTTTGTCCAAAGATACTGCAGAACTAGACATTTTTTTATCTCTTGCAGATTTCAACAGCTCTTTACAGCTATAGTCAATTAATTGTGGCTCTGACTTAATTAGTTCTAGCTCTGATTTCTATAATCAGTCCATTTATTACGCATCAGTGAAAAAGCTCTTTCGGTAAGGGCATTTGAGCCCATAGAAACAAATGCTTAAAACAAAGCTTAAGATCTTTTCGAGTTTTCTTAACCCTCTATATGGTTTCGACAACATATCTCGTCCATCAAGGTCTGACCAATTGTGTTAATGACGAGGTATCTTGACATCGAGGTATTGCCGATTTTTTTATGATGACGAGATCCAGATCGGGTTCATTTTTTCTAATGAAGAGATATCTCGTCCATCAAGATCTGGTCAGTTTTGCTAATGACGAGAGGTACCATAGAGGAAATATAAAAGTAGTGCGAGCAAGGTGACCTTTTTATGTGCCCTGGATCATGTGACCAAGATTAGTAGTAACGTGACCCTTAGACTAGTACTTTCATCTGCTGGGTGGTATCGAACATTCATTATTGGTCCACCACGGGACGGAGAAGACGCACATAGATTGATTCATCGTCTAATTGGCCCACGCAACATAGTAGATTTTGTGCTTACACCACTTTTGTCGCCATTCTAGAATCGCGCATTCACACATCTACATTGTCATAAGACGTTATATTGCCAAACGAGGCGATAAGATGCCAAATTGGACAACGAAGTCAATTTTTCGCAGAGCAGTCACGTGACTACTAGTCGACATGTTGGTCACACTTTTTGAAGCTCCTCTCAATAACAATGCTCTCTCTACTTATATTTCACGTCTATGAGTGATATCTCGTCAAGACAACCACCACGAGGATTAAATCACTTAAATCACTGAAAATTTAAATCGACTTAGTTTCGTACTTCCTCTTTACAATCCGGAAACGGATATTTTACTATTTATTAGTAAATGATAAATTTTCTTTCGATTATTATACGATATTTATTTTTCGATATTTATAGTTGAGTACCTCTAGGTCTAAACTGTCGATAATACTAGCAGTTTATATCGGAATGAATTTGTCGTGAATAATTCATAATTTAATTCTCCAGATCTTGATTGTTAATGAAATATACGGGAGAAATAGAAGGTCAGTACGGCAGTCGGGAGGATACAAAAACTTGCACAAATACGGGAGTTCTCGGGAAATACGGGAGAGTTGGCCACTAACTTTCAAGGCTAGTAAAGCAGACACCTTAAGTAGCCTTGGCTAATTTCATACACACGAAAGTCGAAGAAAGAGTGGAACATTGAAGTTTTTGTATCAAATTTTCGCATTTTCTTTTTGGGACCAATTCTTTTGAACGCTCGCTTAAAGTGTTTTGTTATATGTTCTAAATTGAAAAGAATTTGTATTTTGACCAAGGGTGGACTGGCTACATGAAAGTTCTGAAAATCAATTATGGACTTGGAAATTTGAAGGTCGAGTACGCCGGCATAGTTGAAGGCCTAATCAGATTAACCATCCAAGTGGTTTCGCCGTGGTATCTCGTCCATCAAGATCTGGCCAATTTTCCTAATGCCGAGATATCTTGTCATCAAGATCTGACCAATTTTGCCAATGGCGAGATACCTTGTCATCAAGATCTGACCAATTTTTCTAATGGCGACATATCTTGTCATCAAGATCTGACCAATTTTGCCAATGGCGAGATACCTTGTCATCAAGATCTGACCAATTTTTCTAATGGCGACATATCTTGTCATCAAGATCTGAAAAATTTTGCTAATGACGAGAAATCTCATGATCAAGATGTGACCAATTTCGCTAACGACGAGATATCTCGTCATAAAGATCTAACCAATTTTGTTAATGACGAGAAATCTCGTCAAGTGGATGTTGACGATTTTTATGATGACGAGATCAAGACCTGCTCAGTTTTATTCTAATGGCGAGATATTTCGTCCATCAAGATCAGTTCAGTTTTGTTAATGACGAGATGCCTCGTCGAGACAACCATCAGGAGGGTTAAGCATTTTAAGGTTGGCACTAATACTGACCCTTTGTAAATACCTCTTAATTACCGAAACGGGTTGAAACGATCCATTTTCCATTTGGAAGCTTGGCGTGGTGTGGAAGTTTGGAGAGTGGGGTGCCAGCTCAGGTGTTGCCTCGTCATCTGACCGTGGTTCAAAATTACGTGGTGTTGTCCTCGGATCTTTCCCTTTGGGATTGATCCCGGACCGTCACCAATAGCCCGTTGTGTTGCTCTAGTGTGACGTTAATTGAAATACCCCCCCCCATTTGGAAGCAGGTAACAGTGGAATTAGTGCTTGAAATAACAAACAAAAAATTATTTAAATAAAAATTTAATAATTACAAACAAATAACAAACATAATAATTACAAACAAATAACTCAATAATCTTTGGTATTTTGGTATTTTCAATTAACGTCACACTGGAGCAACACAACGGGCTATTAACTCAATAATCATAACTTAGATATTATTTTGACTTTTTATTCAGTATTTCACTTTGAGTGGTCAATATAAAATCCTTTGATGCATTTTTTCCCAGATGCACGGGAGGGCCGCGGTGGCCCGGTTGGAAGAGTAACGGACTTGCAACCGAAGGGTTGCGAGTTCGAATCCAGCCAAACACCGTCGTGTACAAAGGGGGCTGGTGCACGTTAAATCTGTCGTGGCCTCAAATGTCCTCACGTTGGCGTGGTGTGGAAGTTTGGAGAGTGGGGTGCCAGCTCAGGTGTTGCCTCGTCATCTGACCGTGGTTCAAAATTACGTGGTGTTGTCCTCGGATCTTTCCCTTTGGGATTGATCCCGGACCGTCACCAATAGCCCATTGTGTTGCTCCAGTGTGACGTTAATTGAAATACCCCCCCCCCAGATGCACGGTTGCTTTGCTAAACACTTTCCGCAAATAGGTAGGCAGGTATTTAATTAACGTCGCACTGGAGCAGCAAAACGGGCTATTGGTGAAGGTTCGGGATCAATCCTGAAGGGAAATATCCGAGGACAACACCTCGTCATTTTGAACCACGGTCAGATAACGAGGTCAACACCTGAGCTGACACCTCCTCTCCAAAGCCTCAGGTTGGAAGAGAAGCAGATTAGCAACCCTGAGTGTTCCGAGTTCAAAACTCAATCTGCCAAGGACCATCATGTACGTGGGGGTTGGTGCACCTTAAATCTGACATGTTCTCATGTTGGAATGGTGTGCAAATTTGGAGGGTGGGGTTAAAGCTCAAGTGTTGACCTTTTCATCTGACCGTGGTTCAAAATTACGAGGTTTTGTTCTCGGATATTTCCCTTCAGGATTGATACCGCAGTCGCCGAAAGCCCACCTAATTGCTCCAGCGCGACGTTAATTCAACTACCTACCCTTGACGGCTTCTAAGTTTTAATCTTGTTGACTAATAAAACCTTTTCGAAGGATTCTACTATAAGGGGAGGAGCAATCGAATTTTCTAAAGGTAGGTAGGTATTTTAATCAACGTCACACTGGAGTAACACAACGGGTTATTGGCGACGGTCCGGTATCAACCCCCAAAGGGAAAGATCGAGGACAACACCACGTAATTTTGAACCACGATCAGATGACGAGCTGGCACCCCACTCTCCAAACTTCCACACCACGCCAAGACATTTGAGGCCACGACAGATTCAACGTGCACCATCCCCCTTTGTACACGAAGGCGTTTAGCTGGATTCGAACTCGCAACCCTCCGGTTGCTAGTCCGTTGCTCTTCCAACCGGGGGGTATTTCAATTAACGTCACACTGGAGCAACACAACGGGCTATTGGTGACGGTCCGGGATCAATCCCAAAGGGAAGGATCCGAGGACAACACCACGTAATTTTGAACCACGGTCAGATGACGAGGCAACACCTGAGCTGGCACCCCACTCTCCAAACTTCCACACCACGCCAACGTGAGGACATTTGAGGTCACGACAGATTTAACGTGCACCAGCCCCCTTTGTACACGACGGTGTTTGGCTGGATTCGCAACCCTTCGGTTGCTAGTCCGTTATTCTTCCAACCGGGCCACGCGGCCCTGTATTCTAAAGAAGCAGTAGAATTGTTTCAAGGGATTCTGTTGAAAGGAAAGGGCCACTAGAATCTTTCCAAAGGATTATATTCCAAAGGAAAGAGCAATAGAATCGTTCCAAAGGATTCTGTTCAAAGTAAAGGACCATTAGAAAAAAAAAATCTCCGCAAAGGTAGGAAGGGAGGTATCCAGTTAACATTACACTGGAGCAACACACGGGCTATTGGAGACGGTCCGGGATCAAACCCCGAAGGGAAAGATCCGTCTTTGCAAAGGATTCTATTCCAAGGAAAAGATCAATAGAATCATTCGGAAGGATTCTGTTCCAAGAAAAGGACCTCGAGGTGTTATCCTCGGATCTTTCCTTTCGGAATTGATCCCGGAAAAAGCCCGTTGTTTTCTTCCAGTGCGACGTTAACTGAACTACCTACCCCACGAACGCACTTACCCAACCTCACCCTGATAACTGCAATGAGGTATCACTAATGTAGCAGGTAGATAGTAGGTAGATACTGAGGTCAACACTTGAGCTGGCACCCCACTCTCCAAACTTCCACGCTAAGCCAACGTGAGGACATTTGAGGTCACGATAGATTTAACTAGGATCTGGGATCAATTCCAAGGGAAAGATCCTAGGATAGCACCACGTAATTTTGAACCACGTTCATATGATGCTGCACCTAAACACCTAAACTGACACCTCACTCTCCAATCACCACAGGCCAACGTGAGGACATTTGAGGACGCTACAGATTTAATTCGCCTCAGCCCCTTTGTACGCGACGGTTCTTGGTTGGACCCAGTTTCAAACTCGCAACCCTCCGATTGCTAATCCGTTACTCTTCCGCGGCCACTAATATAGCTAGAACTTTATTTCGGAACCCAACCTTTAAGAAATTTAAGCTTTTCCGCAATGTCGAAATCTTATCACAATTAAAAAAAACGGGTAGGCACAGTCCCCACTGTACCGTGAAGTTTGGTTCGTGAATACTTTTGGGCGGAATTCCTGGTAAGTGGGTAGCCTGTGAAATGAGGACGGCGGGTATTTGTTTGGCATTTATTTATTTAGCCAGTTTTGGTAGATGCATAGCAGTGTGTGGTGTTAGAGTGTGAGCAATGCTTAGTATTATATGGCGACCTTATGAAGACAAATGGCATGGTGTCGATGCTGATATTCCTGCAAAGGTAAGGTCGATGGTGGTGTGGCCAAGCGTGGTGGCAGCTCGTTAGATGGTCAGGGACGTAACTAGGCTAGTTTCCACCCGGGGCAAGAGCTCGCCGTTTCGCCCCCCCCACCACCAACAACAACCAAACCAAAACCCTCCCCGACAACACCTGATATCGCCACAACACATTAATTCCACTATTCCAATTTTTTTTATTAAACTTAGATGGTAAATGCTTGATTTCAAAGGTAAATAGATTAATTTGCAGTAACTTCATTATCAGAGTACAAGATAAAATACCAAATTAATTCTAAGATATTTCATTGACAAATAATCTGAGAGTAGCATGTTTGGTATATTCTTTCACACTTATAATCGCTGCAAATGAAATGAAAAGGTTTATCAAATGATATCGGGATATGTGTGGGCTGAATCAAAATCAGTTTTCCTCTTCTTCATTTTTTATCATACGTAAATATCTATAGTAAAAAAATACTCGGCCAGTTTAGCTCCCTCCCCCATTCGGAGCCCGGGGCACATGCCCCGTCTGCCCCCTAGTTACGCCCCTGTAGATGGTCCAGCGACGTCGCCGCGTACGCGCGCCTGCCTGCTCGGCCTGCTCCTTCTTGCGTCGTGGGCCGCGGTGGCCCGTTTGGAAGAGTAACGCACTAGCAACCGAAGTGTTGCGAGTTCGAATCCAGCCAAACACCGTCGTGTAGAAAGGGGGCTGGTGCACGTTAAATCTGTCGTGGCCTCAAATGTCCTCACGTTGGCGTGGTGTGGAAGTTTGGAGAGTGGGGTGTCAGCTCAGGTGTTGCCTCGTCATCTGACCGTGGTTCAAAATTACGTGTTGTCCTCGGATCTTTCCCTTTGGGATTGATCCCGGACCGTCACCAATAGCCCATTGTGTTGCTCCAGTGTGACGTTAATTGAAATACCCCCCCCCTTTGGGATTGATCCCGGACCGTCACCAATAGCCCACTGTATTGCTCCAGTGTGACGTTAATTGAAATACCCCCCTTCTTGCGTCTTCAGTAAGCTTAGGGCTCTCTTAGCCCTAGATCTCTCCGCACTTATCATAGGTTTAGACTTCTTGGTATCATTTTGTTCGTCTTGAACTGCTCTTTCAACCTATTTACGTTTGCTATGCCGCAATTGAACTTTAGTGTGATATTTTGGCTTCATAGTGAAATCTTCGGCACATCGTCATTTTCCACTACACAATTTTCACACAAATGGTTTAAACGTCCACTAGACAAATGGAATTGTAGAACTCGTCGTTCATTTCAATTTAAGCACACGCCGACTCGTCGATTAGAACTGAAGTTACAGCGATTAAACAGGCCAGCGTATGCCCGAAATGTGACTCATTTCCCCCACCATGCAGTATAAAGGTCAGAAGGGGGTGACACTTTTCGTGACGCGCAAGTTTCTGCCGATAACCTCCATACCGATTTTAAAGACGTATTCACGTCGAAAAATCTTATCACATTTTTATATAATCTTTGGTTAGCAGACTTTGAACTTTAAAAGGATTAATGTAAGCGCATTCATGATATATCTCGATTTATCCCCATAGGTTGATTCCCCAGGAGTTATGGGGCTTTGAGATGGGGGTCAACACTTTTCGTGACGCGCAAGTTTCTGCCGATAACCTCCATACCGATTTTAAAGACGTATTCACGTCGAAAAATCTTATCACATTTTTATATAATCTTTGGTTAGCAGACTTTGAACTTTAAAAGGATTAATGTAAGCGCATTCATGATATATCTCGATTTATCCCCATAGGTTGATTCCCCAGGAGTTATGGGGCTTTGAGATGGGGGTCAACACTTTTCGTGACGCGCAAGTTTCTGGCGATAACCTCCATACCGATTTTAAAGACGTATTCACGTCGAAAAATCTTATCACATTTTTATAATCTTTGGTTAGCAGACTGAACTTTAAAAGGATTAATGTAAGCGCATTCATGATATATCTCCATTGATCTAAGTACGCGAATTGCTGTATACAATGGTTGCTACGCAAATATTTACAAAACAAGTAACAGCAAAACTCTAAGCAAATATTCAAAGCTTGAGAGTGGAAATCCTATTTTCACTTTTGCATCATTGTTGGAGTTTGATACGATTCAAGTTAAGTCAGGCAGAACAGTGTACTCTTCTACACTTTGGTCCGTGGTAGCCCATTGGAAGAGCATCGGATTAGCAACCTGAGGGTTGCGAGTTCGAAACTAGGTCCAAACACCGTGGTGTACACGGTGGCTGGTGCACGTTAAATCTGTCGTGGCTTCACATGTCCTCACGTTGGAGTGGTGTGGAAGTTTGGAAAGTGGAGTGCCAGCTCACACACAGGTGTTGCCTCATCATCTGACAGTGATTCAAAATTACGTGGTGTTGTCCTCAGATCTTTCACTTCGGGATTGATCCAGGACAGTCGCCAATAGCCCATTGTGTTGCTCCAGTGCGACGTTAATTAATTTCCTTCCTTCCACACTTGGTAATCATTACACTATTACATCATATTGTGTATAAATTAGTTCATAAAATTATTATTATTTTAAGAAAAAATAACTTATCTTATTTGAATACAAGAAATGTGTGTTTCATGCATTTGAACTACACTGCTGGCCACCCAAATTGCAACACCAAGAAAGACAAGAGATATCACAACAAAATTTATTTTGTAGATAACATGTTGACCAAGTATCAAATGATTAAATTTATAGACTTCTGTGAAGTGTGGTTCCTGCCAAAATCAGTAGCCATAGTAGCCGCCATTGTTGGAGATCACCGCTGCCACACGCCTCGGCATTGATTCAAAGAGACTTTGGATGTGTTCTTGGGGTACAGCAGACCAAGCAGCTTCCACACGTTGCCAAAGTTGATCTGGTGTGGCAGCTGGGGATGTATTCTGGGTCAATCGGATATGTGACCATGGACCACATGTTTTCTATCGGCGAAAGATCCGGAGAGCGAGCTGGCAAGGGAAGCAATTCAATCTGGCGATTGTCGAAGAACCCTTGGACAATGCGTGCCACGTGTGGTAGCGCATTATCCTGTTGAAATATGGCTGTGGGCAAGCCCTGAAGGTAAGGAAGGACAACTGGCTCCAACACCTCGGAGATGTAGCGCTGGCTGTTTAAAGTACCGGCAATGCGTACTAGAGGAGTGCGAGAGTGATATCCAATACCGCCCCATACCATAATACCCGGTGCAGGATCAGTGTGGCGGTGCATAACGCAGCTGTTCAGCATCCTCTCTCCACGGTGTCTCCAGACTCGAATCCGACCATCGTGGTGTTGCAGACAGAAGCGTGACTCGTCAGTAAAGACAATTTCATTCCATTCTGCCGTCCACATCCTTCTTTCATCGCACCATTGGCGGCGGAAACGTCTGTGGTTCTGCGTCAAGGGTAGACGAAGCAATGGACGTCTTGCGGACAGACCACTCTGCTGTAAACGGCGTCGAATGGTACGCGCAGACACTGGATGATGCGGTACAGACTGAATGTGCTGTGCTATGGTTCGTGATGTGGCTGAGCGATCCGTCACTGCCATACGCACAATATGCCTGTCATCACGTGAAGTGGTGCACTGAGGTGGATGCGATCGAACACGTCGGTCCGTCGTACCCTCCTGCATCCAACGATCACATATCCGCATTACAGTTGTTTGGTTTCGTCCAACACGACTACCGATTTTCCTGAAAGATAATCCACAATCTCGGTAGGCCACTATCCTTCCTCTGTCGAACTTGGATACTTGATCAAAAGATGATCGCTGTTTTCTACGAGGCATAATTGATAGGTTTTTTGAAAAAACCACAAGAAAAACACAATTGCCGTACTTGAAATCGTCGAAATCTCCAAGCCTTAAATAGCGCTTTGAAGTGGCGCCACAGGCGCGCGTGATGTGCGTCTGCGCTGAAATTCTAATCATTTGCATATCTCACCTCCGCTAATGCATGTTGTAAATTTCATATTATTTGCATGCTTCCTTCAGGGTGTTGCATTTACGGTGGCCAGCAGTGTATTTTACTAGCAGATGGTTGATTGTTGCATTAACCTCGCACTGAAGCAACACAACGGGCTATTGGCAATCTCGAGGCCAATCCCGAAGACAAAAATCCGAGGACAACGCCTCTTGATTTTGGACCCCGGTCAGATGACAAGGTCAACACCTGAACTGCCACCCCACTCTCCAAACTTCCCCACCCCGCCAACGTGAGGACATTTGAGACCGTGACAGATTTAACATGCACCAGCCCCCACGTATATGACCGTTTTTGGTTGGATCGAATTTTGAACTCGCAACCCTATGGTTTCCAAACTGCTTCTCTTCCAACCGGGCTACCACGGCCGCTTTTACTAGCAGAATTTCCCGGCTTTGCTCGGGTTGAATTTGTTGTAGTTAATCAAAATATTACTCAATATTTTTCCTATGGAGATTTCCATTTGATTTTAGCCCCCTCTGCAGACCCAGGACAAATCGAACTGGAATCAATAGATTGGCTATGTTTCCCGCAGAGATCTAAGCCGTAAGTATACCAAATACGGTGTGGATTGGTCAAACAGAGATCGAAATGTTACTCAATGTTATTCCTATGGAGATTTCCATTTGATTTTAGCACTCTCTGCAGACCCAGGAC
Organism: Meta bourneti; assembly: GCA_933210815.1. Lineage (NCBI taxonomy): Eukaryota > Metazoa > Arthropoda > Arachnida > Araneae > Tetragnathidae > Meta > Meta bourneti. Next base: position 73,766,794 of record OW119933.1, on the reverse strand, counting down.
AAATCGAACTGGAATCAATAGATTGGCTATGTTTCCCGCAGAGATCTAAGCCGTAAGTATACCAAATACGGTGTGGATTGGTCAAACAGAGATCGAAATGTTACTCAATGTTATTCCTATGGAGATTTCCATTTGATTTTAGCACTCTCTGCAGACCCAGGACAAATCGAACTGGAATCAATAGATTGGCTATGTTTCCCGCAGAGATCTAAGCCGTAAGTATACCAAATACGGTATGGATTGGTCAAACAGAGATCGAAATGTTACTCAATGTTATTCCTATGGAGATTTCCATTTGATTTTAGCACTCTCTGCAGACCCAGGACAAATCGAACTGGAATCAATAGATTGGCTATGTTTCCCGCAGAGATCTAAGCCGTAAGTATACCAAATACGGTGTGGATTGGTCAAACAGAGATCGAAATGTTACTCAATGTTATTCCTATGGAGATTTCCATTTGATTTTAGCACTCTCTGCAGACCCAGGACAAATCGAACTGGAATCAATAGATTGGCTATGTTTCCCGCAGAGATCTAAGCCGTAAGTATACCAAATACGGTGTGGATTGGTCAAACAGAGATCGAAATGTTACTCAATGTTATTCCTATGGAGATTTCCATTTGATTTTAGCACTCTCTGCAGACCCAGGACAAATCGAACTGGAATCAATAGATTGGCTATGTTTCCCGCAGAGATCTAAGCCGTAAGTATACCAAATACGGTGTGGATTGGTCAAACAGAGATCGAAATGTTACTCAATGTTATTCCTATGGAGATTTCCATTTGATTTTAGCACTCTCTGCAGACCCAGGACAAATCGAACTGGAATCAATAGATTGGCTATGTTTCCCGCAGAGCACTAGAGCTAAATGTATGAAATTTGGTGTGAATTGGTCAGTGATTGTAATATTAATGAAAGTTATTGTGGTATTAATTAGAATATTTTATTCGTAATATCTTAACAGGTATATCTGTAATTAGAAATTATACTTAAGTAGTTATTTAGAAAAAAACATTAATTAATTGGTGACAGAAAATTCATATCGTGAATAATTTTTTAATTTATTGTGGTACTAATTAAGAATATCTAATTCAAATTCTTGTAATAGGTAATTTCTCTTTTTATATTTTTGACATAAAATAATTATTTAATTAAAAGCAATAATTACTCGGTGATAACTAATTAATATTGTGAATAATAATTGGATTAATGAAAGTTACTGTGGTACTGATAAGGATATTTGATTCAAATTATTACAAAAGGTCTATCTGGTAATTAGAAATTATGAAAAAATAATTATTTAATTGAAAGTAATAATTAATAGGCAATCCATAATAAATAGTATGAAGAAGAATTGATTAATTGTTGTGGTATTAATTTGCATATTTTATTCATATTATTTCAACAAGTAAACTTTCTTTTTATATCTTTTACATATAGAAATAATTATTCAATTAAAAATAATCAATATTAAAGTGATCGATAATTAATATTGTGAATAAAAATTAATGAAAATTACTGCCGTACTAATTACGACTATTTAAAAATGTAAACTTCTATAAATAATCCCAATTAGTACCACAATAACTTTCAACAATCAATTTTTATTCACACTATTAATTATCAATCGCCAATTACTGATATATATATATATATTTATAAATATATACGTATGCTTAAAAATGAACAAAAATGTACATTTTAAACAATTCGAATTATTACCGGGCCGCGGTAACCTGGTTGGAAGAGTCACGGGTTAGCAACCGGAAGGTTGCGAGTTCGAATCCAGCCAAAGACCGTCGTGTACAAAGGAGGCAGGTGCACGTTAAATCTGTCGTAGCCTCAAATGTCATCACGTTGGCTGGTGTGAAAGTTTGCATAGTGGGGTGCCAGCTCAGGTTTGACCTCGTCATCTGACCGTGGTTCAAATTTAGGTGGTGTCGTCCTCGGATCTTTCCCATCGCGGGCTTGATCCCAGACCGTCGTCAATAGCTGGCTGTGTACGACGTGAATTCAACTACCTACCTAATTGGTGCCACAATGACTTTTATTCATCAGTTTTTATTCACAATACTAAATACCTATATAAATTAATGATATATATAGATATTTAAAAACGTAAAAAATTTTACATTTTTAAATAATTCTAATTAGTACCACAATAACTTTCACTCTAATCAGTTTTTATTCACAATACTAATTACCGATCTCTAATTAATAATATATATAGATATTTAAAAAAGCAAAAATTTTGAATTTTAAATAATCGTAATTAGTACTACAATAACTTTCATTAATCAAGTTTTATTCACAATACTAAATACTGATAGTAAATTAATGATATATAGATAGTATTTAAAAACGTAAAAATTTTACGTTTTTAAGTAGTCCTAATTAGTACCACAATAACTTTCATTAATCGATTTTATTTACAATAGTAATTATCAATCTACAGTTATTGATATACATCTTCTGTGTCTGTCAAAATGGGTTAAGTCTGACTTTCGACAGGTCTTAAGGAATCAAGTGCATCATTAATTTTAAAAATAATATACTAAAAATTAAAACTAAATGAATTTACTAATCTAAATTACAATTATTTGTATCATAGCATTATTCCTTTTCTTCCTGAATTTTGTGAGAAAGAGTGAAATATTCAACTTCAGATTCTGAGAATTAGCCATTTTGACTCCTTTTGCCCTGACACGGAAGATATATATCATTAATTGGTGAATTATAATTAGTATTGTGAATAAAACTATCAATGAAAGTTATTGAAGTACTAATTAGGATTATTTCAAATGTAAAATTAAGAAAAAGCATCACTTATCTCGGTCTCGAAGAAATCTAGCTTAACCACTGCCCTGAAACCCCCTCTGGCTACTTCACTGGATGATACAATTTTTTCAAAATATTTTGTTTCACTTTTCCACGGACTTATTTGGTATTCGGCCGCGAGAGTAAATGGAACCTCATCAAAGTAGACCTCAGTGAGATTTTTTCGACCAGGCCTGGATGAGAACACAGCAGATGACACCTTTCAAGTTTCGAACATCCCCAACAGAGGCCTCTTAGCAAGAACAATAGGGAAGTTGCGACTACGGTCCAATGCTTTTGGCGATACACCCAGGACTGGCCTCTCGCGACAGCTAAAGGAATGAGTTTCCTGAAAGTCTGAAGAGAGTTTCGTCTCACCCAGAGTTCAGTGCCATGTAGAAAACTACTGGCTAGGGCGTGATTTCCAAACTTTATCCACCTCTTTCCCAATTCTTCCTATAAAACACTACCGCGCTCCCATATTCATGCCTTATTTCTTAAATAGTTTTCTTAGATCACGATTTATTTAAATACACAATAAATAAAATATTTTCCGAATGTGTGCAACCAAATCTCCTCCTTAACGTAAAATGAAAAGGGAAAATAGATATTTATTATAAAATAGTAATAATGCTTTTTAAATATGTCAAAACGATCATAAATGTTTTTTGAACAACATCCATATTTAACTCTCTTGGTAGTTGTCTCGACGATGTATCTTGTCATTAGCAAAACTGACCAGATCTTGATGAACGAAATATCTCGTCATTAGAAGAAAACTGACCAGATCTTGATATATTCATAAAAAAATCGGCTATAAGAGCAACTAAAGTTTATTTTTCGTTCGGAAATATCAATATATTTCTTTGAATTGAGAATTATAAAAACCGGGTTTTCAAGCAGTTGTGTAAAACTGAATGGTATCTAAAGAATGGACGAGAAAGAATTTATTTTTAAAAGTATTCTATCGTATTCAGTCTCATATTTTAAAGATTCGACCACGATTTTGTGTTTAACTTGGAGTTTAACATAATTTCAATTAAAAAACGAGTAATTCAATGTATGATTGTGTAATTCAATGTATGATTGTGTAATTCAATGCCATATTACTAATAAGTACGGTTTTCTTGACCCTCGCTATATAGAACTTTTTCTTGTTTCCCAAGAAAGCGCGATGGTATCGAAGTGTTACTGTAGCTACGCTCACCCTTCCAATAATCTATAGACCTGCAGTTTGTAGAACACTGGATTAAAGGTTGAAATGAAAAATGGGCACCGAATTTTACGTATATAGGTGGGAAAATATTCTAAATTATTTTGATGCATTAATCCACACCTTGCCATAACAATCATTTCCTACTTATGAGAAATAAAAACTGGAATTTTGAATATTTATAAATAAATATATTTTTTATACAAAAAAGTAAATGGCGAGGGCAAAAATTAATATTCTTTTTGTCCGGAGTTAGTTGTTATATCGTCCGTTTATCTGGAATGCTATCTGCCAAAAGAAAGGCAGATGGCTTTTGGCAAACGAAGGAACATCTGCTGCTCCAAAGAGAATTAGTTCTTTTTCTATTTCTCATTGTTCTAAATTATAAATTTATGTATGTTCTTTTCGTAAAGCTATTGATAAGACGCTTTTTTAAAATGCAAGTGAAGTGCAATTTTGTTATTACCACGCTCCAGGTGTAGCAAGGTAATATGTACAAGTATTTTCAACTAATTATTAGGCCGTGGAACTACAATATATGTAGTTATGTACAATATATGTAGTTCCATATTCTAAAATCATGAAACTACATATATTGTAGTTCCATGATTTTAGACAACATTTAGACCTAATATTTTTTACTTCGTATTTGTCTTTTAATCTGATTCGAAAGATAAAGTTTGCGATGAATGTTTATAGGGTCACTGAAACAATTCATGTAATCGCAATTTCCCAGCATAATTGCTTATCTGATAAGATATGTTTTAACACAACGTTTAGCAAAAAAAAACTGCAAAAAGGAAAACTAAACAGAAAATGGAGAAGATGCACTATTTAACTACAAGTTCAAACAAGGTATTATGTTTTAATGATCACTTTTGTTCCACAACATAATTTCTATGTTTCGATGTCCCAAGTATCGTGTAACGGATTTTCAACATTGAAAAACTTATAAAAGTAGGGAAGTTGACCGAACTGAATGTTCAACGCTGGAAATACGTTGAAAACAGGTGAAGGTTAATCACTGGATAAACGTTGTAACATTCAACAGTTTTAAACGTTGAACATTTGTTGAAGAGACGTTTAAAAATGGTTGAACAGCTGACGTTTAAAAATGGTTGAACATCTGACATTTAATAAACATTGATAGAAAGTTGAATCTTTAATGTTGAAGATTTAAGTTTTCAACTTTGAACATTTGCTGAAGGAGAGACATTTAAAAAAGGGTTGAACGGCTGACATTTAATAAACATTGGTAGAAAGTTAAACTTCTCAACTTGGAGAATAAATTGATACTTAAACCTGGAACAAACTTTGAAAGATAGTCAAATCTTCAACGATGAATATGAAACAGTTTGAACAGACACAAGTAAAACACAAAGTTGCAATACATAGCTCTTAGGAAACGAAAGGGAAAAAATTCTACTCCTTTAAATTTTTCACTAAATGAAAATTTAATGAATAAGAAAATGAAAATATTAGAAAGTTAAAGTGCCGCATATCAGGCTATATTTACCAGGCTTAATCTGCTCTTATGTATAATATGTATAGTTTACGAAATGTCCTTTTTAAAGTCAAGTGCAATAGCGTTTTCCATTGTTTCTAATTTTCTTGAAAACTGTCGAGCCCTTGTATAACAAAAAACAACAGTTGATCGAGAAACCAAATTCAATTTGAATCCAATAACAGTCCGAATGTGATTTTTAAAACAAAATTACGCACATTTCTTTGTACATTTTTTAACCTTCCAAGTGGTTTTGACGAGATATCTCGTGCATCCAGATCTCATTTTTCTGTTAATGACTAAATATCTCGTCGTCAAGATAAAGCCGACTATTTAAAAAATGCAATCATTAGCAAAACTGACCAGATCTTGATGGACGAGATATCTCGTCCATGAAGATCTGCTCAGTTTTGCTAATGACGAGATACTTAGTTGAGACAACCACCAGGAGGATAAATTGACCCCTTGATAACAGTTAGGATGTGTCTTCTGAAACGAAGCACTACGTTTTGTGGCTGGCTCTACAATGTGACTGGCTTTTATGATATGCGACAATAAACTGTGCTTAACCCTCCAGGTGGTTTCTAGGAGATATCTTTCCGAAAAATATCTTTTTTTAATTCATGAGCGCACTTACGGTAGGGTTATGGAGGCTTAAGCCCACATGTTTATTTATGTGTGGAGAACTGAATAAAATATGTAAATTTTATACCACCTAAAAGTGCCTATTTTGGGGCTTTCGACTTGAAATCTACAGAAAACTTTTCTTCGGTTTATTTCGACTTTTAAAAGGGATTTTGAGTACGGTTCTTCCAAAATGGTATGTGGTGGTTCCTATTTGGTATAATAAAAATCTATTTCTTTCTTCAATAACTGCCGGAAGTGGAGAAACACTGCGCCACTATAATGGGCTTTACTATTACGAATTTTATGACATTGCCTCAGCTCCAACAAACTGGAGAGACGTTTCATTTTAATTTAATAACCTGTATTAGACAACACCCAACCGGAAAAAATGAAAAGACGGGTTGAATTGAGCACAAACCTAAATTTGTTTGCCCTTCTTGATGAAAATGCGCTGGTGTTTAAGGGTTTATCTATCATGTATAAGTATTATTTGTACAAAATAGATCATAATCTTCTGCATTTTCCTAATTAGTAGAGCTTTTTAAAAATTAAATTAAAAATTTATACATTATGGAAGGCAAAGGTTTTTTATTATATTCTAAACATAAACGTTAATATGAATAATTAATTGCAATCAATTATATATATATATAGATTTTATGAATAATAATTGATTAATGGCAATTAATGAAGTATCAATTAGGACAAACAAAAATTTTAATTAATTATTTCAATCAATCACCCAAAAGAAAGAGCTTGCGATACCTAGATACCCCCTCAAATGCATGGGCGTCACCAGCACCAAATTATTGGGGATGACTCAATAGATAGGGTATAGATTACCAGGGGTCTAAGGGGGGTCCCTCTGAAAAATGTTGAAAAAATTAAGGACTAAAAACACTTTTTGAGGCATTCTGAATGCCTCCGACCGTATTTTAAAGGTACTTAAATCTAACTAGGACTAAAAAAATTGAAATTGTTTTTCAAAAAATTTGGGGGATGCCCCCCCCCCCCCCGGCGGTGACGCCCGTGCTCAAATGAACCCTTTATTGAGCCCCTGTCTGTGTTTTCTCAGACCACAAATCGTTTCCCTCGAATAAAATCTTTTCACGGAACTTTTCACCCCATATTCACGTTTTTAAAATTATTTGATAAAACGAAAAACCCCATATTGGTTTTACTTTCATTGTTTTAACCCTCCTGGGAAAAAAATTCGTTTTTTCCGTTTTATTTTTGCCAGAATTCAAAATTTGGGAAAACCTAAGCATCTCAGAGAACATTTTATTTCGGTTCGTTTCTGACATTTGTGCTCAAATCTGAGCAATATATTCTGTTTAAATATGATTGATACCAATTTTTCTATGTTTTTTTGTAATAATTTTCATTTATCAAGTTTTATCATCTGTTAAAATCTCGATTTTAATAAAAATTGTTTTGTAATTACAGACCAATCACAGTTATCCTTAAACTTTATTGGACCAATCAGATCGAAGTCTGAATTGTGACGTTCCATTTCCGTGAGAGAGTGTTTGTTGATAATTTCGTCACATGTTGGTAAGAATTTGGACAGCAATAGAACGACCGGGTGCGATATAAACAGGAATGATATTTTTTTAAACTTGTAACTTTTGAACTCATTTCTACTTATGAAAGATGGTTGATTTGAGTTTCACGCCACAATATTTCTTTGTTATGGCTTGTTTGTTGTTGACAGAATGCGTGATGGCTATTCGAAATTATAATGACATAGATACAAGTAAGAATTTTCTTTATACAACAGGTGGTCTGTCTTGTTTCTTTTGTTTTTTGATGTTCTGTGTAAAAATTCCGAAATTGAACTTATTATATTTCATATTATTTCAAATTTCATTGTTTCACATAACATCTCGATTTTAATGACACAGGTGAAATTGTCAAACGTTTATCTACACCTTTAAAATATTGATGGGGGAATTGTGAACTTCGGTTTGGAATAAAATTAATTCGCAAAACACTCTAATTTTTGTTAGTGGCGATAACTTTTCTTGTGATGATTTTCATATTCCTATTACTATATTAAACCGATATTATATACGTTACAATTAGCGTACCAAAGTGCTCGTACGAAAGTTCGCTAAAAAGTTGCTCTTGAGATATAATTTTCCAAAGTGCATTATACTAAATATTAAATAAATTTGACCAGTAACGTTGCATCTAAATGTATTTTTCAAATGCCTGTTAAAGATCAAACCAATCCAAATCTCACTATAACTTATGCTCAATTTTTTAAAGCATGTTTGTAGGTAATACCTCGTTTTACATTAGGGACAGTACAAAGTATTTTGGGAATTATATCTACTTGTGTTAATTATGTGTAGAAAAACTTCAAAAAACATTTGAACCACTAACTATAATCAGATTGAATTATAAGTTTTACTCTCAGTATTGGTTATTTGCACGCTAGAATATTTCATGTGTTAATAAATTGAAAGAATATTTTTCAAGCATTCTGTAACTTCTCTTGAGTAACCACTTCCCGATGGAGTAGATTTTAAAGTTTGTAGAAGTTCTAATTTTATCTGTATTGACTTTACTCAGATAATTTAACAGATTTCTTGGGATATAGGCTGTTTGAAGAAATATTTTTCTATTTTCTTTGAAAAACCGTTTCCAACTGCCAAAGTTTAATCTGATTAACTTATTTATATCAACTTCAGGACCATTCGTTTTTAGATGCAAGTTTTCCATTAAATGCCCAAAATGGGAATTAGTACAATATTTGAGGGTGCGAGTGAAACTTGGGAATTAAAATTAATTTCAATTCTCAATTAGTATTCTCAATCACTATATTTCAAAGAATGATAATGTGAATGCTATTGCCATAATATAATCGTAGTTTTGAAAAAGATTTCCTGAACAATTCCCTTTCATTATGCTATTTAAACGCCAGCATCGGTTGACTAATTAAATCAAGTATCTTTAATCCATCAGGTCGTGTAACCTCAGTGACTCAGTGGAGTATGTCCACTGCATTTGCAGCCTGTGAGCCGTAGGTGGCGCAGGTTTGATTCCTCTAACTACCTTGGTGTGTTCCTCTCTTCTGTGTCAGTAAAACTTGTGTGTGTATATGTCCATTACTTTCTGTTTGTCTAGTGTTTGGTGCAACTCGGCCAAATATGGCCCTTGTGCTATAAAACCCAATCAACCAACCATTTATTTGATAGAAAAACATTGCTTGGCCAGATCTGGCTCTTGTGTCATGAAAAACAAACTAATAATACTTTAAACCTCAAATTTATTTCATTATACCTTTGTATGTACCCTTGTTGTCATATAAGTTGCTTGTCATAATGTATTTTCCAGGTATTATCTCAATTTCAAATTCAGCCTACTTTTAAATTTGTTTTCATTTCCATCTTCAATTTATTTTCATTTCTACATTATCTTTATTTGAATCACATAAACCATGTGAGTTTTTAAAACAATAACACTAAAGTGAAAACTTAACCAAAACATGCAACAGAAATATCTGGATTTTGTTACCTTTCGAACTACATCAACATTCTTTCCTATCTCCCTTAGTAGATTTCTGATTAACTCTTCAGGTCTACTCACTATTCCCACTAATTCAACTGATGCTAAATCATGAGTTGGATGTTGCATGACTAGCTAGCTTTAAACTCTGATACAATTATGTCTTTGAATGGCATATGAGTCGTATGTCAGTTTGGGATTCCAATTGGGAGATTTTAAATCCATAACTAAAGTGAAAAAAGCAACAGCAGTATCTGGATTCAATTTAATTTCATTTCAAACTGCATCAACATTCTTTCCCTTTAGATTTCTGATTAACTCATCAGGTCATACTCACTATTTTTATGAATTCAATGGATGACTCATTAGTTGCATATTGTATGACTTGCTAGCTTTAAACACTGATATGTTTAATGACTGACATAGGAGTCATCTGTCCCAGTCATTGACTGTCAAACAAAAGAACATTTGGGATCAAGCCACAATAGCTGAAGTACATTAGCATTAAAGTAAGCAATGAATCAACACATTTTGTTGATATTCAATACATACGAAGCATGCTAACCACAAGATCACTTGGTTGATGACAAGTAGCATTTTCGTAATGTTCCTGTACAGACAAGTTTTTGAATCACTATTCTTATCAGTTCAAAATTATTATCTTATCAATTCACTATTCTTATATATTCACAAAACCCAGATTTACAGGTTCCATCCCGAATTGCTTAGTTAAATATTCGATTCCAAGACTGGTTAAAATCTTTCTTCACAATACGAACTCACCAAGTGAAACGAAACTGATTAAGCTAATATAGATGAAGGGCTTTATATATAAAGTTTATAGTCACAATTTATCCTTTCATTGTGTTAGTGATCTCTAGGGCTAGGATTTTGATAAATTTACATCTTTTTGGCAAGTCTGAATTGTTATTCTAGTGAATTAAAATGTGTTTAATAAAACCTAAGCTGATTTAAGTGTGATGTTGGTGTTTGTTTTGCTTTGTAATTCTAGATTAATGAATTGCTAACCCTCAGGAAATTAAAACTTCAATCAAGTATTTTTGTTGGTAAAATTCAAACTTTCATTTGGGCACAGGAACTATCAGAAAATTTATTTGTATTTTCATATTTTTTATAGCTCCTTGTTTTCATTTGCAAAATAAAAACTTGGTTTTTCAGACAAACTAACAATTTGGATTTTAAGGGTATCTTTTGTCATGTAGGGGATGTTTAGATTACTTTTTGTTGTTTCATGATTCCTTTTACAATTTTGGAAAAAATTTTAGGTAGGTAGTTTTTAGTGTTTTGGATTATATATAAATGCATTTTTTACTAGCAATTATCCTTGTCTTTGTGTTCATCAAATCAATGTTTCTTGTTTAAAAAATAACAATTCTGTAGACAATGTCAATTTGATCTGTTCTGATATATTTTTGAATAACTCCCTTTCTTAGGTCTTTTATATAATTTATAAACGATGCCATTAAATTCTATCATGTGTTATGAATTTTATGCACTCTCTTTGTATCTAAATGAACTGTACTGAATGATGCAATAGAAAACACAAGGAGTACTGTCTGTTTACCATAAGAACTGCTCCCTCCACTAAGTCTTGATGGTAGAGGTAGGACTGTTGCAGGTAAATTTTTGTAGAGATTTTTAACCTTAGCGAGTAGGGTATCTTTTTAAGCAAAATTGTCTCAAAAGCTCCTATTTTCAAAATTTTGGCTACTTTTTCAAAAGTATTGCTGACTTTTGGAAATCCACCAAAGGTCAACGAAAATGAAGTCCTTTTGGTAGTAGCGGAAGAAAATATATTTTTATTATAATATTTAACTAGTAACAGAAGAATATATATATTTTTTATTTTTCTTTGAAGAGAATTTTTCAAGGGAAACTAATTTCCACAAAAAAATAAATCCACCAAAGATCAACAATAAGTTTGTCCTTTTTTAAATCTAAGAATGGAAAAATGGAAGAAAAAATGTTTTGCCAATTTTTCTTTAAAGATAAATTTTGCCAATTTCGAAGTTTTGACATCAAGCCGTGGCAACCTTGAAAGAAAAACATTTAAATCTGGTTGCAAGATTGTCATGAAAACCTTAAGAAAATATTTAGTTTTAAAATTTAAATTTCTTGGCAAGATCTACAACATCTGTTTCATACACAATTAATACATGTTGTGTTTTAGCTGATTCATTTTGTATCTGAGCAACTAAAATTGCTACTAAACTAGGGTTTAAGAGGAGACTTATTTGCTACTTTATAAAATATTTATGCTACTATTTCACAAGTGCTTTGGCTGTAGTAGCCCTGTGGAGGTCATAGGATTAGGGTATCTTTTTAAGCAAAATCATCTCAAAAACTCCTATTTTAAAAATTCTAGCGACTTCGTAATAGGTTGAAGTATAAACAAAACATCACAATTGGCATCTATATCGCAGATTCTGGTTCCAAGTTTATCATTCAGTGCCAAAAGCAATAACGTGGTAACAAGTTGTAGGAGGGAACCATCAACATTGATCGCCATTCATGCTTTTGTGTATGACGACCTTCTAACAAGTTTTCTCACCGTTTCAAGAGTTCTGCCCGAAGGTCATCTGCCTTCAAGCTGCACTATATAGATCTTCTCGACAGCAAGTAAAATCATCAAATTTATCATTAAGTGCATCAATATGACAAACTTGAATACATTTCTAGCATCCCTATGGAAAATGGGATAAGGCCCATTTCTATGGCAACATGGAAGCTCAAACTTTGCAGCAAGAGTGGTTCTTACGGTTGACTGACAGTTCCTTTTGTTGCAAATTCATTATCATACCATATTATAGTTTTCCTCTGTATATTTGAAGTTGCAAAATACTAATCAATTTTCTTTTGTAATTGACTAGAATATATTAATGAATTGTGCCCATCTGATGAGACGCAAAAAATATTTCTTTTAAATACTGGTACAAGATCCGCTCTCAAGATAAAACCAAAGAAAGACAATTTAACTGTAGATTATAATAATTGTACAATTGTAATCTACAGTTCAGCAGGTGGCGTCATCCTAAATTTGGTATCAAGTGCTCACAATCATGTTTCTTATGAAGAATGTGATGAATATATTCAGGTATGTCAGATATCTTTCATCTCTTTCTAAATCAGTTGTATTCATTGATGTTTTTCATAGTAACTTTTGTGAAATTTTTTTTACCTTTTTCGTTGTCTTGTGAATTTAGCCACCATTACAAAACTTGACTTAGAATATACAGTTGTATACATAGCAGTGTAACCTATCTTCACTATATGAAACACTTTTTAGTGAACAAAGTTACACTATCTTTCACACATCTTGCTAAATTTGCAGGGTCAATCTCTGATCAAGGTATTTTGGTTTTCCCAATTTTTAAAGGCTGCAGTAGCCCGGTTGGAAGAGTGACAGATTAGTGGCCGGAGGGTTGCGAGTTCGAAACTCAATCTAACCAAAAGACCATATGTATGTGGATCTCAGGTATTTTGGTTTTCCCAATTTTTAAAGGCCGCGGTAGCCTGGTTTGAAAAGTAGTGGATTAGTAACCGAAGGGTTGTGAGTATGAAACGCGATCGAACGAAGACTGTTGTGTAAGTAGGGGCTGGTGCATGTTAAATCTATAATGGCCTTAATGTTAGCATGGCATGGAAATTTGGAGAGTGGGTTGCCAGCTCTGGTGTTGATTTCGTCATCTGACTAGTTCAAAATTATAAAGTGTCCTTGTATCTTTTCTTTCGTGATTGATCCCGGATCATCACCAATAGCCATTGGAGCAACCAATAGCAAACTGTTGCTCCAGTGTGGCGTAAATTCAACTACCTACCTAAATTTGTGACTGGTGGACATGATTATGAATGTGTACTTTTGAAAACAAGCTTAATGGCACTTCAAACAAATACTAGATGTGCTCAAAACAATTGGCATGTACTTCGATGGATGGTCCACGATGAATAGTTGAAATATCAATGAGATACCAATCACTTCCAACAACTGTCTGAAGCCCTGTGGTAAGACTTTTTTCATATCAGGGGTTCACTCTTCGTAGCCATTCAACATTCGCTTCACATGGTGCTTCGCACTCAGCTGCTAAAGGCAAATATAGAGGACAGTCACATCATACACATTGTATGGCCATGCATATGGAAGTACACCCGTGATCCAGGTCTCACAACTGGTAATCTGTCAACTAGTGTTAGCATCTATCGAATTGAGTCATTAATTTCACTAAATCCTGTTGGAGAAATACTGTAGGAAACGTAACCACCTCTACGAAAATGTCTTACAATACTTTATAGCAGTGTAACCCATCTCAACAAAGAAGTACTTTTTGGTTGATAAAGTTGCACTGTCTTTCACACATCTTGCTAAAATCTGAGTTATTGAAATTGAAAGAACAAGCAGTACTCACTATTTATTACTAATATGTGGTTGCAAAGTTTTAATTCAGAAGTAATTTTTACAATAAGTCTAAAGGAGCTTATTTACAGATATTAGGCATGGTCTAAACTATTTGCAACACATGGTGGAATTTTTTTTAATATATCTTCATCTTAAGTCGCTGCCAATTGCTGATTTATGTGCATGCTAGTTATAATGGAGCATTCTTTAAATCTTCACATTTTTGTACAAATTAGAACAAAATACACTGGTGTCCAAAATGATTTTAACAAACAGAAATTACAGATTATCTCAAAAATTTCTTTATGAATCACTAAAATTTTGTACAAAGTTGTATTGTGTATGATGGATCAATGTAGCAGCACTAAAAATGAAAACATAATGAAATCTCGATATGTGTGAGTTTTGTCAAAGTTGCACGAGGCATTAGGTTGTAGACAGGCGTATTACTTATGCTAAATTTCTGTACTATCCTAAATACCAAGTGGTCCCTGGGGCCGTCGTGGCTCAGTGGGTATGCCCACTGCGCTAGCAACCATCGAGTTGTAGGCGGTACAGGTTCGATTCTTCCAGGTGCATTTCTCTCTTCTGCATCAGTAAATCTTTCACTGTGTGTGTCAGTTACTTGATATTGTATTGTGTCTGGCACAGCATGGCCATTTCCCTTGCACCATAAAACCCCAAACCAACCAGTCCCTAAAAAGGAATGCTGCAACATCAGCTATCACATTGAGAAATCAGACATTAACTGCTATCCACTAAGTTGTCAATGTTTTTGGCTCTTGCCAAACATGAAAAGGGACACCAATTTAAGCATGTGCCAACATCTGCCAGAGATGGGCAAGGTGCAAACAAATATCCCTTTCACAATGCCACTGTTCCAACATGACAGGATGCTATCCCCAACTGAATTTATACCTTTCCTAGATGCAGATGGTGGAATGATCACGTCTGCACCAAATAAAAGTGCATTGTTTGAAAAGTGCCTCCCCCAAAAAAGTGATTCTAAACTGAATCTTGACTTATCCACACAACAGAAAAGGGCCCTACTGTCGTTGTGTTCAGGGATTATATTCAAGGTACTTCAAAAGACATTCACGTGGAAAGAGGTGAAGGTGACTTATGTACACTTTGGTCCTTTATCTTAAAGACCTTTGCTTACTGTCTTCAGTTTGCCTTGATAACAATATTCCAGAAATAATAGTTGTCTAGATCTCATTACCATGCAGTTAAGACCTGATAACAGTCTCAAAGATATGTCCTGTATTTAAGCTGATCTTAGCCTGATCATCTGGTGATATTTACAGGTTTTAAATTGTTTCCACAGCTTTCAGATCACTTAGGCCACCTGTTGTCATCTGGCTACCTCTGCTTGGGACTGCCCAGTCTACCAATTCCATTTAATCTCAATCTGTCCTATAATCAATGATAAATCATTTTAACAAAATAGCATTTGATCTGACCATAAATACTTCTCAAAGGAGTAAACTCTGATTTCCAAAGCTAATTTATTGTTTGGTTTGAGATTTATTCATGTCCTTTGTTACATCAAATTAAATAGGTAATTTTATTCAGTGTTTAAAAAATTTAATAAATATTTTACTTTTCTAATTTTTTCAAGCAGTTTATGATTGTAAGAAAATGTTTCCTTTATTTTGATCACTGATGTTTTAAGAGGTACCAAACATCTTAAGCAAACAGTAAACCTCATTAAATAGTTATGTGTATTTAGGTTAATTATGATTTAAATGAAGCTGAAGCTTAAGGCCATTTAACACAACCTATTAGTCGAGAAATTTTAACTCTGAGTCGGACAATAGTGGTTATTTGATATGAAAAGCGTCAAGTTGAGGTGTGAGAATAAAATGAGCTTGGGAGTAGGAAAGAAGTGTAAGCTCCAATAAAACATAAGATTCTGTAATTAATAAATTCATATCTCTATATGTTACAACAGTAATCTTCGGAAGAACATACTTGTATTTATAAAAGGTTTATAAATATTTAACATCAGCAATGAATATGAATGAACCAGGCACAAGGACTAGAGGCACCATGTGCACCTTGCATTGATATTCTATCATGGCTACTTCAAAAATTTAAAGTACATTTTCTGATAATTTGTTTCAAATTATCTATTAGTTATACTGGGATGAGTAGAAGAGAGAAACTTTTGATAATGGTAATTTCTTAGTGCATTTATATTTGTATATAATTCCTGATATAACTTACTGAAGATTTTATTGCTTTTTTCTGAACAGTCTTTTATGATGTGAATTTTACATAGATATTAAATGCTTTGCACTTTTAGGTATTTCCTGACAGTAAGAACTCCACCAAACTCTGTGGTTTTAAAACCTCTTCTTTTGTATCAGGAGGCATTATGAAATTGAGTTTTTATAGAAAGTATGATGACTTACCTCAACAAAAATTTTCTGTTATTGCAACTTCCTACAGTAAAGGTAATACTCATTTTTTTATCTATGGAATAAAGTTGTCTTTAATGTTTTTAATCTCTTTGGTTGTTTTCCAAATCATAAAATGAAATTAATGTCTCCATAGTGCTGTTTATGAATTTTGAACAATTCGGTTGCTTATTTGCCAATAAAGCTTTTTCAATTGCTATTTTGCAATTTCTTTCTCTAAAGGTAATGAGTTTTAAAGTAGGTATATAATGGCATAAAAACTCTAAACCTGAATAACCTCTTTTGGCAAACAACTTAACTTATCGGAATTCCGAACGTGCATGCCCTGTTGTGTTTTTCCCTTTCCGCCTTATCATTTTTAAGACTATCCCATGATGCACCTCAAAAAAAGGACGCCATGCCAGAGATAATGATTTAACAGCACTTCGTGTGCCAACCTCAACAATGTATTCTTTTCATATTGTAAATACTCATAAGATGTACAATAAACTAATTCAATTGGAGATCAAGGTTTGTATATCTGATTAAACCCTCACATGTATAAAAATATTTTCTGTGACCTTTTAGACTTAAACTATCTAATTCCGACTGTTATAATTTGGTAATTAATCTAGAGTAACGTATACTTCAAAATGTGACCAATATATTTATTTTCAAATTCAACAAAGTATTAAATATAATTTGCTCCTTTGTTAACTCTTAGGGGATGGCGTTTGTTCATCTAATGAATTCAAATGTGATACCGGTGAGTGTATATGGAAAAATTTTCGTTGTGATGGTATGGCTAACTGCCCTGATGGAAGTGATGAATTTAGTTCCAGAAATTCAATGTGCAGTAAGTAGTATTTCAGTTATGTGTTTTTCCCCATTGTTTTATGTATTTTATGTTAGGTGTATCAATTTAAGACATCTACACAATGTCAAATGTACTCTTAATGTGTACATTTGACATTGTGCAGCTTTTGTCTCTTTTTTATCATAAAATTTTATTTACTAATACTTTGTAAGTGCATATAAAAAATGTAATAAATCACTAACACCATTATAATGGACAAATGCTTTAAATGGATGAATATGCAATAAATGAGTATTGTGAGATTCTGTTTGGAAGTAAATCTGATTCACTTAAAAAATGTTAGTTGAAATCCAACTGAGTAAATGAGTAAAGCAGTTATTCATTAAAGCTTTACTTGTAATTTGTGTTAAGAAAATTGTACTGACATGTTTTTTATTTTCCTTCTGACCAAGTACTAAAGATGAACAGATTTATCTTTGTTGGAAACTTAAAACTAATATTTTACTCTTGTTTACATTATTGTTATGTACTTGTTTATTTTATGTCATCCTGTAAATTTTAGTTCTGGTTTTACCTCTAGTGTTGGGTGTGGTCTTTTTGTGATTTGTTAAAAAAGTATACAGATTTCATTTTTCTTGAAAATCTCATGTCACAGTGCAGTTCATTGTCTTGTGCAATTTAATATATTTTTTTTACTTTTTCAATGTATCTTTCTTTGCCATGTCTTATTGAATTCATATC
Organism: Meta bourneti; assembly: GCA_933210815.1. NCBI lineage: Eukaryota > Metazoa > Arthropoda > Arachnida > Araneae > Tetragnathidae > Meta > Meta bourneti. Next base: position 73,748,744 of record OW119933.1, on the reverse strand, counting down.
TGTTTTCTACTTTGGAACAAGTTGAAACATTGAAAACTTTATTTTTAGACTTTATGATTCATTTTCATTGGAAATTTAATTTTAAATTTTCCTTTTGAAAATTTTAAGCCTTTATTTCTTTATCTGTAATAAGTTCAATACTGTATCCTATGATATAATGTACCTTCAAAATATTCTAAAAATGTCTAAATCAATATTCAACAGGATCTCATGATTAAATTTTTTTAAACTCATGTAATTTGTGATTCATGTTTGCCTGTATCCATAGTTTATCTATAAAATATTGTAATACCTTCTTTGTCAACATGTAAGCCCTATAATCTATCCTTCATTTGTGTGTGCAAGTCTTATTTTTCATACATTTAACTCTACTTTCACTGAGAGATCAGTAACTAGTTTTACTTATATTCAATTGGATATGTTCTTGGGAATTTACACTTGTAATTGGAATATTTAGTCACAACATGTGTTACATAATTTGAGTAAAATTGCACACACTTCATAATTGTTAATGCTTAATAGGTTGTATGTCTATACCATCAGTTTCTTTCTGAATTGTTGATTGTGTGACAAAAATAACTCGTGCAACAAGCTAAAGCAAACCTGATGTCTAATGCAGTTTTATTTTTTGCAGTTACTATGCCACACTTCACCTTAAAGCCTATAGATTTTGATTGGAACCTCGTTTTTCCAACTTCTAAAAGCATCTTAGAATACCGAAAGTCATTTAATGTCACTATAACTGCAGCTGTTGCCTGTGCATTTCTTATTTTCATCTTTGGCATCATAAGATTGGTTTGTCATTATCACTGTGCTCAACGGAATTCCCAGCGTCGACCCTGTACAAACCTAAGAACTTTCTCTGTTATTCGTCAGAGGCCAGATTTTCAGCCACAATACGAATGCCCTCCACCACCTTCTTATGTGTCGTTAATAAATGACAGTTCCAACACTGCAGGAGGAAACCCTCCAGCATATTCTACTGTAATTTCAGCTGAAGAGGAAAACTCTTTGACTGAAGCAAATAAAGATTTAAAGAACAATACTGCATCTGGGCCTCCACCACCTTATGAACCATAATGATCATATTCAATTTTGACTGTGATAAGAAAATTGTCATATTTGTGATTGGTGCATTGTTGGTTTAGTTTAGAGTGAAGTATTTATAACCATGTCCTTGTGTATTAATTAACAAATCTATATTAATTCCACCTTTATTATTTAACAAAGTTTAAAATGATTTTTTATTAAACATTTTTTTTATTATTAAATTTGATGTAAACAGTGTTTGTATTTAAATCCACTGCAAAAGTTGCCTTGCTGTTTTGAAATTAATATTCTGTTATCAGTATAAACATCTTTTGTTTTAATATTCATTTACTTTATCTGAATTTTATTCTGAAAGTTATTTCAACATCTAATTACATCAGGCCCCTGAATGAAATATTTGTCATACTTGAATGAATATTTATTAAATACTTTAACAAATTCAGTGATGCTTGCCAATTTGGGGAAATTATGAGTGACCCATTTGCTTCACATATCTGTTTTCGAAACAATTTATTTTGTTTACGGTTATAAATTTTACAAAAATACCTATAGTACTGATCCTTTATGTTTGGGAGAGTAATCCCATTAAAAAAATTTTTAGAGGGGAAACCAAGGGGTTTCCCCTCTAGAACATGGAATTTCTGTTTTCTGATAAAGCGACAATACGACCTAGTGAGTGGAGAGTTTGAGAATCACTGCATGTATTTAAAGCTGATTTTTTGTTTAATTTTAACAGTGACTGAAAAATGCCTTTTTCATTATTCAGTTGACAACTCACCTAAATTTCAGATTGTTTAAATTGTTTGCTTATTGTATTTTCCTTTATCATCTGTTATTAATGTTTTTGTAAAGCAGTGTTATATTTTTTAGTGTTTGTTCAGAAGAAATAGATGGAAATAACTTTAAAAAATGCATATTTATGTATAGTATGTTTAAAATCATTAGTGGTTTTCTTCAAATTTATCATTTATGAACTTCACTTAATGTGGTATATAAAAATAAATTAATACACACACATCACCTAAATTTCAGATTGTTTAAATTGTTTGCTTATTGTATTTTCCTTTATCATCTGTTATTAATGTTTTTGTAAAGCAGTGTTATATTTTTTAGTGTTTGTTCAGAAGAAATAGATGGAAATAACTTTAAAAAATGCATATTTATGTATAGTATGTTTAAAATCATTAGTGGTTTTCTTCAAATTTATCATTTATGAACTTCACTTAATGTGGTATATAAAAATAAATTAATACACACACATCACTCAAATTTTGTTTATAAAACAGCTTTGCCTTAAATACCTAGAATGTTAGAATTAGATTCTATCAAAACAGTTCCTTTTTTAAAAAATAACTGCCTCCTGTTTATCCGCAGTAACTGCTTTAAAGGTTATTCAAAGTATATTTCAGTTTTGTGTTGGCTGTTGAGTTTCAGTTAGTAGAAGTTTACATTGTGATCTTGCATTTATTTGTTTGCTGTCGTCTCAGTGCTTTTATTCTGGATAGCAACAATGTATTTGTTTACTAGACAGATTTAGCAATATCTTATTTACATGACAGTATTAACAAGAATTTTTACTGGAAATTATTTCAAGGTGTTTTGAGAAGTTAAAAACAATGCGGAGTTGGTTTATAACAGGGAGAGAGCATAACCTTAAAGTGAATCCAATTTATAGCAGGTTGTTAGACTAACCATTATTTTAAGAGATAACTAAAGAGTAGCTTATTTTTATATCACTAGCCAGGTTGTGCTAGTTAACAGCGAAATTAACTTGTTTGTTAGTGTTCTCACATATTTTATGTAGTATAATTGAGAAGTTGTCTTTGTGTGAATATCCTTTCATTTAAAATGTGAATATCTTCTGATCCTTGTATATAATATAGCAAATTTTAAAAGTATTTTCTATCCTCTTTGTAAGAAAATAAATAGATCTGATTTTTTAAATAAAAGATAAAATGCCATTTCACTTGTTTCACTAAATTTAACCATAACATGAGAAGGTAAACCTTGTTGAAATATGTAAAAATGCTCTGGCAGGGTTAAGTGTGCTGCATGACTAAGGTTGATTTTTGTATAGTAAGTTTATATTTGAATGATTTGAGGTTAGAATATGTAATTTATTAAAGTGAGTATTTTAAGTACGCTCATGAATTTATCTATTCAACCATTTTTCTAAAGATATTTTTTAAGTGTGTAACATTTAATATAAATAACTATTTTGTGTGTATAACTTTGTAAATATTTTTAATAAGATGTGTATTCACACTTTAAATAATTTGAAAAGTGAACATAATTTTGTGGGATATTTTATAATTTAATAAAACTAAAAGTAGGAAGTTAAAGTTTATCGTGTGATCTTTTATTTGAATTTCACTGAAGTGTGCATCTTAGGATGTGTAATAGCCATTTGTGTTTGCAAAAGTTACAATTGTCGTAAACAATTGGTATATTTGTAGACTTCTTTTGCTTGCAATATTATGTATTTGATATTCAGTTAGAATTGACACAAGTTTAAGTTTTAATTCCTTTAGCTTAAAACCTATCTGATAAGCATTACAAGATTTCGGTGTAGTACACTATTACTTTTAACCTATTGCATTTAAAATGATTAAATAACCATGTCTTTTGTGGCTAAAACAATTCTTGGAAACTTTTGATTGGTCTATAAAGCTATATCTGGTTAGAAACTCAGCAAGGAAAGCTGCATGTTATTCTGATTGGACTATTATGATTTATTTAGACAATTTTTACCATAAAATCAGTTTTAAAAATGCAAACTAAACTCATTAAACTACTTTTATTATTAAATTATGGCATCAAAATTACAATTGCATTGTATTTGCTGTAACTACAGCAACTTGATCTGGGATGATTAAAATCTGCTTTTTTCAGTGGATGAGTCAAAGGATAGTTGATACATGTATTAAAAATGATTCAAAATTTCAGTTTGTTTTATGCTTTCAACATGGCAGTGTAAGAAAGGTATGTGGACTCATTCCCCTGCCCATTTGTCCCAAGTTACAAAAGCGCCCTTTCTCAAGAATGTTATATGGTGAAAATTCTTACGATTTACAAAATATCTAGATTTTTGTCCAAAAGCCTTGAAAATATATGCTATAGAATTTCTTCACAGCTTTATTCAAGAGAGTTCTTTAAGTTACACACTTACTGGTCCCGTTTACTATTGAAAATTCCAAAGTCATTTATCTTCTATAAGTTTTTAACACTTTAAACTTTGTTGCATAGACAGGGTGGGCCAAGTCATGAAAGGGTTTCAATATTTAGTTACACCTTTACTTTTTGTTTAAAATTTACAATACTGCAGAATTTTAGACTGTATAGGAAATAAATTTACTCTAAGTGAAAAATAAAATCTTTTAAGTGGCATTCATTTTCTACAATTCAATTGTTCCCTTTCCAAGGCGTTTTTCATGACCCTTAGTGCTTCTGGTTCCAGGGCTGATTTGAGCCCAAATATTGTTCAGCTTGTTGGAGTGTCTGAGGCTTGTTTATATAAACTTTGTCTTTGCAATAGCCTATAGGACGGAATCAGGAGTTGAGATCTGGAGAACTTGTTAACCGATTGTGGTGTGCTTGTTCATGGAAGATCACTTATACTAAACCCTGTACCTCAACATGACCAATCAAACATCTAATCATTGATTCGCTTGGAGAATCTTTCACACTATAATGGCAACGATATGCTCATTGAGTCAGAATTACTGCTCCTTGGGTTCGATAGTAAATTTTCACAATTTATGTTCACTGCTTAGTTGTGAATTTTTCCATGGTTAATCCCCTAGTTATTAAAATTTCATATCCCTTTGTGACTTTTGGTCCACCATTTATATAAAGACAAATTCGTTTTTAATTATTTTATTAACTTCGTACATTCTACAGATACAAACAGAAATTCGAGAAACCTTTCCCTCTTCACCAAAATTGATGCCCTTGCATTCTTTTCAACCCCTTATGAGCTCTGCGCAGCACTGGTTTACAAGCTAATTGATTGTATGTACGAAGAGTACATGCAAAATATCTGATGTTCTTATTTCAGCCCTAACAAGCTCTCTGCATGGCATTAATCTAAAAGATTATTTTTTCTTCGAATAGTCCATTTATACCTCTAAAATTTATTATAATTTATAAGCATACTATTAATGAAAGTTTGAGGTCTCCAGCATGTGTTTCTGTGATGCGAGTGCTTGCTCCTTGGTCTAAAACATTTCAGAAACCCTAAGCTAAAACATGAAATTCATATCCGAGTGGAAAAAAAGCTTCATTAGCAAAGTGCTGGAAATTGATGAGTATGCATTTGCTCTTACTCTTAATAGATACATCAAGATTTCACCTTACAACTAGTGGTAATATTTGCCTCAATCAACAAACAAAGCTTATTTCCCCACTTCAGTTAAAGCTAATGATTCTGTCTAGGTAATATCCCTGATAACACGGTCACAAAGCACGATAATCACTTCCCTACTTTCAATCTATTAGCTTGTGTGTAGGGGTGGAAGTGGTCCCTCAACTACTCCCGTTCACATTCCAGCTTTTCGATCACTTGTTCGTCCGCTCCTAGTATTGTTGGACGGGTAGGTCTTGTCTGCCTATCATCTTATTAAATAAATTGGTTTTGTTTAAATTTGCAAAATACTTGTCTGATTCTACAGGACTTCAGTTATCCACAGATCCATTGACATTTAAGGAGGAATCCAACCGCGATGCTCAATGGAAGAATACCTTGGTAAGAATGCCATGACACTTGTTCTGTGATTCATAGTCGCATAATTCAGAAAATCAATATTATGTAACTTGCTTATCCTCGTGACAACACCAATATAATTTTTTGTCGGAAAAAGGGGCGTTTCAAATTTGAGTATAAATTGAAACCTTGAAGTAACTCATGTCTCTTGTTTTATTTTAATAACATGTATTATAATATATCATGAAGGAAGCAAATTGAAATGTAGCGCTTTGGTTTTTATCATTTACATTTGTTTTTAGATGCTTCAAATTTCTCTGGATTCCATTTTGTGCAGTGACTAAATGATTTTTGAAATTATGGCTTGTAGGCTGGAGGCAAATCTTGATAACTTGAGACTGAAGTACTAGCCCCTGGTTGAGGCTCAGCTTCTTGAATGTTGGTTCTTCTTCCATCTGTTCCATAGTTTAAAGTTGATCGTATTACAGTTCCCTGTCTTGCTTGATTACGTGAATTTCTGACCTTGGATCTCCAGCGGCAACACAAGAAGGGGATGAGAATGATCAAAAGAAATGCAATCACAGATCCAACGATTATACCCGCTATAAGTCCTGGAGGCATCATTCCTGTCGAAAGTAAAATACAGCTGTTGAAAGTACATTGTATTGAGATTTTATTTACCCTTTCAAGGGTGTTGGGACCATAGAGGAAATATAAGAGTGAGCAAAATGGTAACCTTATGTGCCCAGGATCATGCAACCAAAACTAGTAGTACCGTGACCCTTAGATTACTTTCGTCTGCCTGTCGGAAACGGACATTCATCATTTGATTGGTCTATTAAACCCAACAAGCAATAGATTAAACCTCCAAATCTCAGAACTATAATTAGGGAGACAAGTGGAAAAAGTCATTCGTTATTAATTAGTTCTGATTTTTTAATTAATTTTATACAACTTTAACGGGGTTTTATTTACTTTTCATTAAATATCCCACATTCAGCTCATTCATTAGGCGTCAAATTGTTTAACATGGCATAATTTACTTTTAACGTTTTTAAAAAGCGGAGACTGGTAGATAGTTTAAATTTTCCAGTCTGATTTAACAAGCCAGTTCACAGCGGAAATATAAAAGTAGAGTGAGCTATAGTAACCTTTTTATATGCCTAGGATCCTGTGACCAAACCAATTAGTAACGTGACCCTTAGACTACTTTCGTCCGCTGAATGGAAACAAACATTCATCACTTGACTGGTCCCCGTGACCGGAGAGGACACTCATCCAATGATTCATCCTGATTGAGCCGTGTGATTTAGTAGACTGGCTATATCATTTTTGTCGCCACTCTAGAAACGCACATTTGCACACCTACCCTGTCATACGATGTAATGTCGCCAAACAAGGCAATAAGATGCCAAATTGGCCAACCAAGCTAATTTTTCATAGAGCTGTCACGTGACTACTAGTCGAAGTATTGGTCACTTTTTGAAGTCCCTCTCAATAGGAATGCTCAGTCTACTTATATTTGAGGTCTATGACTTGGACGCCAGCCATCCACTTCTGAAAGGGTTAAGACTACTAAAAAGTTATACTTCAAGAAATGTAGTTAAAGAAGGTGAATGGAGCATGGTTCCCAACCTTTTATTATGGAGTGCCACTTCCCGTTCTAATTGTCTTAAATAGCACTAATCTAAAATTCCATAGGCCAGGGAAAATATTGCGATTCAGTGTGTATTCAGGACATGCTTTTCTGACGAAAATAAACTAGTTATAAAACCTGTAAATTTTTATATAGATATTTTGCGGTGTAATAACGTATGAAAAAAATTAATGCATTGACGAAAATAACTAAATTTATCAGTTTGTAAATGGAAACAAACACTGCAGTTAATGTAGTTCTCCATTTTTAGAATCAAGGAATTGTATGGAAAGTGATTTTTTGTGGTTCTCAAAATAGCCAAGTTCCATTTCCACTATGTGGAATAGTGATTCTACTAAATCTAGTATTTGAATGGAAATATAAGGCTTCGAACAAATTGTACTCTTCAAAAGGGATGCAAGGTCACTTAGTTTTTAAATACTTTTGGAAGGTAATTTTTTTGCTAATCTTGCAAGGATATACAGTTGTGAATTATTTTGAACTTCAGATGGCCGTTACGAAAAACATTTAGAGTTCCATAGAATTCTATACATAAATGAAATTTCGTTTCTATTAGAAAAAAACGAGCTCCGATTCGAAAGAAATGTAAAGTGAAACAAAAGACATGAGCTTCTATGGAACATTTTACAGACATTCGATAGAAATTTCTATAAAGGTTACTTAATAGAACGAGAAAATCGGGTCATAATTCTATGATTCTAGAGAAATTTGTAGAATTCTGTAGAAAATTTTCGTAAGGGTTACTTGTTTTAGTAATTAAGGACTAAACATGTTTATATTTAATTTTTTTATACGAAAAGGGTTTGCGAGAACAATATTTGAGTGACTACTTTTAGTTTATTCTAATTTTTACATTTTACAGTGATTTTTTTTTCAAAACTGGATTTCAATTCTTTTGCTAAATTTTCAAGTTGTTCTATTCTGTAAACATCTTGTAGAGAACATAATCAGTTTTCTTAAAAAAATAATAAAACGTATAACAAGAATCGTGTTGAATGTAGCAATTTTCAAATCACTTACCGCAACGTGCTGACCCATGTGAATACTCATCACTCTGGTCTCCACAGTTGTTATGTCCATCACATTTTAAACCGTTCCATATACAGCGGGAGTTTTTGCACTGAAACATTTTCATCTCGCAATTGTAATGTACTGCAAAGAGAACTTGTTCTGGTGATTGGAATTTAAATTTAAACTTTTGAAAGCAGCATAATCTTATCTTCTCATCGTAACAGACATCCTAAGAACAAGACATTTCTTGTTACGATGGTAGAAATGATTTCACATATCACGAATAATGAGGATGCAAATATGAAAACTAAAATTAACTTACAATTTAGATAAGACGTCACTATAAAGGTGATATCGGAGAGATATTCAGCTTCACTATTGTTGACTGTGTTAAATTGTAACTGCATTGCACGTCCATCAGTGTAGTAAGACTGATATTCCGATACGTCATCACTGTAGCCACACAGTGTTACGCTTTTGTCATTCTCAAATATCTAAAACAAAATTTATGTTACGACTTTCTCCAACCTTGCATATTTTAGATTGTTATTTAAAGTGCAATATTGTCAATATTCTCAATTCGGAGAATTCCTCCCCACATTTGTTCTAAAACTAGGTAATTTTTCAGAACACCGTTTTAAACTTGGCACAACAGGGATCATATTTGTATTAAAGGAATCCTATGCCACAAAATGTTTTGGAATATTTTCAGAAACGTAATTTCAAGTATTTTACTAGTTTTTAACAAATTAATTGAAAGTAAAAATAATTTATAAATACTTTAACAAATTAAAAAATTCAAAATAATGTTCGAGTGCAAGTTGGAGTATATACACTGAAGAGCCAAAAAAACTGGTATAGGCGTGCGTATGCAAATAACAGAGGTATGGAACCAATCAGAGTATCGCGATGCGGTCGGCAGCGCCTATATAAGACAACAAGTGTCTGGCAAAGTTGCTAGATCGGTTACTGCCGCTACAATGGCAGGTTATCAAGATTTAAGCGAGTTCGAACGTGGTGTTATAGTCGGCGCACGAGAGATGAGACATAGCATCTCCGAGGTAGCGATAAAATTTGGATTTTCGCGTACGACCATTTCACGAGTGTACCGTGAATATCGGGAATCCGGTAAAACATCAAATATCCGACATCGCTGCGGCCGGAAAAAGATCGTGCAAGAACGGGGCCAACGACGACTGACGAGAATCATTAAACGTGACAGACGTGCAACCCTTTCGCAAATTGCTGCAGATTTCAATGCTGGACCATCAACAAGTGCCAGCGTGCGAATTATTCAACGGACCATCATTGATATGGGCTTTCGGAGCCGAAGGCCCACTCGTGTACCGTTGTTGACTGCACGACACAAAGCTTTACGCCTCGCCTGGGCCCATCAACACCGACATTGGACTGTTGATGACTGGAAACACGTTGCCTGGTCTGACGAGTCTCGTTTCCAATTGTATCGAGCGGATGGACGTGCACGGGTATGGAGACAACCTCATGAATCCATGGACCCTACATGTCAACAGGGGACTGTTCAAGCTGGTGATGGTATGGGGCGTGTGCAGTTGGCGTGATATGGGACCCCTGATACGTCTAGATACGACTCTGACAGGTGACAGGTATGTAAGCATCCTGTTCGATCACCTGCACCCATTCATGTCCATTGTGCATTCCGACGGACTTGGAGAATTCTAGCAGGACAATGCGACACCCCACACGTCGAGAGTTGCTACCGAGTGGCTCCAGGAACACTCTTCTGACTTATGACACTTCCGCTGGCCATCTAAATCCCCAGACATGAACATTATTGAGCATATCTGGGATGGCTTGCAACACGTGCTGTTCAGGAGAGATCTCCCTCACCTCGCACTCCTATGGATTTGTGGACTGCCCTGCAGGATTCATGGTGTAAATTACCTCCGGCATTACTTCAGACATTAGTCAAGTCCATGCCACGTCGTGTGCGGCGTGTATATATATATATATATATATATATACGCCGCACACGACGTGTCTCGTTAACTTGGACCTCCCACGGACTCTCCTGCTTTCAAATCGTCGCATATGTAAGATCACATTCCTCCTTCGTTAAACCACCGACTTCTACCAATGAACTTTCTTGTCAAATCCCCTGGTCTATTTCTCTTAATCCTAATCCCTCTAGCGAGATCTTTGTAAACTGTTTATTCTTTCACGAGCCTCTTGGGCTAATTAGCCATCATAGCCGTTCCAAACTCCAAACCCTCAACAACTTCATGATGTAACTACTCGTCTATTGAATTAATATAGAATTGTTATAGAACTTTCTGCCTCTCCATTTGTGGAACCATCATTATTCAATACAAATGGATCATTATCTACTGTTGCCTATATATATCCATTCCCAAAATTCCTTTCCGCATAGCAACACCACCTATGTACGTCATTGATTGTGTCTGCCATTTTTCCGTATGTGATACCCGACGTCTGATACCTGTCAATGTGGTGAAGTAGGTGATTCTCTTCACTACATACTGGACTGCGGGTTGACGGAGCACAGCAGAGGACTAGATTTCATTAGAAATCGACCCCAAGAATTCCTTAAGCCAAAGTGTCCAAGCACTAAACTGATTGGGTAGATTTGTGTGGAAAATGACCCCGAGCCCGCCTCCAAGAGTTCGGGGACTAGTTCAGGCATCAGAACCAGGACAAAGCATGTAGGTTCATGTAAGGTCAAAATCGATTGGTCACCGGAATAAGATAGATGCCTATGCAGGAATTCCCGTTAGTCCTGCAAACTGAAGCCACACCTGGCTCTAAAAGGTAGATTGGAATACGTAGGGATAAGGCCCTATACCAATCGAATATGTTGGCAAATGGCGATTTTGCTGGAATCACCATAGTGCCGGTGATGTCTAAATTCTACGATAGTGTAGCTTGCACTTGAGCATACGCAAGTCCCCGCTCACCCAACCATGGAAGGTTTCGCTGGTTTGCCTTTCACGTAATGTGAATGCAGGTTGGTTTCCTTCCAAGACCTTCCAGCGAAGGCATGTCCCAGGAGATTTTTGCTGTATTCATCTAATAAGATGAGCAATCGTATATCATAAATTTTTATCTCTTTCAGCCAGCAAGCATTTTTGCTCGATAGCTAATTCTAACAGATAGGCGCATATTTGCGATGTCTATCCTCTGTATGGGTCGAACACGAAGCACGAACACTAAGCAGGTATTGTACTCCGACTGTCCTGGTTGGATGGAAGAGATGGTCAAGGCCTATTCTATCCTCCGAACTAAATAGACGTGAGACGCAATATTACTCTTCGGCCCATGTTGTTGAGTGCCGACGAAAGTCTTTAAGACTTCATGACATGCGAGTCTCATCCTTGCTTTGAGAGACGATCTGCCTTAACTTTCTGGGGCCTCTTCCGTTACTCCGTAATGACAATAGTCGGGGCGGAGGGGCTGCGCCCCAACTAAGAAGAAGGTTGTGTCTGCCAGTGCATAGACTTCTGTGGGAGCATCTAGAGCTGTTCCGTCGTGAGAATCGCTAATTATCACGATTTTGAACGTGGTTCAATAGTTGGAGCTCGTGAGATGGATCATAGGATTTCGGGGAAGAGAAGTTTGGTTTTTCGCGTACTGCCATCTCAAGTGGGTACCGTGACTACAAGAATTCTAGCAAAACCTGTAACTTATGATAGGAGTGTGACCATATAAAGACTGGGTGAACCTGACCAGCGTAGACTGGCAAGAACCATTTCACGTGATAGGCGTGCAACACTTCTTCAAATAACACCAAAATTCAATGCTGGGCCATGAACAACGTTAACAAACGTACAACGTTACCTCAAAGATATGGACTTTAGGAGCCGACGAGTCGCGTTTGCAACTGTTTTGGGACGAGGCAAAGATCTGTGTATGGAGAAAACCCCATAAAGCCATGGATCCCGCATGCTAACAGGATTGTACAGGCTGGTGGTGGGGCTCGGTAATGGTATGGAGTGTGTTTAGCTTGCATTCAATGTGTGTACGTGAGACCCCTGGTACGCCTTCAAACGTCTAACAGGTGAAAGCTGTATGTATCCTTTCTGACTAGTTGCTTAACCCATCAGAATGAACGCACGAAATGGACGGGTGCATCTTCCAGCACTACAATGGCGTCATCCCACAAGTCTAGACACGCCAAATTATGGTTAGATGAATATTCATGAATTTTGGGTCTTGCGATTCCCACCTAAGTCACCAGATCACAACGTTATCGAACATATCACTATTGTGTCTTTTTTTGACTTCTTGCTACCTTGACCTCTTTATTAACCCTCCTGGTGGTTGTCTCGACGAGGTATGTCATTTGTAAAATTGGTCAGACCTTGATAGGCGAGATATCTCGTAGAAACCACTTGGAGAGTTAAGATCACGGTCCTACTTCCGTATTCGTGGTCATGCAATGGATGATTGCGACCATTTGGCTGTCCTGTGTTACATTTGGCAGTCGAATCTGAGTGAGCAATTTAACTGTTGTGGACTATCCAACTATGTGCTCGCCGATTGAGGTGAGCTCCGTCTGGCTTGTTCTGACAGTGCTTGCATTCATCCCGTCTGGGTCATTATTTGTGGCAGGCTTGGATATACAGTGCTACGTCAACCAAAACGTACTTCATGGTGGAGATAGATTTACTCTACTTTACACACTGAAGTGCCAGGAGAGGAACACCAGTCTAATGCTTGATAGGCCTCCCACGGGAGCGCTGAACTACAGAAATACTACGGGGCATGGACTCCACGAGCGTGCGGAAGTATTCTGTAGGTATTGAACACCATACTTCCCACAGAGCGGTCCACAATTCTGTTGTACTCAGAGGTGCAGGATTTCTCTGTTCCACAGCACGTTGCGTGGCATCTCAGATGTGTTCCATGGCGAGATCTGGTGAAATAGGTGGGAATGGCAAGAACCCAAACTCAGACGAGTGTTGTGGTGATTTTGTCCTGTTGGAAGAGTCCAATCCCATCACAATGAACACAGGACATGAACGGGTTTAACTCGTCAGAAAGGATACCCAAATAGCGTTCACAAATTAAAGACATTTGTAGACGTACCAGGGGTTCCAATGAATATAAGTTAAATTAACCCAATATCATAACGGAGCCGTCACCAGCTTGTGCAATCCCTGTTGACATGCTGGTAGGTAGGTATTTAATTAACGTCGCATTGGATCAACACAACGGGGTACTGGCGACGGTCCGGGATCAATCCTGAAGGGTAGGTAGGTATCTTAATTAACTTCACACTGGAGCAACACAACGTGCTATTAGTGACGGTCCGGGATCAATCCCAAGGGGAAAGATCCGAGGACAACATCACATAATTTTGAACCACGGTCAGATGACGAGAATCCTGAAGGTAAAGATCCAAAGACAACACCTCGTAATTTTAAACCAAGGTCAGATGACGAGATTAACACCTGAGCTGGCACCTCACTCTCCAAATTTCCACACCACGCCAACTTGAGGACATTTGAGGCCACTATAAATTTGTGTGGACCAACCCCCGCGTTCATAATGGTCTTTCGTTGGACCGAGTTTCGAACTCGCAAAACTCCGGTTACTAATCCGTTTCTCTTCCAACTGGGCTACCGCAGCCCACAAACAAACCAGCCGGTCTGCGAATATTTTATTTCTGTTGTCCATTGCTTTCTCATGATATGTATTAAGGTTACTTTCCCCTTTTGGTGACGTTTGGGGTGGTATTGACCAATCAACTATCATATATCAATGGGTATTGTAGGTATTGGTAGGTATTTTTTAATTAACGTCGCACTGTGGGGCTATATCAATGGGGAATTTATTCGTATTTGGTATTTGGTATTTGGTATTTTCAATTAACGTCACACTGGAGCAACACAACGGGCTATTGGTGACGGTCCGGGATCAATCCCAGAGGGAAAGTCCGAGGACAACACCACGTAATTTTGAACCGCGGTCAGATGACGAGGCAACACCTGAGCTGGCACCCCACTCTCCAAACTTCCACACCACGCCAACGTGAGGACATTTGAGGCCACGACAGATTTAACGTGCACCAGCCCCCTTTGTACACGACGGTGTTTGGCTGGATTCGAACTCGCAACCCTTCGGTTGCTAGTCCGTTACTCTTCCAACCGGGCCAGGGAATTTATTCTTCAGAATTTTTATTGGTATTTGGTATTTTCAATTAACGTCACACTGGAGCAACACAACGGGCTATTGGTGACGGTCCGGGATCAATCCCAGAGGGAAAGATCCGAGGACAACACCACGTAATTTTGAACCACGGTCAGATGACGAGGCAACACCTGAGCTGGCACCCCACTCTCCAAACTTCCACACCACGCCAACGTGAGGACGTTTGGGGCCACGACGAATTTTTATTGGAGACGCAATGAAATAGTAAAAACAAGCCATAAGTGTCGTCACGTTTAGAATACATACAGGTAGGTAGTTAAGTACCGTCACACTGGAGCAATACACCGGGCTATTGGTGACGTTCCCGGAATCAATCCTGAAGCGAAAGATTCAAGGACAATGCCTCGTAATTTTGAATGATGATAACAACATTTGAGTTGGAATACGTACAGGAAACACGTTCTGCGGCATTTAAACTTCCGCCACCTTCATTTGTTTTGAGAGATAAATGGTCATAATTAAATTATTAGATCCTCTAAACCAATTATTACCTCATTCCTCCTTTTATGGATGCCAATTGAGATAAAATATAAAATAGTAATACTTTCTGTATTACTATTTAATCTGAATTATTAATTTGAACGATGCAAGAAGTTCTTATTTCTGTACACCTGTGTCTAGTGAAAGTTGTGAGTTTGTAGTGAGACCTTTGCTATTGCTATTTATCGTGTCTGCAGGCGGTCTTTCTCTTTTTAGATTACCTGTATCTGTAGACGGATAAATCTTGGCGCAGCTTTTAATGAATTGCGTTTGGTCAAATTATCGTTTTTGAAGCTTTTTAAATTGCTTGTAAGTATAAATTTTGTACTAAAATGTTGACATCCCGAGTGGTTTATAGTTTGTTTCCATTTAAAAGTAATATTTATTAATAGAAAGACATTACCGTTCAAAGTGGGCAATACTTTCCTTGTTTACCTTCGACAACAGCTGATGTTTGCTTATGGTTTATAGCATTTTAAAATGTTCTTTTCCTCCTATTCCTGAAATTTTGGGTCACAGCTAGCAAGCGGAACTTTGGTTCTCACTGAACAAATAATTTTGTTTGTCAGATTTTTTATCTTTTTAGGAAAAATAACGACCTTATTTCATGAAAAGTGATCCAGTTAAGGTTAATAAGTAATTTTTCAATAAGTATACTACTCATACTTGCAAAAACTGATATGCACTGAGGCATAAATCGAAAAGTTAAGAAATTTTTGTAAAATTTCCAAATTAATGAAGTAAATTGCTGTGTAATTAACGTTGCTTTAAGTGGGTCATTGGGAAATAATTGGGCTAAATTTAATTGCACGAATAAAAATGGAATTTGTTCAAGTAATTAATAAAAACGTAAAATTTTCTTTATTTTTTTAATATTTTTGCTTATTTAAATGACTACTGAATTACATATAATTTAATTCTTACTGCAAAAATTTCAAACTTAGATTAGACAGAAACATGTTTATGGGTCTCTTAGAAGTTTCAAGCATTTTGGATCAATGCTAAGTGATGGAAAACCTCTAGTAAAGCAATTACGGTTTTACCAAAATCTGATTTTATTACTTTGTATGTAAAATTACTATGCAAAATTTAGAATTTTGCATAGTAGTTGCACTGTATTTGGAATATGGCCCTTGCACCATAAACCCCCAAACAACCAAATGGAACGAACCCTCATTTTGTAGTTGCCCGACCGCTAGAAAAACAAACTTCAAATTTCGCGAAAGAACACCCTGAAACCAATCTACAACACTAAATACAGAAGGCATGGTAAAAAGAAAAGATGATTTACAAAAATTAATAAGAGATTCGTATAAAAACAAGAAACGATACAACCTGATGCCACTGCACTGTGCTGTGTTTAAAATACAAAGTGAAAGTTTAAATTCAAAATTTCAGGTGACGAAAAATGGAAAAGAAATTCAAAAGAACCAATGAAATCAAATGACCTTATAATGGGAAAATTGGAAAAACATTTTTAAAGAATCAATGAAATCAAAGGATACATCCGAAGTATTCAAGAAAGATAAAGAGCAGGAAATGAAAATTTTAACTTCGTGAGGTAAATGCACGTTGTTGTTGCCATAATCCTATAAAGCAGGGTTGACTTCGCCTGTCACAACTACTAAAAGGCAAAAATGCACCAAAAGTGTTGCCACAAAAAGTCTCAAAGCTGTACCTATTTAATGTAAAATTTTACTGATTACCCCCACTAATTTTGAACCCTAAATACTTATCTATAATTAACAGTAATAAAAAGGATTCACATCTTTAGATTACAAATCTCAATCAGTCCAATCTCAGCAATTACTAGTTTGCATTATTTAAAACAGCTGCCTCAACTAAATCATAATTCTATTATCCTGTATCTGGAAGGATTTCTATACATTCAGTGTATCATGGAATGTCTAACTCAGCAAGCACTTTTTCAAACTCGATGTTTTTAATTTTCTATAAGTGTCAATCAACTTTTCACCTAGGGATGCAGAAAAACAATCAAAAATGGATGTTGTCACAACTTGCTATAAAATCTGTTGTGGAGATGAATTTCTAAACTTTTGTTGCAAGTGTTTTATTGAATCAATCTTTTTCTTTTCCTATTTTGTTTTAGTTATTATATTCTTTTTTCTAGAATAGCCAACTTTTGTTATTTTGTTCAGAAAATATAGCACATTCAAGCTTTCTTCCTGGAGTTTTTTTTCTAAGGCTAGACTTTGGTTTCAGAAGACAGGTGAAATCTTTTGATACAATCTCTATTTTATGATTGTTATTTTTGTATTGTTTCCCTTTTTTCAAAATCTTTTCTGAAAGTTTCTAGAACTTGTTTTTAACAGTGCTCCAAATTGAAGGTTTTGATTAATTATCAAACCTTTTAACCGTTGAGCATTTTTACAACTATCTTCCTTTAGGCAGGTAGGCAACCTGCGATTTACAGGCAGTACATGTTCGATTCCTCCCTGAGTATATTTCTCTTCTGTGACAGTAAAACTTTCCTTGTTTGTGTGTCCATGTACTTGATGTTGTTTGGGGCAGCTTGGCCAAATTTGGCCTTTGCATCATAAAACCCAACCAACCATCTTTGAAGCTTGTATACTTTTATTGCTTATTTTTCTATTCAATGATAAAGATAAACTCTTCAGCTTGCCTATTCCTTGAACAGTTCTGTTTTCTTTCAGGAGGATTGTGAGTGAAACTCGATCTAACAAAAGATAATGTACATAGGGGTTGGTGCATGTTAAATCTATTGTGACCTCAAATGTCCTCATGTTGGTGTGGGGTGCCATCTCAGGTGTTGACCTCGTCATCTGACCATGGTTCAAAATTACGAGGTGTTCTTGAATCTATCTCTTCGGGATTGATTCAGGACTCCAATAGCCCATTGTGTTGCTTCAGTGCGATGTTAATTCAACTATTTACCCTGTTTTCTTTCCTTGTGTCTGTTACTTAAGCCTCCTGGTGGTTGTCTCCATAAGGTATCTCATCAAGAAACACAATCATTAGCAAAACTGATCAGATCTTGATAGACGAGATCACTTGAAGGGTTGAGGTTTTAATGGTCTTTTTCAAGAATTATGATATTTGAGACTTAGATTGAAATCTTAACAACCAATAACTGCATGTTCTATTTTTCTCTCTCTTCCAGCACCTTTCTATCCTTATTTATTTTCCATGTTGCTTTTATATCTTTTGTAATTTCCTCATTTTTACAATTAGTTTTCTCGCAAATGTTGAACTCACTTTTTTATTTCCTACATCTTGGATTTATTTATTGACCTCATACATTTGTTTATTGTTTGAATTTTTTCCATTTTGAACTTGGAAATATGAAAAAGTACCTCAAAATATCAATTTTAAAATTTAGATTGAAAGATGTCATGATTTCTAAAAGCTGATATTTTTGCTTTATCCTCATGTGGAGGTTTGGTCAAAATTATCTGAAGTTTTTGACGTGTAGTAAATGATTTTTAAAATGCTTTCAGGGGGGGGGGATGAGGAAAAAAATTGGGATGCCAATGATTTCAAAATTCAAATTTCCTACTCAGTGAGGATATTAGAATTGTTAAAAAATTGAAAATAAAAGTTGGTTATAAATTGTATTAGTTTCTAAATTGTGCTTTATTATAGTTCTGAAATATATCATTTGACTAAATGTCCACCAAAATAGCATGGATTGAGTTGGATCTTTATTTAATGTGTCATTTGTGGACTCTTATCAAATTTAGACATACTTTGTTCACATTTTTTATTTTTGCATGTAAAATCGTGCTGTTGAGGTTGTGATATAAGTTGAACAGCATTTACATGAAATATATTAGATTTAATGCATTATTTTTTCTTACCCGATTGTATCTTTTCTTCAGATATGAAAAGATAATCTTTATGCTCCCTTTGTCAAATAAAAAAACTAAATAAAATAGCATGAATCACCAAGCATACACCTGTTTATGTATTATAAACAAAATGGTAGCCTAGTTGATTCTTCAGTCAACATAGTATTATTGTCACCTATAGATTTTATTAAAACTTTTGTACAGAAGTGACTTATATATTGCTTTGGCTGCTGGTGTTAGCATAATAGGAAGTATAACCTTAACTCCAAAGGTTAAAAATAGGTTTCGTTTTCTTTTCTCAAAATGTAGTCTAATCAGCTAAACTTTGATTTATGAAATATTATTCTGAGTATTAAATAGTGGTTAGTGTCAAACAGTTTATTAAACAGTGGCCTGAGTATTAAACAACAGGCATATCAAATGATGCGGGCAATCTTCAATGAAATATTTTGTCTCAATTTGGAACTTTTATGTCTTGCATCAGTTCTGTTTGCTTTTTTGTTAATGAAGATTATTTAAAAACTAATAAAAATCAAACTTGCAATTCCCAATTTTTCTGATAACATCACAGGAACTTTGCTTTACCATTTAAAAAATGTCTTGATAATTAAATAGTGCATCCTTAAGATTTAAATAAGTCATTTTTATTTTATTGATCATTAGTGTTAGCTATCTTTAAGACAATGTGTTATCAGGAAGAACTTATAAATTTGAAACACAAATTCAAATGCTCTTTGAATAAACATACAATCACAAATCATGATTTTTTTATAAGAAAGTTATAAATATTTGGTATTGCCAATCATAATTGCAGGGCCAAAATATTTTAAGGAGTAAGATGGAGTTTGAGCGAGACGTCAGAATATTTTGAGTGTGCCTCTGAGTTATGCTGGAATATGTCCAGGCTGCTTTTGAACTGATTTTTCCCGTACTGCTTGGAGGGTTAAGATTAGTTTTTAATCTTAAAGAATTTTGTTATTAAATTTAAGTTTTTGTAACATGATACCCTGACATAAAAATATTCATTTAAACATTTTAATTAATTTAAGCTGTATTCTATTTCAATGAAACTTAAAAATAATTATATTTTTAATATGAAATATAAGTTATTTGGTAATGTTATTTCTATTGTAGTTTGACGAGAATCCGTTTGATTGTCCCAATGCTCTTGGATAGAAAGATGAAGGTAAGTTTTCAGAAAACTGAATTGTTTCACAATTACAATGAAATGTATAATCTATTTAAATATTAATAAATTACACAATAGGCACACATTTTATGTACATAGAAAGTATATAAAGGAATTTTTAACACTAGAACAAACAAAACCCTCAAACTGATGGATTTAAGATTTCTTTTCAATTACTGAAACCATTAAGGTGCTTTTGGAATTTATGGTGAGTTTTGAGGTAAAAGAATAATTTTATATGCTATTTATTTTTTCCATCAACCACACTAATTTCACAACCACACTAATTTCACAACCACACTAATTTCACAACCACACTAATTTCAATGCTCTTATATAGGATACCCTAAATACACCCAAATTCATCAATATGACAGGCTTAAATATTTCATAGTTTATTGCAATGTAGTATGGTATCTTGATAGCAGTTTAGAAAATCACATTTTTGCTGTCAGTTCACAACCTAAAGCTATGTGATAAGCACCTATTGTGTTAGTATAAGAATAGAGGTAAAAGAAACCACCCACTTGCAAGAATTGACAAAAGAATGGATAGCACACTGAATACTTCAAACCAAACCTCCAATAAACATTAATCCTGTCTGATTGGTTGTTACTACAAAAATAGGGCTAATAGTATTTATAGTCAGTGTAGAAAATACGTTTCTGTAAAATGTACTCTTCAAATGCATTTTGTTTGCATGAAATGTTCTGAATAGTTTCATTTTAAGAATGAAAAAATAAATGAAATATTAAAAATCTTTGTAATTGAAAGATCTTTTAAGTAATTTAAATATTAAAGAAATTAAAAACAATAAATAAGAGTTTTTAAATACCAATCCAATTGACAGATGTAAAATTATGTACACGATCAATGCCGTTATTACTAATACTAAAAGTTATTATTTTTAGAGTTAGAATTTTATGAGTTTACTTTTTAGAGTTAGAATTTTATGAGTTTACATTTCTTAAAAAAATGCATGCTTATCTTGTTCTGCAACCTTTTTAGAAAATTATTCTGTTGCATATCGGTAAAGCATATCGGGTTTGTAAAACTGAATCATATAGGGATTAAATATCAATTCTAAAATATATAATCTCGGGGCATCATTTCTGGTATGAATATGAAACTTCTCCATCTGGAGTTGAAAATTATACATTAAGATGTTCATTTTATTAAGTAAATTTATTATCTTCACACAAGTTGTATTTTCACTATGCATGGCTAAACCATACTATTTACCTGTGGATTCAGGGATTATAAGAATTTAAGACTACATTAAATGATTTATCCAACATCCAAGTCTGATTCGAATACTTTCTAATCAGAAATATATTTCTGCAACTGATGGTTAGTAAGATAACCACTATAACATCTATTTTCAATCACCCTGTGCAATAGAAATTATTGAACTTAAAGTGTCCAAAAAAGAATCTCCTTTCCTAATAAACTTCAATGATTACTGCATATTTTTAAGATAAGAAATATCAGTAGACTGGAAAACACTTTGACAACTTTAATTGAAGTTATAGAAATGTTTTTCTCCATGCAGTTCTGTATAAGACTGCTGTTGCAAAAAAATAGGATACTTAAAATTCTAATTATCTACAGTTAATTATATGTTTTCAAGATAATCTCTGCTCTAGTGACATCCTATTAGTTATTCATTGCATTTTCTGTATGCTTTGATGTGTTAGAATGGTAGTGCATATTTTTCAATTTTTTTTTCTTTCTAGAGTTATAACTCTTATTTCAAGACCTTACAAGATTACCTGCCTTATTTTGTACCTTTTGGGAATTGCTTACCATCATTCTCTTCTGTCAAGAATCTTGAACCCGACTATGCTCTTGCAGAAATTAGAAGTGGAAGGTTTCCAAGATTGATTCTCTCCTTACATAAGCAATTTGCTTTTAATGGATTAAACAGCTTTTTCTCAACTTCTAAAATGTCATCCAATGGTACTGGAACAAGAGCTCAACTTTTATTAGGTTTTGGAGGTCAATAGACTTACTAGTGAGAAAAGATTTTTCTTTTTAAATGAGCACATTATCTTGACTGTATCCAAAGAAAATATTTCAAATTGGCTAAAAATAAATTTGATGTGTGACATGCCTTATGATATATTTAATACTTGGGGAACAATATTTAATTTCTAACATTGTGGTTATGATTATTTTGCATTTGAAGTTAAAAATTCAGTTGTGAATAATTGTGTGATGATAAAGTGCTAGATTTAAAAGTTTGATTTGGAATCTGTTGATTTTAGAACAAAGTTTCATGTTGGGAGGATGTGCTTATTTTTAAATTTTAGGAAACTGTTGCCTTCCAATAGATTTATCTGCAGGAAATCCAGACACAGAACATCTCCATACAGATTCTGTTATGATACTGAAGTATTAATATATTTTCTTTTGTGAAATTTTGTAATCTAGTTTCCCTTTTTCATGTAAATTTATTTCATAATGAAACACTTCTCAACTGATGTTGAACATCTATAGTTTACTCTTGAAATTCTTATACTGTTACTTATGCACTTAATAATAACCGAAAAAAGCCCTCAAATTTGATCAATATATTTCAACTGGAATAATAGATTTTTAAGAGCAATTTAAAACATGAAAATGGATGTTATGGTACTTAAAATATAGTTAATGGTATACTAGAAAATTTAGTATAAAATCAACGCTAAAATTGATCTGCTGTTTAAATACAATAAAAATTCATTCATATATGATGTATGTTAGCATTTGTAAACAGCTTATCATTTATATCTAAAAATTTAAAATAATTGCCTTAAATTCTTTAAAATACTTATCTTTTGAAATTAGTCATCAATTAATGAGATCAAATGTACTAAATTCCCTTTATAAAGGTATGAAGAAATCGAAATTTGCTTTTCCGTATATTTTCATACTTGCATATGAAGAAAAATAAAATATGTCATTTCATAAAAATAACAATTTTTCTCACAAGATTGTATAGTTTAGTGCACATGTATCTGCTACTTAATTTACTTATAATAGGGCATTGATTCAATTGGGATTAAATGATATTTGTAATAGTATCTGAAACATTCATGTGAATATTTGATAAATGTCTAGATTATGTTGTAAAAATATTTATTTACTTGATATATCTATTTGAATACATTGAATGATTTGAAAATTATTTAAAACATTATATATATACAATTTCTAACTTTAATGTGTTGGAAAGTTACTTTTGAATGAATAGTTTAGTATTTAAAAACGTTTCAGTGGTTGTTCATTTATAATGCAAATACCTGTACTTATGTATAATTTTGAGAGGGAAACCAAAACAGACAAATAAGTTTACTTTTTTTTTGCAGCAGCTGAATAATTTATCAAAATTTTCTAATTGTAAAGTTTAATAAGTATTTTTTTCTTAATTTGCTTATCTCTGATATATTTATCAATTTTCATTTGTAAGATATTTGTATAGTTTTGTGATTCTAGTCAGAAATGCACTTTTGTGCTGTAGGTGTGCACAAGTTTTGTATACACATGTATCTATTATTTGAGTAACTTAGCCTATTAAAGAGATCAAATTTTTTACATTTTTGAATATGTATTAATATTTTTGACTTTATATTAAATTTTCATACTTTAAAGCAGCATTTTCCAATGTTTCTGTTTCACAATGTATTAACATTCCTCTTTAAAAATTAACCAAGGAATTAAAAAATGTTAATATTTCATACTTGAAAGTTTTTGTTAAAATTTAACACATGCAAGTTGAGATCTGTAAGGATTCAAGGAAATAAAATATATAATGAAGGAATAAATTAATATAAAGATGGTAACCTCGGGGGAAATCGATTCAGGGAAGTGATATAGAGAAATAGATAGGGTCATTTTATGTTTGGTTAATAAAGAAACAAATAATCTTATTGAATTTTACTGTTATATAACTTCAGACCTCAAAATTTTATAGCTTTACGGGGTATATAGGTCTTACAAATATATGGTGTATATTTCCACGATCAGGCATGTGCTTAGTATCGCTTTAACAAAAGTACTTAGTAAAAATTATACAATTCAAGCTCAAGTCAGTGGTAGACTGTCGATGTGTGGAAAACAAAATCATACATCGCATTAGGAAGCAAATCCATTGTTTACAGGGCTTACTGAGCTCTAAAATAAGTTGCTTACATTTTAATGTTAATTGAATTTAAAAACTAAGGAGTCATTTAAACTTGGAATCATTTAAAGCCTTGAAAGAATTCCCTTCAAAAGATGCATGTTACCACTAACTGTTATCGATGAGATCACATTGATAAAAGGATACCTTCCGTTGATGTTAATATTTTTGACTTCTCTGCTCCATGCTTAGATAAAAGAAATTTAAGATCAATGTAAAGGACAAACTGCAAATAAATGTGAAGAAAATTTTCTTTTTCAACCAAAGTGAGGTGATTTTTATTTCATTTCTGTTTGAAGTGAATATTTTTAGTTATTCATTTCAATAACATGAAAAGCAATGCATAAATTTATTGTGCAAAATATTTGTAAATTAGTAACACCAGCTTGAGATTTCCTACCATTTTTCATAATTCATCAATAAAACTCGGCACTAGTTATTTCATAAAATGTAATCCTTTCTTTAAAAAGTATTTGGATTTTAATACTTCTTTCTTTCGGTTTGACTTATTACCACACAAAACACATTTGTGCTTATTTTTTATTAAGATAATTTGAAAGATTGGGAATTGCTGCTTTAAAGTGTAGGCATTACTTATAAACTTTTATAAATATTTTATAGATGTCTTGTGAAAGTTTTGTATTTGTAATTTTTGTAAGTTTGTACTTTTCTGAGTTTTTATTTAAAAATAAATGTATTAGTTTAAATGGTATGTGTGGTGACATTTTCTTAAATTGCACTCACTCTCCAAGGAACTGAACCTTATAAATAAAGTTGTTTCAAAAAGTTAATATAAAATTAGATCTACCTTTAGTAATTTATTTTGGATTCCTGTATCCTGCAAATGGCAATGCAATCTGATGAGCGAGCTTGATTGCATATTTGGCTACCCTTGTTATCTACATTTGTGATACTTCCTCATGTTTTTTTGGAGGGGCAACCCTAAAAATGTTAGGAGCCCTTGGAGGTTGTGCTCCTGTACATTTCTCGCTTGTTGACGAATCATATTCTGAGTGTGAAAACTCACTGTTAGCAATAGGTTCTCCCCATCTGATTTCTGGGTTCCAGTACCAGTTACCATCTCTTGAAGTAAAAAAATTGTACATCAATTCTCAATGCATAACTTAAACAAATTTATAAAATTTTCTACACAATTATAAACATTGAAAATTTTTTTTAAGCGCACCTTTATTATGAAAATATTTTTAGTGCCTCTACTATGAATTCAATGAAAATATTTTTAAGTGTGCTTTGATTATGAATACAATGAAAGTATTTTTAAAGTGCGCTTTGATTATTAATAGAATGAAGTGTCCCTTTATTAATGCAATGAAGATTTTTTAAGAGCCTCTTTATAATGAACAGTTTAGGTGGTGATTTTTATGTAAAAAACATTGTACACATCACAGTACGAAACGTAATATTTTCCGGTTCCTCCTGCTGTCGGGTCCCGATGCCTTCAATCCCCTATGAAGGAGTCCTAGATTGTATTTGAACTGTTGATATCTCAAATTGCATGCCGTGTGCAATGAAGTTTGTTTTAAAAAATAAATGTTTCCAAGTATATCGGAAATTGTACTGATGGGGCAGCGACAGACGGGAAAAATAAGTAGACAGCATTGTTCAAAAAGTGACCAACACATCGAGTAGTAGTCACGTGACTTACATGGATAGTCGATCTGGCATCTACATAAGGGAAGGTGAAATTTTAATTTAAAAATTAGATCTATATAGGGGTTTAATAAACAAAAATTAGCTAATACGAACTACAAAAGCACTCGTCGAATCGCGGGATAGTCTAGTGACCTAACTGCCCGCGACCGAGAGTGCTTGGGTTTTGGTGATCAATTTCGAACCGTACCTTATATCCCATGGACTGCTGAATGCCCGTACTAGGGCATTAACATTAAATAGCCACCCAACCAATCTCTTCCCATTCAGTCACCTAGATCAAATATTCGCTTGCTTTAGCAACCTACCGGATTGCCCTAATACTAAGGATAGGATAAGAAATGCTCCTGACACCAAGTCTGGGTGATGGAGGTCGCTATAGAAACCGGACTTGTTTGAGTAAGGGTGATTCTTGGAGATGACGTAATTTTATTTTCTTTATTATGAATGTCGGTGGACAGGTAGTTCATAAGTATAGATCTCGGCAACAAGTAAAATCGTAAATATGTTTCCAATTTATCATGTCCAATGTGACAAACTTTCAATCATCCCGTATTGAAAATAAAATAAGATCCGTTTCTACGGCAACAAACGAGCAGATTTTGTATCGAGCAGCTCTGGTAGACTACATGTTTTAGTCAAATTTTCAAACCAAAATCAGACAATCAAAAGGGACTTTTTGGATGTGTTTTTTAAAAGTTGAGTTAATTTTTAACGAGACATTTTAAAAATTAAGCTTAATAATAAAGTCTAATTAATTAAGTTAAGTCTTTAATCAATAAACTACATTGCGCATTTAATAATTAAGAAACTACGACTACTTGCAAACCGAAGAAATGGAGATCGTAGTCCAGCGAATGATACAGATCATAAGGTAATCTTCAAGATATTAAGACATTTTTAAGTATATATCATCGGCTTAGAGCACAGATTCTTAACTGACAAAACAGATTTTTTACTCTACAGCTGTTGAAATGACAATTAGATTTTACGTAAAAATTATAAGCAATTCGACAGTGGTAAAACTTTTAAACTCTGATTGCAAAATGACTATATTCTTAATAATCATTAAAATAAGCATTTAGTGCCTCCAATAAAATGTCAGCTAATGGGTTTCTGCTCTTTGTCGACGATTTGTAATTTTGCGAGACGTTTAAAGAAATTGAGAAAAGAAAAATTGACATTTTGTTAACAGATTTTGCTGAATAAGAGCAAGAATAGTGTTTATGAGAATTTTCGAGGCAAAATTTTCACGTTATGCCAACAAGTTTTTTACAAGACGATGCTTAAAGGAATAGTGTCATCTAGCAGAAGTTCTCCATCGTTTACACTTCTATACGAATAATTTTCACAAAAGCTTAGTGCAGTGCAGTAATACCCCGACTTACGCTACCCGGACTTACACGAACTCGGAGTTAGCGGTTCTTGATTTTTTCGTTTGGCATTACTGCCGCCCGCTGTCTTCAGTTTCTGTTGCTGCGGTACGCATTGGACGCGTTTCGCGCAAACTATACGTGCACGATTATGATTCTACGATCGACGAAAGTTTTGTTATACGTTTTCTAAACCCTTAAAAAACTGTCGTCCAAACGAAGTAAATCTGATTCTCCTGCAACGTGAAAGTTGTGTTTTTGCCTCCAAACACAACCAGCTTGTTTCAACCGATGGACCAGGGAGTCATCAAAACATTCAAGGCTACTACACGAGGCGTTCGTTTGCACATCTGAATGAAGCTATGAGGCAAAACAGTGAGTTATCTGTTAAAGACTTTTGGAAACAATTCAATGTTTTAGATGCCGTAAAAATCATTGGAAAATCTTGGGGTGACATTTCCAAAAAAACATTGAATGGTGCCTGGAAGAAACTTTGTCCATTTTTTTCAGAAACGAGACGGAAACAACTCAAGAAACTGATCATGTTGCTCATGTGATAAAAGTTGTTAATCTTGCCAGGCAATTAGACTTGGAAGTCAATGGTGATGATGTCTACGAGCTGTTGGATTCATATAGTCAGGAGCTGGACAATTGATAAGCTCATAGAGATGCGTGAGCAAAACGTCATTGAAGTATCAGACCCAGTTCTACCAGAAAAGGACATGCCAATTGCAAGCTTGACAGAAGGTCTCAGCTCAATTGAAAAGAGCTTACAAATTTTAGAAAAGACTCCAACGAAGAACGCGTTATAGCTACAAAGCAAGGAAAATAGGTCAATAAAAAAATCATTAGCTTGCTACGAAGAAATTCTGAAAAATTTTATACGTATTTATATGCAAAGTTGTACCCCGACTTGCGCGATTTTCGTCGGACCCACCTATCGCGTAACTTCGGGGTATTACTGTACTAAAGAAATCCCATTTAATTCATTCCAAATACTAATACAATAAAGAAATTTTAGACAACTAATTTAATCTATACATACGTAGTGTATAAAGCAGAGTTGGCATCTGTCTGTGTCTGTTCTCTACAAATCTATACCGTTTGACCAATCCACACCAAATTGGGTACACTTATTCTTTGGAACCCTGCGGGTAACGTAGGCTACATATTAACCCCCATTCCATTTGTCTTGGGTGTGCAGATGGGTGTAACGTCCCGTCATCCTGGACAGAGCACTTGCTAGGCAGTCTCTAGGCACAGGCACTATCTCCCGGTCTGGCTGTGCAGATGACGTCAGAGTTAACGTCTACAGGAATCGCCTCTCAAGATGACCTTGGAGTTTTTTTAGAATCTTAGAGTATGATGCAATCGCAGATGGATGCGGTTGCTCTGAAAATCACTCAGCATCATATCGTTTATGTATCCCTCTGTAAATTCTTAAATTACCTTTATTATTGGAATGTGTAAATTTTTATGATAATATAAGATTGTTTATATAGAAAGAGGTCTTTTTTTATCGTCGATATGCTACAGAGGGCTAAAGACATTTCGAAATCCTCATAGGAATAACATTGCGTATTTATACGATCAATGTCAGACCAATTCACACTAAATTTGGTACATTCATCCTGTAGAATTCAACGGGACACATTGGCTATATATTAACCCCGTTTGATTTGTCCTGGGTCTTCAGGGGGGCTAAAAACATTTGGAAATCTCCATAGGAATAATATTGAGTAATATTACGATGAATTATAAACAATTCAACCCGAGCAACGCCGGGTAATTCAGCTAGTACTATACATAAACAAACACGCGAAGTTTGAATGAAACTCTTTCGCGACATGAAGACGAATACGGATATTCAGATTCGATTTAGGTGAAATAGAAATCTTGAAAGGCGAACGTAATAAAAATTGCATATTTGATTAGGAGTGTTTCAAAAATTTAACGAACAATTCCGCATATGCTAGTATATTTTTGACGTAAAAATTAGTTTTAATCATATCCACTTAAGTATATCGCGAAAGATAATTTTCAATATTTAAAATAAATTTTGTATTATTTTGAGCAATGTGTTTAGAAATATTTCTTTTTTATATAGAAAAATGATATATTGGAAATGAAGCAATTATATGAATGAAAGGAGCACAAAGAGTTATTAAAATTCATATTAATACAAAGTATTTTAAATAATAGATTAATTATTTATATATCATGTATCATACATTTATATACGAACAATGTAATACAATAAATCATCGGCTTTCAAGTGATACACACCAAGCCAAATTTTCAAGATATGAGTTTTTTAGATTTTCTAAGCCAGATTTTTAGACTTGAAGTCCAAACACACTGAGTTATTTTTCTTTGCATTATAATTAGATTTCTTCTGAGACCAATGAGTAAAACATATGGAGTAGAAACATATGGAGTAGTCCGACCTTGTTCCTGTATGGAAAGCTTTTTCCGTCAAGCTAAATGTAAGTTTCGGTAGTGTTTTTGTGGCGGAACGTGTTTTCCTGTATGTATTCCGTACGTGAAGTCACTTGGCTTGTTCTTCGATTTCAGAACATCGCAAATAGAAATTCCAACAAATTTCGGATTTATAAATGATATTTGACCAATGCCAAAATATTAAACACCAAATGTCGCCCAAACTGTGAGGAACTAACTATATTTTAAGGTTACCCCGATTTTCCGTCTGGTTTGTTTACGTTGACAATCCCTCTCATTGGAACACATTTTTCCTGTTAGAAAGTTTCTTGGGCTCATAAAAATTTAAATCTCGAATTTTTATACAAAGGGGCTTTTTCTGTCTAGCTAAATTCTAGGTGGCGGTAGTGTTTCTGCGGCAATACGTGTTTCCTGTACGTATTCTGAACTTGATGTCAGTTGTTGCTTTTCGATTACGATTTCAGCACTTCACCAATAAAAATTCCAGTGAATAAATTCTGAATTGATCTATAATAGTTGATTGGTCAATATGAATTAGATAAAAAGACCAAACTCTGCCAAAACGGCGATAAATTATATTTTAAGATAACCCCGATATGTATTATGCGTGAAGATTTGGACACCAGAAGTAAAATATTCACAGACCGTCTAATTTGTTTTGTTTACTCTGTGTGAAAATCCTCCTCACACAATAACTTTTAAAATAGTTTACGCATCATCAACATATAATTTAAACATTTTTATTCTTGAAAGTGTATGGCAAGTGGCGAGCAAGATTTAATCATAAAATCCATTCTGATATCACTCTATATATGAACTTGTATTTATAATAAATGTTTTCCTTTAATTATGATGTTCCTAATATCTCAATTTTCTTTCCGATTAACAAAAAGGGATGTCCTATGGGTGAACTATTTAGTTCGGTTTTCTGTTTGAATTGGATTATACTTTAAATAACTCAAAAAATTGATCAAAACAAAATGATTCCTAATTTGAAAGTTATGTGTGTGTGGTAGGTTATACTATCAGCTCAAAATTTCACAGCAAAATAATTTAAAAACGCGATACGATATTTAAAAAAAATTGCCTAGCAATGAGGCTGTTACTCGATTGTTAGGGGACAATATTCATCTATTTCTGTTAATGGAGTATGAAGTTTCTATCTGAAACCATCTGAAAACTCATTAGTTTGTAAATTAGAAATTCTACATTAGTCCTGTAATTGCCATAATCTGAGGTTAGTGTTCTTTTATTAAGGGGCAATATTCGTCTATTTCTTTTAATAGAGATGAAGTGTTTATCTGTAGCCATCTGAACACGCATTAACTTGTAAATAAGAAATTCTACATTAGACCTGTAATTACAATAAGGTGAGGCTATTGTTCTTTTATTAAGGGGCAATATTCGTCTATTTCTTTTAATAGTGTGTATGAAATTTCCATCTGAAACCATCTGAAAACGCATTACTTTGTTTTCTAGAAATTCTACATCAGTCCTGTAATTACTTTAATCTTTTATTCCTGTAAATTTTTAAAAATATATATTTCTGGACTTACCCGGACGTAACTAAGACAATTGGGCGGATAAAAAGGCCTGAAGTCAAGGAACCGCACACTTAAAATCACACCAAAGCCAAGAGGCGGTTGAATTGAAATCGAGCAATTCAATCCTCTCAGAAACCTTCCATTTTTCGATGCTTTTAAAACACCAGAAGAATTAGCACTCGCTGATCCTAAATTCCATACATTTACTTCGTCTGTGTTGCAGAGGTCTTCGATGTATGCTGTAAATAGAAAAAATAATGTAATGTATGCATTGTTGAACAAATACAATACATTGTGTAAGACATTTCTCTTAAACAGTGTCGTGCGAGAACTCTTTCACCCTCCAAATGGTTTCGACGAGATATCTCCTCCATAAGATCTAACCAATTTTGCCAATGACGAGATATCTTGCCATCAAGATTTTACTGATTTTTTGATCATGACGAGATCAAGATTTGGCCAGTTTTTTCCTAATGACGAGGTATTTCATCCATCAAGTCTGGTCAGTTTTGCTAATGACGAGGTACGTCGTCATCAAGATATTGCCACTTTTTTGATGATGACGAGATCAAGATCTGGCCAGTTTTTTCTAATGACGAGCTATCTCATCCATCAAGATCTGGTCAGTTTTGCCAATGACGAGATATCAGCTTTCATATAAAGTTTGGTAACAAAAAATTGTTGGGCAGAAGTTATGGCATAAAACGTAGTCAAAACGTTTGGATAAATTAGCAAAATTGATTGGTCCCACGCATTAACTTTTTTGTAACTTTTTTTAACAGCTTGTCAAAATTTAAATTTACCTAACAATTTCTATACATATAAATCAAATTAACTCTTATATGGTAAGCGTATCACTCAATTGCAAAGCAAAACAATGTACTAAAACACTTAAATTTTTGAAAAACAAAGCATGTGCTTAGCATTTTAAACAAAAATTTCAAAATTTGCATGATGAATTTCTCATTTATACTTAAATATATACAACACATTACAAGGATTATCCCAAAATTTTTCAAAGATATCAATTAAAGCCTAATGCGCAGAAAACATTTTAAAATCAGAAGAATGTCAAAAAATCTCAATCGAGAAAACGAGTTTCCTCAAAATCAAGTTTTCTCACACCTATTTGAGATTTGTAGATTGCTAAAAAATGAAATATGCGTTTTAGTGTCAGATATTTTTTCACTATTAAAACTGCTACTGACACTTCTGTAGTATATTTAATCGTATGTATTATTGTAGGCGTGAGGTTCGATTTTTGAACATACCATTGGTGTATATCTCCTTCTATGTGAGTAAAGCTTTCTTTGCCTGTACGTCCATTTCTTGATGTTGTCTGTCATGTATTTGGCACAGCTTGGCCAAATGTGACCCTCATGCCATAAAACCAACCAACTATACATCACTGATTACTCTTTAGGGTACAATAGACTTTCACAATCGCTAAATTCGATTGAAAAAATTGAATTTTTAAAAATTTTAGTGTTAAAAGTTAATTGATATCAAACTCTGTAGATAGCAAAAGAATTTTTCCATTACGATAATTTTTGAGAGTTACACATACAACATAAAACATATAGTATGCAAGTATAGTAAGTCTACTTCAAAAAAACGTTTTTCTGATTGAGGTTTTTTGACATTCTGATTTCAAAATCCTGCGCATCAGGTTCAAATTGATTTCCTTGAATTTTTTTGGATAATCATTGTAATCTGTTGTATATATCTAAGTGTAAATGAGAAATTTATCATGCTTCCAATTTTTGAAATTTTGATTTAAAATGTTAAGCACATGCTTTGTTTTGCTAAATTTTAGATTTAGTAAATTGAATTGTTTTCTTTACAATTAAGTGATGCACTTACCATATGGGAGTATATATATATATATATATATATATATTATATGTATACAAACTATTATGGAAATTAATGCGCTTGGGACCAATGACATTTTGCTAATTTATCAAAAATGTTGACTACTTTTTACGTCATACTTCTGACCAATTTAATATTTTGGTATCAAACTTTATATGTAAGATTTTTAACAGAAAAGAGTCTAAATTTTATCACAATCGGATTATAACGGCAAAAGTTTGTTTCTGAAGTCCACTGCCCCTTAGGGTAAAAGGAATACAATATATTTACCTTTTTATATGTAAATAGCGATACAATATATTTCCCTTTTTTCAGCAGTAACATCGTACTAACATGAGACAATAATTTTCAAAATACTTATTTTTTTATTTCTAAAGTGAAAAAACTTACTTGTTTGATAGTGTGCCGTGCAATATAGTACATTTAGAAATAATAACGAAATTGCCAATATAAAGTTCATTCTCATCTCTGTTGTCATTTTAATGCTCAATGATATTTGTGTGCTATCAAATGCTACTTCTGAAGGGACAATGCATCGGTCTACCCATATCTTGGAGGATTATCAGTGTAATGTGATTGCACAGTTGAATAGCAAATGAATTCCACTTTTTTTATTTATAAACCTTTAAAAGTGAACGCTTTAGATATCAAACAAAAGAATATCTCATGTTACAGACAGTAGAGTAAAAATGAAGATAAAGAGTTAGTTTTAGCTAACACGATGTTTGTGGTTTTAACTGTCGTTTTAGTTGTCTTGATGAGGTATCTCATCACTAGCAAAATTGATTAGATCTTGATGGACGAGATATCTCATCATTAGAAAAAAAACTGACGTGATCTTGATCTCGTCATCATCAAAAAATCAGTAATGTCGCGATGACTATATATCTCATCATTAGCAAAATGGATAGGATCTTGGTGGACGAGATATCTCGTCATTAGAAAAACACTGACCAGATCTGGATCTCGTCATCATCAAAAAATCGGCAATGTCTTGATGACGAGATATCTCGTCACTAGCAAAATGGGTCAGATTTTGATGGACGAGATACTTCATCGAAACAACTCGGAGGGCTAACTGAGACACAAACTTCAACCTTCCTGGTGGTTGTCCCGACGAGATATCTCGTCATTAGAGGAAACTGACCAGATCTTGATCTCGTCATCATAAAAAAAATTGGAAATGTCTTGATGACGAGATATCTCGTTATTAGCAAAATCGGTCAGATTTTGATGAACGAGATATCTCGTCAAAGCATCTTGGAGAGTTTAATCGTAAGCTCATATCTCGTCCATCAAGATCTGATCAATTTTGCTAATGACGAAATATCTCTTTATTTGATGATGACGAAATTAAAATCTGGTCAGTTTTTTTCTAATGAAGAGATATCTCGTCCATCAAGATTTGGTCAGTTTTGCTAATGACGGGATACCTCATCCAAACAACCACCAGGAGGGTTAAACCGCTAACAAATGTAGTCCTCGTTGTTACAGCACTTTAAAATAGAAGAAAAACTGTTATTATCCAAAACAAAAATGCGCAAATGTGACACTTATTTTGTGATCGAAGTAATATTTAATTATTATTTAATAAAATATAAAAATATCATAGGTTTTGACAAGAGTATTATAAACAAATTATAATATGTTGAACACCCTGAGGGAAGTAAATCCTTCAAGTGGTTTCGACGAGATATCTTGTTCATCAAGATCTGACTAATTTTGCTAATGAGGAGATATCTAATCATCAAGATATTGCCGATTTTTTGATGATGACGAGATTAAGATCTGATCAGTTTTCTTCTAATAAAGAGATATCTCGTCCATCAAGATTTGGTCAATTTTGTTAATGATGAGAAACCTCGATGAGACAACCACCAGGAGGGTTAAACATACTCATTTAAAACTCACACGCATAATTCCGCCTTCAAACCTTCAGTCTCCCCTTGCATAACTTCGAACCAATTTTGACGTCCTTGATCATAAGAAACTTTCATAAGATTCTATTCCAAGGAAAAACGAGAGAATAGAACCATTTCAAAAGAATTTATTGTAAAAAAATGACAGATAGAATCTTTCCAAAGGATAATCTTCATACGAAAGGACCAATGGAATCTTACTAAAAGATTCTATTTAAAGGAAAGGATGAATAGGATTCAAAGGATTCACTTTCAAGAAAAGAAGCAATCGAATCTTTTGTTGGTTGGTTGAGAAGGTTGAAGTTGTTGGATGCGAAGGTTGAAAGCATCTATGCCTTCTTTCACCCAATATAAATTTTAGTGTTGAATCCATTAGAAAGATGGATTTTGTCAAATGATTAAATCTTGTTTAGAAGCTATGCTTGGGTAAGTAGTTGATAATTGAATTTACGTCGCACTGGCGCACTACAACGGGCTATAGATGACTGTCCATGATCCTTCTCGAAGGGAAAGATCGAGGACAACACCACGTAACTTTGAACCACGGTCAGATGACGAGGTCAACACCTGAGCTGTCACCTCACTCTCCAAACTTTCACACTATGCCAACGCGAGGGCATTTGAGGCCACGATAGATTTAACGTGCATCAGCCCCTTGTACACGACGGTTTTTGTTCGGGTCGAGTCCCGAACTCGCAATCCTCCAGTTGCTAATCCGCGACTCTACTAACTGGGCCTGGTTTGAAGAGTAGTGGATTAGCAACTGGAGGATTTGGTCGGATTGAGTTTCGAACAAGCACATGCAAGTTCGAAACTCAATCCAACCGAAGACCGTCGTGTACGGGGAGGCTGGTGCACGTTAATCTGCCGTGGCTTTAAATGTCCTCGCGTTGGCAAGGTGCGGAAGTTTGCAGAGTGTGGTGCCAGCTCAAGTGATCACATCGTCATGACCGGGGTGCAAAATTAAGAGGTGTTATCCTTGGATCTTTCACTTCGGGGTTGATCCCGGACCGTTGCCAATAGCGCGTCGTGTTGCTCCAGTGCGACGTTAATTCAACTACCAACCTACCTGACTACAGGGACACAAGTGCTACATGCGTGTGAACCCCTCAGAGGGTTACATTTTAAGCCTCTGCGCTTGTCTTCCGTCAGTCCCTAAATTTTCTGACTACATGCAAGTGCCCGTCCAGCACTTCAATCAGGATCGGACCTGATCTACACTGGTGTTAAAAATTAAGAGAATTTTCACTTTTGGGCGATTATCTCCTGACTACTGGACATATTTTAATGAAATTAGTTATGTACATAGGTTTAAAGAATACAAAAAAATTAACCATACACAACAGTTATGGTACACACGCATGCTCGTGCGTAATACTCATAAGGAAGGTCTGAAATAGAGGTTACAATATCGACAGAAAAATGGGTTAACAGTGGTATAGTCCCCTCTTACAGTTATAGAGCTCTCACAGCGTGAATTCATACTGGAAATGAGACAGTTTATGAGACCCTGTGACAGTCGGTCCCACTCCTCCAGCAACGCTATTTTAAGGTCCTGGATGGTTCTGGGAGGGGGAAGGCGAGTTGCAATTTCCCTCCCAAGAGCGTCCCAGATATGCTCTATAGGATTTAGGTCTGGAGATCTGGCTGGCCAATCCATCCAGCGAATATCCTCACTTTCCAGATATTCGTCGACCAGATGAACCCTATGAAGACGAGTGTTGTGGTCCATAAAAACGAGGTCTGACTACTTTCAATATTTTAACTTTTTTATTGGGTTACATTCTATCTTGTGTTTGGCGCAGCTTATCATTTTCTGGATCTAGCGCCATAAAACCCAAATAAACCAACCAACCAACCATAAAAATGAAATCAGGGTCAACTGCACCCGTGAAAAGGCAAACATATGGCGGAAATTGTCACGGGCGCTTAGAAAGCCTGTTCCTCTAAATGCACCGCACGTGTACGTTTACGTATTCGACACTAAAGATTTTCATCTTTGTTTGGAAACATTAGCTTTACCTTTCGTGCAGTACTTTTCGAGAAATTCGACAAAATATGCAAATTCTCTTAATTTTGAACACCAGTGTAAATGCTCCATCATGGTGAGGCATGCCCTACATTGAAAAATTTTAGAGACGAATTTTAATGCGTATGTTGACTTATCGAAAATTATCTGGGAAACTCATGATCACAAAGTTTTCATTTTTTACCAGGAAGTGAGTTATTCTCATAAACAGTTTACAATCATCGGTGAGTTTTATCTGTCGATGCTTCACTCGCTTCGTTTCATTTCTGTTTCAAGAATCTCATTCACTATTTACAGTTTTACAGTAGGTGATGAAAATATTTCAATTCTTACTGAGTTCTTTTCGAAACTATGAATCTTAAACTACCTTCTTATTGAAAATTCGTGTATTTCTTATTAAAATTCAACAAATATTGTTCTGAATGAATTAATGTTTCCATCCATAAATTTAAAAACCATTTCAGTCCCTGTGCCAATATAGGTGATGGCCTTGGTATCAATTCAGATAACTGGCCCAGTTCTAACGACTAATCTCAGTATCACTTTAGACAAAGGTCCCTAGTACCAATTCAGATAACAGGACTTTACCGGTTCCAACGAGGAGTTTCATCATCAGTTTAGATAAAGGACTTCAGTACCAATTCAGATAAAGGGCCGCAGCTCTAGTTTAGAATCTGGCGCCTGTACCAGTTTCAATGACGAGTCACATTATCAATTTAGATAAACGACTCCAGTACCAGTTGAAATAACAAGCCCTTGTAACAGTTCCAATGACAAGTCACAACGTCAGCCTAGACGAAGGACCTCAGTACCAATTCATATGACAGGTCTGTGTACCAGTTTCTATGACGAGTCCCATTATCAGTTTAGATAAACAACCCCAGTACCAATTGAAATTGAAATAACAGGCCCTTGTAACAGTTCCAACGACGAGTCACAACGTCAGCCTAGACGAAGGACCTCAGTACCAATTCATATGACAGGTCTCTGTACCAGTTTCAATGGCGAGTCCCATTATCAGTTTAGATAAACAACCCCAGTATCGCTTTAGATAAACAACCCCAGTATCAGTTTAGACAAACGACCCCATTACCGATTCAGATAACGGTCCACAGTATTATTTTACAAGTATTATTTTACAGTTCCAATGAAGGGTCTCAGTGTCAGTATAGATAAAGATCCGAGAACCAATTTAAATAGCAAGTCCCAGTTTTAGTTTAGGTAAATGTAGCAGTGTCATTTCAGATAAAGGACCCCAGTACTAGTTAAGAAACGACCTCAGTACCGGTTTCAATGACGAATTACCATTGACAGTTTAGATGAAGTTTCCCAATTATAATTCAGATAACCGCGCCCCAGTACTAGTTTAGAAACAGAAACCCAGTACTACTTTTGATTGTGAGTCCCAGTATCAGTTTAAATTGGAGGATCCAGTACTATTTCAGGTAACCGACCACAGTACCAGTTTATAAACAGAGCCCTTATGAAATTGAAAATAAAGGACCAATATGGGAAATACCAAATGGAAGCTCTTTTCTTTTGCACACTTGATACGGCTTTATTATAAATATAGTGAAAAACTGATAATAGTTAATATAGAAAATCAGATTATACACATTATAATATAAAATGGTTTCACATTTTGCGGTCTTCGGGGCACGGTACCATGGTACCGGTGAAACCCTTATGAGGGGCAGACCATTATATAAATTATATATCTCTTCAAATTGGTAGTTAGGGATTTAAGTCAGCATCTGAAATTCATTTCGACTTAACCCTTCTGGTGGTTTTCACGACGAGGTATCACGCCTCTAGCAAAATGTGGTGATGGACGAGATATCTCGTCATTAGAAATGTCAACGAAACATGGTCATCAGAAAAAAAAACTGATCAGATCTTGATCTCGTCACCATAAAAAAAATCGGCAATAATTTGATGACGAGATATCTGGTCAAGTTATTGCCAGTTTTTTGACAATTAGCAAAATTTATCAGATTTTGATGAACGAGATATTTCGTCGAAACGACTTAGAGGGTACACAAGTTTGAATTTCAGAAACATTTTAGCGTTTTTGCAATAACCCTCCTGTTGGTTGTATCGACAACGTGTCTCGTCATTAGCAAAACTGACCAGATCTTGATGGACGAGATATTGTGTCATGAGAAGAAAACTGACCAGATCTTGATCTCGTCATGATAAAAAAAAATCGGCAATAATTTGGTGACGAGATATCTGGTCAAGTTATTGCCGTTTTTTTGGCAATTAGCAAAATTGATCAGATTTTGATGCACGAGATATCTCGTCAAACCACTTGGAGGGTTAAAACCGATGAAATAAAACTGAAATTTCCATTATCCAGTAAAGGTATTCATCATTCAAGCATGTGCACGCGTTATAGTGTGAATAAGAGTAAAGATGATGGAAATGCTACTTTGATCTTTCAGATGACTTTGATTTCTGTCAAAGATAATGCCGAACAATTGCGCTCTTAAGAGCAAAACTCATAAAAATCAATGTCACAGCCAATACATTTATCTCAATCTGCGAATTATTAAAAAACAAGCAGCTCTACTCCGATGTTACTTATTAAGGAAAACGAACAATCATCAGCGATATCCAATAATCACAAAACGAAATTTTATCACAGAGCCGCGTCACAATCACAAGTCACATGTTCCAAAACCAGAAAAAGAAATCCTTCATTTCACACCTAATGTTTGTATAGATTATACTAAATGTGGGACATGCGTCAGGTAATAACTTATGCTTTTCTGGTTACACATGCGTTGTGTCTATGTCTATGTGAAGGGTACAGAACTTGTAAGTATATTTTTTGCAAAATGTTGATTATTGTTAACAAATTCGTACTAAATAATTAAAAACATAATGCATGTTTTATTATTTATAAAGTTAAATTAATGCTTAAGCTTTTTCGTTCATGTCTTATCCTTTTGGGTACTTAAAATAATAGCTGTTTATCCTCAAAACGTTAGAGTACATTCATTAATTCTTTCCTCCAAAGGCTATAGCCATTAAGCTTTGGGGATTCAAGCTCCCTGAAATGGTTAGTTTATTATTATTTGAGTACATTAAAAACAAATAAAATACTATCATTGCATAAAATGCTTTACACTTTTTTCTTTAAATCAAATAGAATAATTATTTTATTAAATAAATTATTACGGATATGAAAGTAAAAATTTTGTTAGTTGTGTTTGCACTGACAATACCAAGTTCTCTGAGTTTAACATATCTATATCTCCTCAGCAGCGTTTCAAAAGAGATAAAAGAGTAAAACGTGACTGGTTGGTTTTTATAGCACCTGGGCCAAGCATCTGAAGGTCATCATCATCAAGGGACATGCATCTAGCCAAGCAATGTTTTCCCCGTCAGTAAATGGTCATACACAAGGCAAGTTTTTACTGGCAAAGGGGAGGAGAAGATTTGCTTGTTTTTATGGAGCAAGGGCCAGATCTAGCCAAGCAATGTTTTCCTGTCAGTAAATGGACCTACACAAGGAAAGTTTTACTGTCACAAGAGAGGAGGATAATTGATTGGTTTATTTATGGAGAAAGGATCGGATCTGGCCAAGCTTTTTCGAGTAAATGGATATTTACAAGGAAAGTTTTTACTGATACAGGAAGAGAGAACTTTGGTTGGTTGCTTTTTATGGCGCAAGAGTCAGATTGAGCCAAGCTGTGTAAAGCAATGTTTTTCTGTCAGTAAATGGACTCGCATAAGGAAAGTTTTTAATGACATAGAAGAGCGGAGGGTATTTGGTTGCTTTTTTAGTGAGCAAGGGACAGATCTGACTAAGCTTTCTGTCAGGTAAATGGATATATACAAGGATAGTGTTTACTGATACAGAAGAGAAACCTTTGGCTGGTTGCTTTTTGTAGCATATGGGTCAGATCTAGCCAAGCTGCACCAAGGAATACCTTTTTCCGTCAGTAAATGGACATAGAGAAGGAAAGTTTTTAATGAAACTAAAGAGAGGATGGTTAGTTTATTTATAGAGATAGGGTCAGATCTGGACAAGCTTCCTTTCACTTGAATGAATATATACAAGGAAAGGGATGAATATATACTGATACAGAAGAGAGAAGTTTGGTTGGTTGTCTTTTTATGACACAAGGGGGCCAGATCTGGCCAAGCTGCTCTAAGAAATGTTTTTTATGTCAGTAAATGGACCTACACAAGTAAAGTTTTTACTGACACCGAAGAGAGGAGGGTAGTTGGTTGGCTTTTAATGGAGCAAGGGCCACACCTGACCAAGCTTTCTGTCAAGTAAATGGATATATGCAAGGGAAGGTTTACTGATACAGAAGAGAGAACTTTGGTTGCTTGCTTTTTGTGGCGCAAGGTTCAGATCTAGCCAAGCTGCGCCAAGGAAAGTTTTTCCGTCAGTAAATGGATATACACAAGGAAAGTTTTCACTGGCACAGATGAGTGAAATACATCCAGGGTAGTTACAGCAATTGAACCTGCGACACCTAGAACTCACAGGTTGGGCAACGACTCTTGTGATGAAATCAACTTCGGAGTCAATGAGTCTCATGCCCGGAATCACGGGGAAACAATCAATGAGTGATAAATCGGGTGATCGTGGGGGTAAGTGACGGATCTACCCCGTCCAATCCATCAAGTCCCTTAAAGTGTCCTTACCCCGAGCCCATTGCGTATATACATCCCTTCTCGAATACAGAGGCTCTTCGGACATTTTTTTGAACGATTTTGATGAGCTGTAAAAAATTATATGCTACGAAAGAATTTTATTTTCACAGCAGTTAAATAGTTAAAGTATAAAGTATAAGAGCAGAGTTTTGTTTACTTTCAAAATGGCGCTTTTAAATAAGCAATGGATGGAAGGCTATGTTCCCTCTCTTTCCGAAGAGAATTATGCTTATTGAATTATTCAGAAACGCTGCAAAAGTCATGGTTTTTCGATATATAAAGGTACGATAAGTAATATTATTAATGAGAAAGGAAAAAAACGTAAAACTGGAAAAATATTTCCAAAACAGTATCCAAAAAAGAAAACATTTCTGAGAATATTTCTAAGGTAAGCTCTTTAATTTTAAAAGAGAATCCGCCAAGTCAAAGGACTATAGCAAAGTGAATGTGAGAACTTTCTCTAAGAGATTTATGATTGTTGCCGGTTTTGCATATAATGGAAAATTAGAAGTAAAAAGAGGGGAAAATGCAAAAATCAGCTCCCACATATTATCAAGACCATATTTTATCCCCAATATTCAAAAAAGAAATACCATATCTTTACCCATAGTGCCAACAATCAGTAGAACTGCATCAGGGTAAAGCAAGCAGCCACACATCTAAATCGACTATTAAATTCTTGGAAAAATGGAACAAGAAACTGGTATCAAGTCATTACCCTCTACTGATATTCCTGCTAAATCTCCAGATGTTTCACCCATGGAGTTATGTGCTTTTGGACTTTTAAAAAGGGCATTATCGGAACGTCGACAGAAGACCATTCAAGGACTGGAAAGCTGCGGAACAAGAATGGGACAAAATACCACTTTCGATACTACAAAAGTCATTATTATCATGGAAATTAAGGTGTAGAAAGATAGTCAACAATAATGGCTATCAAATGGAACATTTAAAACACAAAAATTTCGTGTAAAAAATTGAGCTTCAGTCCATTAAAATCGTTCAAAAAATGTCAGAACGGACTCTGTACGGTATAATTTTGTGTTTCTTTCCTCTCCTTGAATCCCGTACTGGAATTTTTAAGGACCCTAAAATGTTATTCCCAGCAGTAGGTAGGTAGGTATTTAATTAACATCGCACTGGAGCAACACAATGGAATATTGACGACCGTCCGGGATCAAACCCGAAATTAATCTCAACGGAAAAGGTATCTTTAAAAATGTTCTATAAACGGTACTAGAAAAGCGATTCGGTTTTCCTCTTCTGTACATTTCTATACATTTCTTCATTTCATTCATTTTCTGTACATTACCATTTCTCTGTTCATTACCTGTACGGCACCTCTTCTGTACATTAAATTGTATATATTTAACTTTATGCTTTTATGTCTTTATATAATATTGTTAT
Source organism: Meta bourneti (assembly GCA_933210815.1). Classification (NCBI taxonomy): domain Eukaryota; kingdom Metazoa; phylum Arthropoda; class Arachnida; order Araneae; family Tetragnathidae; genus Meta; species Meta bourneti. The sequence continues at coordinate 73,705,501 of OW119933.1, read as the reverse complement.
TCCTTCACTTTTTAGTCTCGATGCGAGATTTGGAAAGTTGTGCCAACACACCAGCTGAAATCAATCTAGGCTCCATAGGGCATAATTCATCGGGAATTTTGGTTCCAGACTCAGACAAAACATTTGTTCCTGGTCTTCATTGTGTCGTTTTCATTAGGTCTCCCCTCTCCTATGACGTTCTTGTCAGCATTAGGTATCTAGATTTACATCCCTTGGCCTTAAATTACACAGCTTGTCACAATTATCTAGAGGTACGTTTCCAGTTGCGTTTTAGTAGTTATTTGCATAGCAAAGAAATTGTTACATGTATCTTAATCCTCTTGTTATATGGGGTTACCATTTTATCTCTCAAACAGTGGCATTTTTTAAAAAAGGCTTACAATATATTTTGTATTTAAACGGAACTCTTTTAAAAGACGTTTTCTGTCAAGATAAATGTCGGTGGCGTATTTGTACGTATTCCGAACGTGACGTTGGTCGCGGTAGCCCGGTTGGGAGAGTAACAGATTAGCAATCGGAGGGTTGCGAGTTCAAAACTCTGTCCAGCCACAAACCGCCGTGTAGAGGGGGGCTGGTGCACGTTAAATCTGTCGGGGCCTCAAATGTCCTCACGTTGGCGTGGTGTGGAAGTTTGGAGAGTGAGGTGCCAGCTCAGGTGTTCTCGTCATCTGACCGTGATTCAAAATTACGTGGCGTTGTCCTCGGATCTTTCCCTTCGGGAATGACTCCGGACCATCGGCAATAACCCTTTGTGTTGCTCCAGTGCGATGTTAATTAACTACCTACCGAACGTGACGTCACTTGGCTTGTTTTTCGAATACGATTTCCCCTTGACGACGAGAGCATTTGTGTAGCTTTGGGTTCTATATGTATTAGGCGAGAGCATTTGTGTAGCTTTGGGTCCCATATGTATTAGACGAGAGCATTTGTGTAGCTTTGGGTCCCATATGTATTAGACGAGAGCATTTGTGTAGCTTTGGGTCCCATATGTATAAGAAGAGAGCATTTGTGTAGCTTTGGGTCCCATATGTATTACACGAGAGCATTTGTGTAGCCTTGGGTTCCATATGTATTAGACGAGAGCATTTGTGTAGCTTTGGGTCCCATATGTATAAGAAGAGAGCATTTGTGTAGCTTTGGGTCCCATATGTATTACACGAGAGCATTTGTGTAGCCTTGGGTCCCATATATATTAGACGAGAGCATTTGTGTAGCTTTGTGGGTCCCATATGTATTATACGAGAGCATTTGTGTAGCCTTGGGTTCCATATGTATTATACGAGAGTATAATACATATGCTGGAGGGAATAGGTTTTTCCATTTTTCTTGACCAAGGAAGCTTAATTAATCAAGATATTTTTAAGAACTTTAACATTAAAACATCAACTACAAATTCATTTCTTAACTAGCAACTCTGATTGAGAATCAAACCATCCACTGTATTACACAGATTATAATGATACAAAAATAATTAAAATAGATTAATTCATTGTTGAGATATCATCTTTTGAACAAAGCATCCTATTGCAAAAACAGTTCTTCGAAAATTGAGTTAAAAGTTTTGTGTGGAAACATATTTGTACAATCGCAAAAAAAACCCCGAACCACCACCATTATTTCGAGTACTATGCACAGTAGAGCAAATTCAAAGGCATCATTCAATAGAGAATAACGTCCTCTACAAATTCAAATGCAAAAAAACTTGCATTAAGTGAGGTTCCAATTCATAATTTTTTCAAAAATTAATTTAATAATTATTATTGCGTACTAAAAACTATTTTTAAAATAAAATTTTAGGTGGATTTTATTTGGGTTATTTAACAGTAACATGGTACAAAATATCAGCGCTAAAGAAATCTTATTTAGGAAGTTATCCATAAAAGTCTGAGAAACTGATTTAACATTAGGAGCTTCAATCTTTCTGTACTCATAACTTCGAAACGGTAAGACCTAATGACATGAAATTTGGTATCTGAAGTTAAATTTTGATATAGACTCGAAATTGTGTGTCGAAATAGGGGGTTTCTATTGAAAATTATGAACTTACTGCTCAATTTAATATGAAGACGGCCCCTTATGGAAATTTTATGCATTTGAATTTATAGAAGACGTTAGCTCCTATCGAACGTCATCTTTGAATTTTATCTACTGTTAAAATTGCTTGAATGAAGAGGCGGTGTTCTTTTTCTTCCGGCGACTGTACATGACAGTACGTAACCCAAAACCCTTGTAACTAGAAAAATATGTAACATATGTATGTATAAAAATTATGTATATATAAATAGTAACACGATGTTGGAATCGTTTAAAAGCTAAGGAGTTGGAAAGCATTTAGAAGCAATAAAAAATCCATATTCTGGTCGATTTTGGTAATTTCTAGTGTATATGCAGGGTGTCCCAAAAAGGTTGTTCCACAATTTATCTTTTTACCATTTGGAGATAGGTAGGCAATGTAAATTGCAAAAGTGCACCAAATAAGGTAAGTAATTAAGATATGTGAATAAAATTATCACGTGATAACAATTTAATCGGATACAGTTTTTAATTATTTCTATACAACCCCTCTAGATAAAAATCCGAGATAGCAAAAATGTTCCTTACCTGTATCCCTATCGTTAGTAAAAAACCATATTTCTGTAGGTTGAATAGTAACGGAGATACAAGAGTTTCCATTTTAAGGGGGCCGTATCTACTTTATAACGATGGCCAAAAATGAAGAGCGAAGTTCTGCATTGCTGCAGATGGAAAACATTTTGAACATGCGTTGTAAATTTCCTTTTATTTATATTTAAACCATTTTCTCTACAATATTTTTATTGAAGATTACATTGTCTACTATTATTCAGTGCGATTTTCATCTGCAGTTGCAATACTACATTACTTTGCACAATGTTGCACTTTCTGAACGAAAAAAAATGCTTTTTAGCATTGTGTATACGGTCCCTAATCTGACTGCTTGCACAGCTGTGCACAAGCGGTATAAGTCAACTTTTTGCGTCATTATACCTCCGTTACTGTTCAACCTACAGAAATGCAGTTTTCTGCTAACGATAGGGATGCAGGTAAGGAACATTTTTGCTATCTCGGATTTTTATCTAGAGGGGTTGTATAAAAATTAAAAACTGAATCCGCTTAAATTGTTATCACGTGATAATTTTATTCACATATCTTAATTACTTACCTTATTTGGTGCACTTTTGCAATTTACATTGCCTGCCTATCTCCAATTGGTAAAAAGATAAATTGCGGAACAACCTTTTTGGGACACCATGTATACACCTTAAGATAAAATAATGATTTTTTAGAATAACTATTAGTTCCTCTTTCAATAATATTTTTATATTCTTTATGAATCCTCACGATTAATTGTAGAACTGTAATAATTGTTATTAACAACCAAATCGACTTTTGAAATTTTAGGTTTCACCTGTAGAACATCAAGGCGCTGTAAGACTTTGTGGATACAGTTATGATGAATATGAATTCAAGACATTCGTCATTAGAGGAAGAGGTGCAACAATTGTATTTCATACTTCCAACTATAGTTCCTCTCGCGTTGCTTCCTTTCAGCTAACCTTTACTGCTATTAGGAAAGGTAGTATGAGGTATTTTGTAAGAATTTTTTAACGTTTCTAAATGTCTATTTTTCAACATTTTAAATGTTTGAAAATTTATTTTATGTCTGACAAGCTTGCTATGTTAACAAATCTTTATTGTGCATTAAATTATTCAGAAGTTGAGAGATCCTTGAGATTTCCTTGAAAAATCGATTTTTTAATTTTGGAGTTAAAAATTAATTGATATCAAATTCTGTAGTTAGCAAAAGTAATTATTCAACTTCGATAATTTTTGACGGAGCTACCTATACAACAACATGAAACGTATAGTAGATAAGTATAGTAAGTCTTAAAAAATGCGTTTTTCTCCTGAGATTTTTTAATATTCTACTTATTTTAAAAAGTTCTCTGCGCATCTGGTTTTTCTTGATTTCCTTGAAAAAACGACTGAAAAAATTATATTTTAACTTTAGCGCTAAAAATTAATTGATATCCAAATCTGTGGTGAGCAAACATAATTATTCAATTACGATAATTTTTGACGGAGTTACCTATACAACAGCATGAAACGTATTAGTCTATTACAAAATTGCATTTTTCTCCTAATGAGATTTTTTAACATTCTCCTTTTGGAAAATTTCCCTACTCATCTGGTTTTTTCTTGATTTCCTCGAAAAACCGATTTTTGAATTTTAGCGCCAAAAAGTAATTGATATCAAATTCTGGTAGTTATCAGAAATAATTATCCAATTACAATAATTTTTGAGGGAGCTGCCTATACAACATGAAGCATATAATAGTAGATAAGTATAGTAATTCTATTACAAAAAAGGCGTTTTCCTCCTAATGAGATATTTTAACATTCTTATTCCGAAAAATTCCCTGCACATCTGATTTTCTTGATTTCCCTGAAAAATTGACTGAAAAACAGATTTTTAAATTTTAGCGTTAAAAATTAATTGATATCAAATTCTGTAGTTAGCAAAAAGAATTATTAAATTACAATAATTTTTGACAGAGTTACCTATACAACATGAAACGTATAGTAATGTACAATAAATCTATTACAAAAAGGTTTTCTCCTAATGAGATTTTTTTAACATTCTCCTTATTTCGAAAAATTTACTCTCTGAGCATCAGGTTTTTCTTAATTTCCTTGAAAATATTTTTTTGCCTAACCCTTGAAATCTGGTTGCATACATTTAAGAGGGGGAGTGGGCACTAGCATTAGAAAAAATACTTTAATGTATCAAAGCCCCTTTTCAATTATTCAATCTCTATTGTCCTACAAGAGAACGTTGATAATTATCAATTTTTGCAGATGGCAGCTGTTTTTTCAAAGAAAAGCGATGTCACAATGGATATTGTATTTGGAAAGGTCTCACTTGTGACGGACACAACAATTGCGGAGATCTGAGCGATGAAGTGGACAAGTACATCTCCCAGTGTGGTATGTACCGCTTACTAAATTTAAGCTCCCCAGGTTATAAATAGTCTCAGATTAGGTTTTCCAGTTATGCATGTCAGTTTTCATATTCTAAAACTTGTAACAAGCCTTTAAGGTTCTGTGCTGTGAGACTTGCTTCATCCGTTTCTCTCCCCCGATTGATAAGAGGTATCCCTGTAGACTAGAATATTTTTTGCTTCGTACAAGATGGAAGCGCAACCCTAGTCGCGCTTCACAAAACGCCCCGTGTGTCACTAAAGGAAGCTTTGCGGCCTCAGGGAGGAAATGAACGAGACCACCCTCTCCATTGTTCTGCTAAGGTTGATCGCTACAAGGAGGCAAGAGACCAGATTCATTAATAGATGTTTTTCCATATTGCCTCGGTTGCCCACTTGGAAGAGCAACGTATTAGTAACCCGAGGGTTGCGAGTTCGAAGCTAGGTCCAGCCAAAGACCGTCGTGTACACGGGGGCTAGTGCATGTTGAATCTGTCGTGGCCTCAAATGTCCTCACGTTGGCGTGGTGTGGAAGTTTGGAGATCGGGGCGCCAGCTCTGGTGTTGTTCTCGTCATCTGACCGTGGTTCAAAATTGCGAGGCGTTGTCCTTGGATCTTCCCCCTCGGGATTTTCCCGGACCGTCATCAATAGCTCGTTGTGTTGTTCCAGTGCGACGTTAATTAACTACTTACCTACCATATTGTGTGGCCAAGCTTAGTGTTTCTTTCAGTCTTTGTTATTTTTTTGGTCTTTTGTCAACCTGTCCTTGCAGCCCCTCCATTAGGGAGGTATTTTAATTAACGTCGCACTGTAGCAACACGACGGGCTATTGGCGACGGTCCGGTATCAAACCCGAATGGAAAGATCCTGGGACAACACCATGTCATTTTGAACCACGATCAGATGGCGAGGTCACACCTGAGCTGGCACTCCACTCTCCAAACTTCCACACCACGCCAACGTGAGGACACGACAGATTTAACGTGCATCAGCCCCCTTTGTACACGACGGTCTTTGGTTGAATTCGAACTCGCATCCCTCCAGTTGCTAGTTCGTTACTCTTCCAACCGGGCTACCACGGCCCCTTTTAATTTTCAGATTTTGACATCTATTATAATAGATGTCAATGTAATAATAGTAATAATAATTATTATTACTATTATTACACTGAAAAAAGTTTTGACAACATCCTACATAACTAAGGCCGCGGTGGCCCGGTTGGAAGAGTAACGGACTAGCAACCGAAGGGTTGCGAGTTCGAATCCAGCCAAACACCGTCGTGTACAAAGGGGGCTGGTGCACGTTAAATCTGTCGTGGCCTCAAATGTCCTCACGTTGGCGTGGTGTGGAAGTTTGGAGAGTGGGGTGCCAGCTCAGGGGTGTTGCCTCGTCATCTGACCGTGGTTCAAAATTACGTGGTGTTGTCCTCGGATCTTTCCCTTTGGGATTGATCCCGGACCATCACCAATAGCCCGTTGTGTTGCTCCAGTATGACGTTAATTGAAATACACCCCCCCTACATAACTAAATTGATTCGCCATTTTTGGTATTTTATATTAATTTTAATGTCCCCAGGTATGTCACTACAAACTGTAAATAATTTTTTGTTAACCTTTAAAAAGAACGCTTGTAACAATTTTGCTGCAATGGATTTTTTATTCTTTATAATTCTTTCTCAAAGGTTGATATGTTTTTAAAGATTCAATTCAATAAGTAATCTACTTAAATGAAGCGTTTTGTTTGATCTCTTAACTAGCTGTATTTGTGCATGTCTCTTTTCTTGTATTTTTTTGGATAGTATGCTTTTTGTTCCCTGAAATTGGATATTTTTCTGTAAAGAAACAACAAATATAAATAAAAAACCTTTGGTTTTTAACCCTTTGAGTGTAGTATTGCTTTTGCCCTACTACACAATTAATGACTAAATAATCCATCTATTGGTCCTTAACTTAGAATAGAATCCTTTGGTGCGATTCCATTGCTCTTTTCCTTGAGAACGAATCATTTGGAAAGATTCAATTCATCCATTCTTGGAATAGAATCCATTGGAAAAATTCTATTGCTTCTTTCATTGACATAAAATATTTTGGAGAGATTCCATTGCTCCTTTCCCTAGAGTATAATCTCTTGAAAAGATTCTTTGCTCCTTTACTTAGAATAGAATCCTTTGGAAAGGTTATATTGCTTTTTTCCTTGTAATATAATTGAGGCGTTGACGTGGAAAAGCATGTAAGTCACAAAACCAAATTTTAAGGGACAAGCAAAAAAGTTTGAGTGTTAAAAAGGAATTTTATTTGTATAAACTAAAAGTGCTGCAGAAACTAAACTATTTCTTCTAGCGATTTACTGGCTTTACCATGCCACTGGCATGGGTTCTTACTATCTTATCCGCCAAAAAACTAATTTTCGTTTTTTGTGACTTACATGCTTTCACATGTCAACGCTTCAATTATTTGGAAATATTCTATTTTTTTCCCTTACCTTAGAATAAAATCCTTTGGAAAGGTGCCATTGCTCCTTTCATTAGAATAGAATTAGGAAAGATTCTATAGATCAAGATGGGCACAATTATTTACTGCAGGTTGAAAGGGGGAATTATACGTTTGAGCCCCTCAGAAGTTTAAGCTACTGATGCATATCATGTATCAGAAATTATCCTCTAACTTTTGGGTAGGGAAGTAGTTAATTTACGTTTTACTGTAGCAAAACAACGGGCTATTGCCGACGGTTCGGGATCCATCCCTCGTCAGATGTAGAAGTCAACACCTGAGCTGGCACCCCACTTTCCAAACTTCCATACCACGTCAACGTGAGGACATTTGAGGCCACGACAGATTTAACTTGCACCAGTCGCCGTGTACACGACGGTCTTTGGCTGGACCGAGTTTCGAACTCGGTTCCTAATCCGTTATTCTTCCAACTGGGCTACCGTGGCCCCAACTCTCACTTTCGGGAGAAAAACGGTTGTCCAATCTAAAAAATCTATTTCTTAGATTTTTCTTTGATTTAATTTTTTTCCCGCAAGTAAATATTGGGTTGATGCAAAAGTTCGTCCCGGTTTCGGTGCTACTGGCATTGCATCGCAATACGAAGTGTTATCTACTTCACACGTGTAAAGGTTTGATGTTTGAAAGAAGGAATTTCAGCGAGTATTTGGAAAAAAAAATTGTTATTTCGTTGCGTTTTTTAAATTTTGTTAAGCATTAAAAATGGAAGAAAATGAGGAGAATTTCCGACGTATTATGCTTTTTTTATTTCCGAAAAGTCAAGAATGCTTTGCAGACGCAGATATGTGCTGTATATGGTGAGGGGTGACGTTGACGATTCCACGTGCCGTAAGTGGTTCATAAAGTTCCGTCACCTGAATCAGTTCTTTATCCAGAAACCTCAAAACTTCTATGAGCGCGGGATTATGCAGCTACCGGAGAGATGGAAAAAGGTCATCGAACAGAACGGCACATTGATTAAATGTAATTTTCAGTAAATAATTTTTTTCAATTTATGTAAAAAAATGAGACGAACTTTTGCATCAACCTTATACTTTCACAAATTCTTTCTCCAACAAATCCACATAAAACTTCTTGGGTTAATTTTTAAGGGATCCGCCTACCTTCGAAAACTTTTTTTTAAAAATTGTTATAGCTTTTTGCTTTTTATGTTTTTATATAGTTAACAGATGTGAAACAAAGAAATAGTACCAAAATTAATTTATTTTGTGTTGCCATTTGAAAAAATTGGTTATTTAAGGTAAATTTCATGAAAATTTTATTGAAACGGTTAATGCTCTAGAAAAAAAATTAATATCTTAAAATCAACTTCCTTTGTATACAATATAAATATAACCATAATCTTCAAAATGAACTAAAATCTAAGAAATATTTTGAAAATAAAAGAAGATACGCTATGTTATACACATATTCATGAAAATTTTTCAAAAATTGAAGCAAATTATTCACAAAAACAGCTATAAATCAAAGAATATACTATATTATTGAAAGATTTTAGTTCATTTCATAGTAAATAGTATTTAAAATGCATGTACAAAGTTTCAAGTAAAAATATTAAAAATGGTGGAAGTTATTGAAAAAACTGCAGTTACTATTTTGTAAAAATATCATTTGCGGGAAAATGCATTTAAAGTTTTTACTACTAAAGAAAATGTCTTTTTCAAAATGTCAAAAATGTTCTCCCAATTCATCAAAGCTTTTATAGAATTATTTTTTAACTTAAAAATTATTCTAAAATGCAAAAAGAAGTATAAAACTCGAATTTTCCTTCAACTTCCGGTTTCGAATTGATACTTCCGATTTTGTTTGACAGCTGTCACTTTGCATTAAAATAACGATATCTTCGGTTCTAAATGTCGTAGAATTAAAAATAAAACAGTTTTGGAAACGTTAAAATACAGGCAAAAATATTATTCAATAAAAAATTAATCCATTCGTCAAAATTCGTTATTTTAAGGTAGGCGGACCCCTTAAATATTAATTCTTTATTGTATGTAATGTTTTTTTGAGTTGCATATATTGTGTTGTATACTGCCTTTGCGTCAACTTTTGAGAGCTATCTAGTTTTTCTCACGGGTTCGCCGCGAGAAGAAATGCATAGAAGGAATGTGAGTCCCTCTTTAGCGGAAAGCGCTTATTTGTTCCGGCGTACTTGCAGGTAGGAGTGTAGGGGCTGCGCCCCAACTAAGAAGTCTGACCCATTGGCCACTAGTGAGGTGAGAGGGGAATTTTGATGGTTGACCACTTTTCAGTGAAGGACGTGGGCCGGAGAACCTAGACCGAAAGCCTTCTATCTCCTTCAGAAGTTGGCGATGAACTGAGCGGCAGTTAGCTTCACAGAACATTTGTACGATCAAGCAGGTTTTGAGACGCGGCAGAGGTGGACAAATGAGAATGGATGGATTTCTCAAGAGGAGGAGTCAGTGAGTCCAGGGAAGTCAGAAGTTGGCACACGTCAGAGATGTTTCAGATGACAGCAATTAACTCTTTTAAATTAAAAGTTAAAAGATAGCTATTGATCATAACAGGAACTTTAATTAAGGATGGATCCAGGCCTTTAGCTGTTATCAGGATGACATACCTGGGGATACCCTGGATGGCACGGTTATCAATGTTTTCAAGATTATTATAGAATTTAATGGCTGTTTTACTGAAGAATTTCTTCAGTTCTGGAATTTTCAAGTCTTCGCGAATTTAAACGTTTCTGTAGAACCAGGGATAACCACTGATAGTACGTAGGGTAGATTTTTGAATAGATTCAAGTTTATTGAGGTTGGTTTTGGCTGCATATCCCCAGACATGACTGGCGTAGCTGATTATTGGTCTGAGCATGGTTTTATATATGAGCAACTTATTATCAATAGAGAATTTTGAATTCCTAGCAATTAAGGGGTAGATAGTGGACCTAGCAGCTAGGAATTTGTTAATTGACCGCTTGGGCAGGTGGGTTTATCTTTCACGGTGTTTACCTTTGATCAGGGTTGAGTGATTTGACGGCGTGTCAGAAGTCGAAGTAGATAAATAGTCGTACTACACGCCAACAATCACACGGCACTTTTTTTCTGTGAAGACGATGGGAGGTGAAAAAATTACGGTGAAGAGCGGATTGGCTTAAGGAATTTCCGGCGATCCAGTGGTTCACGTGAATGAGAATCAAATGGATAACCACGTTCTCCCATGGCTTGCTGCAAGATTTGAGATGGTGTAAATATCCGATGCCTAACACCCGGCGTGCCGTCACCCAGCACCATTTTTCCAAGATCTTTTTGTGGAGGGCGAGTTCATCTGTTCCTCGGGTTGTGCCATTAGTCCCAGTCTCCTCCAGAACCTTTTGTCTGAACTTTTGGCTTGAACCTTTTCTCCTGAACTTTTTGTATTGTGTCACATTATTGTTTGCAAACATTGATTTTTTGTGTCCTTTCGGGGCCCCTTTTCCTTTAATTTTCAATCTGCATTTTATTTATTCTTAAATTTTTACTTAATAAATTTTCTTATTTAAATTTAAGAGAACTGTGTTCAGGTACTTTATTGTTCCTATGGAGGCAGTTCATTGTAAAGTAAACTGTTATCCACTATACGATCAGAACATATTATTAACACAATATTCTCATGATTATTTACAGGCGCAATGACATCGGGAGAGTCCTTGGGAGTCATACTCATCACCATCGTTGGCTCTCTGACTCTACTCGTCATTGCAGCTTACTTCAGAGGGCCCAAAATCACACAGCAAATAGAAAGGTTGTCGCAGTGTAGGAGAGACGATTGCCCTGAAACCAATCCATCCCAGCCTGATGTGCAAGAACCACCAGAGAACAACGCTGTTTACACTGTCGGAAGCCATCAAGACCGGTTTGGCCCCAGAAGGGGACTCTTGTCTTCTTACAGTTACAGCGAGCCTGTGGATGATCCGCCTCCCCCTTATGAAGATGTTGTCCCGATTGGTGTCACAGTCCAGAGTGCTGCAAGCCGCCGAATATGACTTGAGAGAAGAATGTTCATTAGAGACCTTAGAAATCGACGTGAATAATCTGATGTAAATAATCGTTGTGTATGGATTTGATTAAAGTTTTACTGGATAATAATAAAGTGTTGTCTGTCAGGTCTATTACACCAAATAAACTAGTCGACCTGTGTCCAGCATCTACGCCATAAGGAAAAGTAGAAAGATTATATGGGTCCTTAACTTAGAACAGAATCCTTTGGGACGATTGTATTATTCCTTTTAATAAAACCTAATCCTTTGGAAAGACTTCACTGCTCTTCTTAGAACAGAATCTTTTGGAAAGATTCGATTTTCCTTTCTTTAGAATAACATACTTTGGAAAGATTCGATTGCTCCTTTTCTTGGAATAGTACCCTTTGGAAAGATTCCATTGCTCCTTTCCTCAGAATAAAATCATTTCGAAAGATTCGATTGCTCCTTTTCTTGGAATAGAATCCTTTGGAAATTCTATTTCAAGATTCTATCGCTTCTTTCAATAGAATAAAATCCTTTGGAAAGATTAGATGCTCCTTCCCTTGGAATAGAATCTTTTGAAAAGATTATATTATTCCTTTATTCAGTATAAAATCTTCTGGAAAGGTTAGATTGTTCCTTTTCTTGGAATAGAATTCGCTGGAAAGTTTCCCTTAATCCTTTCTTTGGAATACAATGATTTGGTATTATTCTATTTCTTTCCTTTGGAAGATTCTATTGGCCAAGAAGGTGAGAACTGTTTAGGTTGGTTGGTTGGTTTTGAGGTTTTATGGCGCAAGGGCCATATTTGGCCAGAGAGCTGTTTAGGAAGCATGCAGAAGACTGGATTGCAACGTGGAATTAGCCCTCAGGGCATACCTTCTTTAGCTGTGTACGGGCATCCCAATCCCCAGGTACCCGAGGGATCGGCCCTCCCTTTCATTTTTACTCTCACCCACCCTTCTGCCTTTTGTTTTTCTTCCTCACTCATTGCGGCTGCCTCTTCTGAGGTGAGGTTCTTGAGAAGTTAAAAATATCTCAAATTCTAATGTGTTCAGAAAGACAATTCCTGTTGGAAATTATTCCTAATATTATTCTTCATGTTTTGACCCTCCATCAAGTTTCTAGAGGGAATACGTTCTTTTTTACAAATTTTTTCACGAAAGAAGTCTAAAAAATCAAGATTTTTTTCAGGAATTTCAACATTTAAAAAACAACTAAAAATTCATTTCTTAACCAATAACTTCGACTGAGGGTCAAAACATCCACTGAATTACATAGATTATAATGACACAAAAGTAATTATAATAGATCAGTTCATTGTTGAGTTATCACTGTTCGAAAGAAGCATCCTATTGCAAAAACATTGTTATTCAGAAATCGAGTTTAAAGTTTTGGAAACGTGTTTGTCTATGGTGACAGTACCTAAGACAAACCCTTGTAACTTGAAAATATTTAGAATATTTACAAGATCTTGGTATCGTTTGAAAGCTAAGGCGTTGGACAATATTTTAAATTATTAAAAAAATAGATCGATATTTTGGTCAATTTTCGTGATTTATAGTGTATATACACCTTAAAAGAATCAATTCAGAAAATTGCTTCTGTGGTGAAATCGGCACACCTCTACATTACACCACAGTCTGCCCCCTTGCAGCATCATGACATATGAGGACGCCTGCCGGCCACCTTAACATTGCGTGGCTCAGGAGCATTGCTAATAACAAGGGTTCGAGGGTCAAAATTATTAACATGGTGAGATTCATTGAGAATCATCAGGACTTGATTATCCAAAGAGACTGAGAAACCTACTTTTTCATTTCGCATGTTGTATATATATACACTATATGGACAAAAGTATTTGGACACTTAGTGTGGGGTTGCCTTTCCTGGTTAGGACTCGGCCCATTGCTTTATGTACCTGGTACCATGAACACTGACGTGTACCTCGACGTTCTGGATAACTCGGTCTTGCCTACACTATGGCAATACTACGGCGATGATGATTGTTTCTTCCAACAGGATCCAGCTCCATGTCATACTGCAAAACGTGTGCTGGACTGGTTTCCTGAAAATGAGGTGAATTTGCTTGACTGGCCTGCTTAGAGCCCCGATCTCAATCCGATCGAGCACTTGTGGCACGAACTGGAGCGACGGGTACGACACCGCCACGCACGCCCATCTTCACAACAATCTCTTCTCACAGCCTTAAAAGAGGCATAGCGAGCTATTCCTGCCCAGATTTAGAGAGAACTTGTGGAAAGTATGCCTCGACGTGTTGCAGCAACCGACGTGTTGATGTAATTACTGTATAGATGTAATTACTGTATAGATGTAATAATGTATAAAAGTAATGTGCTCTAAATTCTGGATAGACATGTCACCTCGGTGACATGCTCTATACATCCCAACCACATTTATTTAAACTTGTGTTGGTGTTAATTTATAAAGTGGTATTGCCATAGATCCCTATACAAATAAAGCCGATTGCTGTGCCAGTTATTTAAAAGAAACACACAAGGTGATTCCAAATTCCCTGATCAAACATTAAAAAAGTGGTAGGATGCATAAGAATAAATATTTTTGTGAAGGAAGGTATGCGCTTCCGTGCATGCATTGTGTAGGTGTATAATGTACAGCTGGAGGAAATATTGAACGGGCCGCGGTGGCCCGGTTGGAAGAGTAACGAACTAGCAACCGAAGGGTTGCGAGTTCGAATCCAGCCAAACACCGTCGTGTACAAAGGGGGCTGGTGCACGTTAAATCTGTCGTGGCCCCAAACGTCCTCACGTTGGCGTGGTGTGGAAGTTTGGAGAGTGGGGTGCCAGCTCAGGTGTTGCCTCGTCATCTGACCGTGGTTCAAAATTACGTGGTGTTGTCCTCGGATCTTTCCCTCTGGGATTGATCCCGGACCGTCACCAATAGCCCGTTGTGTTGCTCCAGTGTGACGTTAATTGAAAATACCAAAAAATACCGAAATATTGAACATCCTCTCTTTCGTGAATTGTTTCTTTATGCAAAAAATGACTAAAAATACGGATTATTAAATTTATTTTAGCGACGAAGTTATCAAACAAAGTCGCACTGGAGCAACACAACGGGATATTGTAGCCCGGTTGGAAGAGTAACGGATTAGCGAGTTCTAATCCAAGCAAATACCGTCGTGTACAAGGGGGCTGGTGCACTTTAAAACTGTCGTGGCTGACATTCAAGTCCTCACTTTGGTGTAGTGTGGAAGTTTGGAGAATGGGGTCCCAGCTCAGGTGTTGTTCTCGTCATCTGACCGTGTCCAAAATTACGTGGTGTTGTCCTCGGTAGGTAGATATTTAATTAGCGTCGCACTGGAGCAACACAGCGGGCTATTGGCGACGGTTTAGGATCAAATCCGAAGTAAAAGAGGGCCGCGGTGGCCCGGTTGGATAAGTAACGGACTAGCAACCGAAGGGTTGCGAGTTCGAATTCAGCCAAACACCGTCGTGTACAAAGGAGGCTGGTGCACGTTAAATCTGTCGTGGCCTCAAATATCCTCACGTTGGCGAGGTGTGGAAGTTTGGAGAGTGGGGTGCCAGCTCAGGTGTTGTCTCGTCATCTGACCGTGGATCAAAATTACGTGGTGTTGTCCTCGGATCTTTCCCTCTTGGATTGATCCCGGACCGTCACCAATAGCCCGTTGTGTTGCTCCAGTGTGACGTTAATTGAAATATCCCCGAAGTGAAAGATTCGAGTTGTAGGAGGTGCAGGTTCGATTCGTGTCAGGTGCATTCCTCCCTGGGTGTATTTCTCTCTTCTGTGTCAGTAAAACTTTTCTTGTGTGTGTATTATATTATATTGCATGTCTTGTGTATGGCGCAGCATGGCCAAATATGGCGCCATAAAACCCCAAAGAACCAAACTAAACCGAAGTGGAAAAATCCGAGGACAACACCACGTAATTTTGAATCACGTTCAGATGACGGTTACTGAATAGAGAAATACCCCGTGATGAGTTACAAGAATCGAACCCTAATATTTTGCTTGTACCAAAACACAAATCCAACATTTTCAGGGGATTGATCCCGGACCGTCACCAATAGCCCGTCGTGTCGATTCCGTGTGACGTAAATTCAACTACCTATCTTCAACGAAAGCAAACGAATATGCCCAACAATCGAACCGAACCTGGAAAATATATCCCGGACCGTCACCAATAACCCGTTGTGTTGCTCCAGTGTGACGTTATTTAAAATACCTACCTACCTGGAAAATATATTCCGACTTGGGTGCATGATCTCGGCAATCCTCTCATAAATCACGTAGCCGCGAGACAATATCTTTAAAAACAAGCGAACAAAATTACAATAAAAGCCAACGGGGAAATAAAACAATGCTCGGGACACTAAGCACACGGAGGAATTCGCCTGGATAATAATTTGAAAATATTCAAACTTTAAATAATATACGTCGCAGCACAGTTGTGATGAAACAGGTAGCAAAGAAAACAAAAAAAATCCTCGCGAAAAATTCTCGCCAAGCTCTGCCTTTTGGAGGTTGAAAGTAAAGAATAGAGTAATCATTCGCTTTATCTTTTACGTGGTTAAAGTTCTTTTCAGTTTCGAATGAGTTAACCGGATGAGAGAATTAACTTAAAAAGTGTGCGTTCTTTGGAGGCAACACACGGTTTATCGACACGGTTTTTACTCGTGAGTTTATATATTTCAAGCTGAATCGTGGACCGAGTTTGAAGTTAATGCTCGCGTTGGAGAATGGAAATTAGTGTAAAATGGATTGCGATTGGAATTTTGTGTTTCAAGGTTTCTCTAGCGGCGTGTCATTATCCGGAATGTAAGTAGTGTTTTATTGTGTGGAATTGTGTGTGAACTCGTAATGTGGTGTTTGAATTAGTTTCTTGATTTTTGGGGTAAAGGTTGAAAATACTCCAGCATCTTGAACAAGACGGATCAAAATAGGACAAGTGCTAATTTAAATTTAGTGCCTTTTGATTTTTTGGGGAAAAGGTTAAAAATACTCCAGCATTTTAAACAAGACGGATCAAAATTGAACAAATAGTGCTGATTTGAATTTAGTGCCTTGTAGTTTGAAAAAATGATAGGCTGCTTAAAACTATTCAAGTATTTTAAACAGGAAGAGCATCAAAATAGAACAATTTGTGCTACTCGTTGCAACTAGTGTTGCATTAAAATTTAGTGCCTTTTTTGAAAAAAAATTGGTTTAAAATACTCGAGGCATTTTTTAAACAATTCATCAAAATAGAGCAACTTGTGTTCATTGTGGTAGAAACCTATTTTGTGTTTAACACATAAGTATGCTCTTGCATTTTCAAATTCGATTTTCACTTTCCTACATAACTTTAGTTTTGTTGCATAATCATGGGAAATTTCGTGCTTATTTAAATACAGTTTTTACATTACCTGAGCTAGGATTTAATAATTTGACCTAATATTTCAGAAACTAATAGCTTTAAATTGAAAGTAAATAAATTTCGCTATTTAAAAATTTTAAAATACAGTAGAACCTTGACTATCCGAGCTTCGATTAACCGAGTGGTGTTATCCGAGCCGAATTTGATACCGAATTTCCTTGCTATATGAACCTTTCATTAGCAGTGGTAACATGTACCATAAATTTTTCATGTCTATTTTAGAGGCTGTTTTGAGTTATGTTCCTATTATCAGAGATTCGTGTTATCCGAGGTGACCTCGGTTCACATTACCTCGGATAATCGAGGTTATGCTGTACTTCAAATGAATTTTTTTACAATTCTGATTCTCGGAGACATTGTTTCCAGTTTGTATAATGGTTCGTGGCTCATTGGGTATACCCACTGCGCTAGCAATCTTCGAGTTGTAGTCCGTGCAGGTTTCAGTCCTGTCAGGTGCATTCCTCCCTGGGTGTATTTCTCTCTTCTATGTCAGTAAAACTTTCATTGTGTGTCTATTACTTGATATTGCATATCTTGTATCTGGCGCACCGTGGCCAAATATGGTCCTTGCGCCATAAAACCCCAATATCAACCAATCCAGTTTGTATAAAAATATATTTCTAGTGTATTTATTTGAAGTTATCTTACCAGCAGTTTCAGCACATTTGTATTGACTCGGTTTTCGGAATTTTTGTATTAATATTTAATAAAATAGCCAATTTTATCCCTACAAAAATTTTGATAGGAATGCGACATAATGTTTACTGGCCAAAACGGTTTGAATACAAATATTCAAAACTTGATTTTTCGAGTAAAGAAGTTGATCTAATTTTAGTTGAATATTCCAATACATAAGATGCACTTATCTTCACGAAAACATTATAACGTATATAAAATATAATGTTATACTGAAAACTTTGAAAAGAAATGTAAATACGAAATTTGAAGTAAGCTGAAACTAAATTATGGAATGCTAACCCACTGAGCATAACGTGATGTCTGAGTAGAGCAATATTACTTACACCGATACACACTTAGCTAGTAAATAACACATCTATTGGGTCAAAGAATTCATAAATTCTTTCAACCTTTAGTTAGATAGATTCTATTTGTCCTTTGAATATAATCCCTTGGAACTATTCTATTGCTCCTTTCTATGGAAGTAAATCTTTTGGAAAGATTCTATTTATCCTTTCCTTTGAATAGGATCCTTTGGAAAGATTCTATTTATCCTTTCCTTTGAATAGGATCCTTTGGAAAGATTCTATTTATCCTTTCCTTTGAATAGGATCCTTTGGAAAGATTATATTTATCCTTTCCTTTGAATAGGATCCTTTGGAATTATTTTCTACTGATCTCCTTTGAATGGAATCCTTTGGAATTATTCTATTGCTCCTTTGAATGGAATCCTTTGGAATTATTCTATTGCTCCTTTGAATGGAATCCTTTGGAATTATTCTATTGCTCCTTTGAATGGAATCCTTTGGAATTATTCTATTGCTCCTTTGAATGGAATCCTTTGGAATTATTCTATTGCTCCTTTGAATGGAATCCTTTGGAATTATTCTATTGCTCCTTTGAATGGAATCCTTTGGAATTATTCTATTGCTCCTTTGAATGGAATCCTTTGGAATTATTCTATTGCTCCTTTGAATGGAATCCTTTGGAATTATTCTATTGCTCTTTGAATGGAATTATTCTATTGCTCTTTGAATGGAATTATTCTATTGCTCTTTGAATGGAATTATTCTATTGCTCTTTGAATGGAATTATTCTATTGCTCTTTGAATGGAATTATTCTATTGCTCTTTGAATGGAATTATTCTATTGTTCCTTTGAATGGAATTATTCTATTGTTCCTTTGAATGGAATTATTCTATTGTTCCTTTGAATGGAATTATTCTATTGCTCCTTTGAATGGAATTATTCTATTGCTCCTTTGAATGGAATTATTCTATTGCTCCTTTGAATGGAATTATTCTATTGCTCCTTTGAATGGAATTATTCTATTGCTCCTTTGAATGGAATTATTCTATTGCTCCTTTGAATGGAATTATTCTATTGCTCCTTTGAATGGAATTATTCTATTGCTCCTTTGAATGGAATTATTCTATTGCTCCTTTGAATGGAATTATTCTATTGCTCCTTTGAATGGAATTATTCTATTGCTCCTTTGAATGGAATTATTCTATTGCTCCTTTGAATGGAATCATTCTATTGCTCCTTTGAATGGAATCCGTTGGAATTATTCTATTGGTCAAGAAAGTCAAAACTGGTTAGGATTCATGCACAGAAGACTGCAGGTTGTAGGGGGTGTGGAATTATGCGTGTGAACCTCGGTTAAAAACCATTTCTAGCTGAAGCGCATTACAAGACTAGAAGTTTTCTAGAACATGTGAATATTTTCAGTAACAAGTGTTGGGTATCAGGTTTTTCGTTTAACAAATCAGTTAGAAATATCTATTTCTCTCAACCGTTTCTGGACACGTCTAAAAAGGGTATCTAAAGATAAATCTAAAACCTTTAAACCCTCAGAATCACGAGATTTGCGAGTAGCGAATTGTTACTTTAACACATAGCACACTTAATGACTAAATAACCAGTTTTTTAAAGAATATAGATTCTTTCAATCTTTAGAAAGATTCCATCGGTTCTTTCCTTTGAAAAGAATCCTGGAAAGATTCTGCTGCTCATTACCTTAGAATAGAATCCTTTGGAAAGATTCTGCTGCTCATTACCTTAGAATAGAATCCTTTGGAAAGATTCTGCTGCTCATTTCCTTATAATAGAATCCATTGGAATCCTTACATTCAAACATCTATAAATAGCTTTAAATCCAATAATTTTAATAAGACTTGAAGTAAAACTGGCGAGACTTCGTATACATATTCACATACATAAGCAAGTCATACATATTTAACTCACAGGCATTTACTACATTCAGAGTCAGCTTCTGACATGCCCCAACGCGCGGTACAATCCTATCTGTTAGACGCATCTTAAGGGAATGTCCTGATTTGAATACTATCAGACTCAACCACTTTGGTGCTACTAATCCTAGTGTTATTGATTTATTAAGTGATCCTCCTCATCCAAATCTGTTTTTATTTACATCAGACATAGGGTTTATAATTTTATAAAAAATTTGGTTTGAATTTGAAACGTGTTTTCTATTTTATTGCGAGTTCGAATCCAACCAAAGACAGTCGTATACATAGGGGGTGGGGCGATGCACGTTAAATCTAGTGGCCTCCAATGTCCTCACGTTAGCGTAGTGTGGAAGTTTGGAGTGGGGTGCCAGCTCAGGGGTGTTGTCCTCGTCATCTGACCGTGGTTCAAAATTACGAGGTGTTCTCCTAGGATTTGATCCCGGACCGTCTCCAATAGCCCGGTGCATTTTTCCAGTGCGACGTTAATTAAATACTTACCATTTGTTCTATTTTATCTCAGTTAAATTTTGATAATTAGTTCTAAATTTACATATATATCATAAAATCTATCTAGCGATAGTTTGGCGCAGCTTGGACAAACTTGCCCTTGCGCGGGCCGTCGTGGCTCACTGCGTTAGCAACATGCGAGTTGTAGGCGGCGCAGGTTCGATTCCTCCCTGGGTGTATTTCTCTTCTGTGTATGTAAAAACTTTCATTGTGTCTATTACTTGATATTGTATGTCTTATGTCGGGCACAGCATGGCCCTTGCGCCATAAAAACTCAATCATTTAGGACGAATGACTCGTTAGACTTGGTCTAGCAGGTGGCCAGACCAAGAGGGACAACAAACAACAATTAATGTCATCTTTTGTGGAATTGCCCGCATTTGGACATCAGTGAACTGACCACCTCGGTCCGAGCTGCAAATACGGGCTCTTTCAAACATTTTACGTTCAATTTAAGCACATTTCTGGGTGAATTGATTCAATTTGTTTGCAAATGTTTTGCTTAAGCTGTCAAATCATTACCAGCTTGTTAGTGAAGACTCGTTTCTTTAAGTCATAGAAAAATTCTTTTTTCATAGAAAAAATCCGGTGTGGTCAAATCAGGGGAACGAGGGAGCCAATCGATATCCGATGTAAATGCATCCTGCAGAATTCGCATGGTTGCACGAGCTGTATGACGTGTTGCTCCACATTGTTGAAACCACAAGTAAACCTTGTCGATGAATTTCAGTCAGAAATGACCCTCAAGGGCACATTTTTAGGTGTGTGCTGGTTTCACGGCCCCGAGGTACTCAAGTGATCTTTTCTTTTCCCATGGAGTTTGCTAACATGGGGATTGCGCTCAGGAATACCCAAGCGATCTTTTTCAGCTTTCATCCTATTCTATTCCGCAATGGTGACGCGGTAGCCCGGTTGGAAGAGTAACGGATTAGCAACCGGAGGGTTTCGAGTTCGAATCCAACCAAAGACCGTCGTGTACACGTTCCTCCCTGGGTGTATTTCTCTACTGTGTCAGTAAAACTTTCATTGAGTGTGTATGTCTATTACTTGACATTGTATGTCTTGTGTCTGGCGCAGCGGGGCCAAATATGGCCCTTGCGCCATAAAACCCCAACCAACCGTCGTGTACAAAGGGAGCTGGTGCGCGTTAAATCGGTCGTGGTCTCAAATGTCCTCACGTTGGCGTGGTGTGGAAGTTCGGAGAGTGGGGTGCCAGCTCAGGTGTGACCTCGTCATCTGACCGTGGTTCAAAATTGCGTGGTGTCGTCCTCGATCTTTCCCTTCGGGTTTGATCCCCGATCGTCGCCAATAGCTCTTTGTATTGTTCCAGTGACGTTGATTAAAGTACCTACCATATCTACCTATTCTCCGAACCCGCTTCCTCCCCTTTCACGACATTTTGTACTTGAAGTTGTGGTTTTGGAGCTTGGCCAAATATGGCCCTTGCGCCATAAAATCAGAAAACAACCAACCAGCAATGAAATATTTTAGCGTCCAGAATGTAGTTCACAATTGACAATAACCACATTTTCGTCAGCATCCTCGAGAAAAAAGGTACAATATTGCTTCCACTCCAAATTATAAAACTGATATTAATTAAGTAAACAGTAATTGAGTATGTAAAAAATTAATGTTTTATATAAAAGTTCATAAACAAATCTTGCCCTTACAGAAAAAGCACCGAGATCACCAACCCTAACTGTAACCGAAAGGTTACAGTCGGGTGTGCGGATGAAAGGGTCTTCCTGTTTGTTCTCGAGGCAGGATGAATGTGCAGTACCCTGCTCAGTTATGCTATTCTTACGTGTTTGTTTTAGATATTAACTTAATTTGTAATGTCCTCGTCTACTGTAGAAATAAAAATGTTGTCCTTAAAAAGCTCTCTTGTTAATCTGGTACCAATTCATCAAATATCGAACCAAAAATAATCCAACTATTTGGACAGTCGACAGTATATTACAAATTAAGTACAGTTAATATTTACAAACACGTAGGAATAACATAACGGAGCAGGGGACTGCACATCCACCCTGCCTCGAGTACAAACAGGAAGTCTCCACACTTTTGCTTTCTGGACCTTGCGCCATAAAACCCAACAATCAATCAATCCTCACTTTTGCTTCCCACACTCCACTGTAGCCTTTCGGTTGCATTTAGGGGTGTTGATCTCAAACACCTTGTTACTAAACCAAATACTTAGAATATTTACTTATTGAACTGTTTAACCTCTGAGCTTCACGAGATTAGAGTAGTGTAGTATTGCTTTTACCCCACAACGGACTTAATGACTAAATAACCTCGTCTATTGAGTGAAAGAATCCATGGATTCTTTCCACTTTTGGAAAGATTCTATTGGTGTCAGAATAGAGCGTTTCTTTGGAACGATTTTATTGCTCCTTTCTATGGAAGGAATCCTTTGGAAAGATTATTCGTCTTTTCCTTCGGATGGAATCCTTTAGTAGGATTCTGGTCATTTACTTGCAATAGAATCCTTTGAAATGATACTGTTTGTACTTTGCTTCGAAAAGAATCCTCTGGAAAGATTTTATTCATCAAGAAGTTCAAACCTAGTTAGAAGTTATGCAGGGAAGACTTCATGATTTCTAACCAGTAATGGTAAGATAGAATTATGCAAATGAAGCCCTCAGAGGATTAAATATATACAATATCATTACATTTTGTTGGAAACTTGCTTTTGCAACCAGGCATAAGATTTAGTGTTTTACTTTACAAATTCTGTTTTGTGTTTGACAAAATGGCTTGTCTTATGCATATAAACATTTATTTTTAGTTGATGTTAATGTGTTACCAGCACTAAATTTCTGTTTTAACCCTCTTACGAGGAGGTTTCCGAGTAGAGGTCTTTTCTCTTTGACCCACAACACAAATAACGACTAAATAATTACATCTATTGGTTGAAAGAATACAGATACTTCAACCTTTAGATAGATTCTATTGGTCCTTTTCCCCTAGAACAGAATTCCTTGGAAAGATTCTATTGGTCCTTTCCTTAAAGGGGCCGTCGTGGCTCAGTGAGTATGCCCACTGCGACAGCAACCTTCGAGTTATAGGCGGCGCAGGTTCGATTTCTGCCAGATGCATTCCTCTCTGGGTGTATTTCTCTCTCCTGTGTCAGTAAAACTTTCATTGTTGTTTGTATGCCTATTACTTGGTGTTGTATTTCTTGTGTCTGGCGCAGCATGGCCAAATATGGACCTTGCTCCATAAAAACCCCAAACCAACAAACCTCTCCTTAAAATATAATTACATTACTATTTCTCCTTTCCTTAGAATATAATCCTTTGGAATTATTCTATTGCTCCTCTCCTTAAAATAGAATCCTTTGGAATTCTATTTCTTTCCTCTGGAAAGATTCTATTGGTCAAGAGGGTCAAACTGGCTAAGCAATATGCAGGGAAGACTGCAGATTGCAAGGTGGAATTACGCGTGTGAGCCCCTCAGGGCTAAGCCCTTTTTTTCCCTTAGCTTCAAAGTTTATCCATTTTTGGACCTTGGACCATAAAACCCAAAACAACCAACGCTTAACATTGAGTATTTTAAGGGTTGCGTTTTGTATCTGGGTTTATTTAAGGTTTAACGTAACTTGTATTCACTGGAATATGAAAATTTTAAAATATACGGGAAAATATGTTTTGGGAAAGAAGATGAAATTTTAAGTATAATTTTTTTCACTTTTTCCTATAATAGCAGCTGAGGATTGCATCGCAACAATAAAGCAGCCACTATTTATATTCTATTGCTTTTACATAGGCACATCCGGGTCTTATACTCTCACTACCCTATTCTGTAACAATAGGGAACGCTCAACGTATCAACGCACCGAAATGATTTAGTCACTTCAGAATCTAGCTCTCGTGCAGCAACAAATGACCGTTGAGCGACAAACCACACTAACGTACACCCGTCAGTTTACGGTAGTGGTTTATTTGTTGAGGGATAAGATGGAATATTTCAAACACAAAACGGAATTAAAGTGGGAAAGTGAGCTTGACGTCTGCACAGGAAGTTGCCATGGCAACCGGAGATGGAAGGGAGATGTGACCTTGATATACCTATTTTAAAATAACAGATTATAGATTATTCGTGAGGATTGGTAGGTAGTTGAATTAACGTAGCACTGGAATAACACTGGGCTATTGGCGACGGTCTGGGATCAATCCAGATGGAAAGATACGAGAACAACACCTCGTAATTCTGAACCAGTCAGACGAATAGGTCAACATCTAGCTGGTATCCACTTTCTAAACTCCCCCCAACATGAGGACATTTGAGGCCATGACAGTTTTAACGTGCACCAGCTCCCACGTGCTCGACGGTTTTTGGTTGGATCGAGTTTCGAACTCGCATCCCTCCGGTTGCTAATCCACTACTCTTCCAACGGGGCTACAGCGGCCCTATTAATAATGATTGACTATTAAATTTTAAAAATTATCTCGACTAGAATTTTAATGGTTTGTTTTCACGCTTTACGGCTATTTGTTTTATTACACTAGGACAAATAAGACCGGGACCTCCGGCTTAAGATCGATACCGAACCTCTACTTAACCTCCTGAGCGTCGCGAGATTTTCGAGTAGTGTAAAGTTGCTTTTTGGCTACAAACAATTAATGACAAAATAACCGCATTTTATTGGGTAAAAGCATCCGTCAATTATTTCTTTAGAAAATTTTGATTGCTCTTTTCTCCTTGGAAGTTAATCCTATGAAAAATTCTATTCAACCTTTCCTTAAAATAGAATCCTTTGGATAGATTCCTTTGGTCGTTTTCTTATAATAGAATTATTTGTAAGGATTATATTTGTCCTCTTTACTTACAATAGCATCCTTTGGAAAGAATCAATTGGTCCTTTCCTTACAATAGCATCCTTTGGAAAGAATCAATTGGTCCTTTCCTTACAATAGCATCCTTTGGAAAGAATCAATTGGTCCTTTCCTTAGAATAAAATCCTTTGGGAAGATTCAATTGGTCCTTTGCTTACGATAGAATCCTCTAAGAAAAGGGGGCCGTCGTGGCTCAATGGGTATGCCCACTGCGCTAGCAACCTTCCTGTCAGGTGCATTCCGCCCTAGATGTATTTCTCTGTCAGTAAAATTTTCATTGTGTCTTGTGTCTGACGCAGCATGACCAAATATGGCCCTTGCTCCATAAAGCCCCAAAATCAACCAACTGCAAAGAAAAGTGAAACCATACTATTAATAGAAACAATGACACGTCTGTCAGTCACCAATTTAGTAAGCCGTGTAAAAAATTTCAGCTTTCTCTACCAAAAGTACTTCATTATGGAGAGATAAGTTACCTGCAATTTTAACTATTGTATTATGTAAGTTAATTTTTATAGCGGTGTCTACGTTCATCACAATAGTAGGAAAGCATTTCCCGATTTCACGCAATTCGAATCCTCCCTAGGTGTATTTCTTCTGCATCTGTAAAACCTTCCTTGTGTGTATATGTCTATCTTGTTTGGCGTAGCATGGCCAAATATGGCCCTTGTGCCATAAAATCTCAGTAAACCAATCAACCTGAGGGCATTATAATTTCTTTGAGGACGAATGACCATCCGTCCACTTCTAAGGCTAGAGTAGTGAAAAACCCATCGAGCGATTGCGACGCACATTTCTTTATGATCTTAAACGGATCAATTTGCTGACCCAAGAGAAATACACCCAGGTAGGAAACGAATCTGACAGGAGTCAAACTTGTGCCACCTACTAATAGTTACTAGCACAGTAGGCGAACCCCATTTCTTAAATGATTTTAAACGGAAAATGCAATGCAAATCCTACTTCACACAAGGTAGTAGGGTGATTATGAAAGAGATCAGAAATTATAGACACCTGTATGTTTTCATTCCTGTGCCTTATCTACAAGTCCTCAGCTGTAGCGATAAAACGCTATCTAGACTGAGTTGCGGTAAACTGGAAAAATCCTTTCAATTCAAAAGCATAAAATACCCTGACATTCACGTGCTTTGGAGATTTACAGTTTGTTTATCGAATGACGTACTTTAGCTGCAAAGGCGGATGCTAGCACAAACGAGTAAAGGTCTTTCTTTCACGGGAAGTTCTAGTTCCACGTGAGTTAAAGTTTATACGCTTCGGACAAAGAATGTACTTTCACCGAGACTGAAGGATGAATAGACCTTGGAACGGGGGATTTCTGAATTTCTAACCAGATCTGGTTTTGCTTCATAAAAGTATCAAGAAACGTGTAGGTGAAGCTTGGAATTTCCCCCGGAGAGTAAAGTAATCGCATTGAGTGTAGAAAAGTCACTTAGAAGGATTAAGACAGACGAAAGGTTTTGTCATCCATATCTGTTTTTATGAAACCAAATATAAAATGATTAGAGCAGTCAACAAATCGCGTAGTTTGAGTTACAGTTTATACACAGAATGCACTTTAGACGAGTCTAAAGTATAGATAGACCTTGGAACGGGGGATTTCTGGATATCTAGCCAGATCTGGTTTGGCTTCATAAAAATATCAAAAAATGTGTTGAAGTTTGGAATTTTCCCTTGTGTAGTACTGGCATTGAGCGTGTAGAAAAGGTACTTAGAAGGATTAAGATGACTGGGACAGATTGTGTCATCCGTATCGGTTTTTATGAAACGAAATATAAAACGATTAGAGCCGTCAAAAATATATCGTAACTTGAGTTACAGTTTGGACAAAGAAGGCAGTTTTGACGAGACTAAAGGATGAATAGACCTTGGAACGAGGGGATTTCTGAATTTCTGACCAGGTCTGGTTTGCTTCATAAAAGTATCAACACACGTGTATTATGTTTTTATGAAGTCAAATCTAAAACGATTTTAGCTGTCAAAAAGTATCATGTTAGTGTGAGTTAGTTTATACACTTTGGACAAAGGATGCAAGGACCTTGGGCCGAGAGGATTTATGAATATCTAACCACATCTGGTTTTGCTTCATAAAAATCAACGTGTAGGAGTATACGGTCTCTGAAACTGGAATTTCCCACGGAGAGTAAATTAATCGCATTGAGAGTGTAAAAAGACACTTAAAAGGATTGATTACAAGATAGACTGGGACAGATTTTATAATCCATGTTTTTTTATGAAACCAAATCAAAAACGATTAGCCGTATGTCCAGATTTAATTGGATTTCCTTTAGCAAGAGGACCATAGAGCGACGAACCAGACCTAACAACTTCATTCCTGCTTTAACCCTCCTGGTGGTTGTCTCGACGAGGTGTCTTGAATTTAGAAAAACTGACCATATCTTGATCTCCTCATAAAAGAAATCGACAATACCTTGGTGTGTGTGGAGAGAGATCTCGTCATAAGTAAAATAGGTCAGATCTCGATGTACGAGATATCTCGTCGAAACCACTTGGAGGGTTAATTAGCTTTGTATCAAAGAATAAGTATTGAAATTTAGAAAATCTAATATGCCTTTAAAAATATGTATTACTTACAGGGTGATCGTAATCGACCTCAGGGATCGCCGTGGCTCAGGGGGGTTTCTCCACTGCGCTTGTAGCCTGTGGAGCCGTAAGGCGGCGCAGGATCGATTTTTGTTACTTACCCTGGGTGTATTTCTCTCTTCTGTCAGTAAAACTTTCTGTGTCTATTACTTTAAGACGCCTGTCTTGTGTTTGGATCACTTGGGCTATTATGGCCCCTTGCATCATAAAACTCAACCAACCAGTATGGTTCGCACAATAATCATACCACGCAATACCTTGTCGAAACCACTGTGGCTTAGTTGGTTTGCGAACAGCTCTTGCAACCTGGGAGTTCTAGGCGGCAGATTCCATTCTTATATAACTTAACCTAGGTGTATTTTTCTTTTCTATGTCAGTAAAACTTACAATTTACCCAGGGTGTATTTCTGTCTTCTGTGTGAGTAAAACATGTTCCCTTGGTGTATTTCTTCTGTAAATACAATGTACCGTGGGTGTATTTCTCTCTTCTGTGTGAGTAAAACGTACCCTGGATGTATTTCTCTTTTATGTGTCAGCAAAACTTCTTGTGTGTGTTTGTTCAATATTTGACGTTGTCTTGTGTCTGGTGCAGCGTGGCCAGATATTGCGCATGCATATAACACCCAAACAACCTGAGCCTTGAGGAAAACAAACCCCAAAAAGAGTGCTTCAATTGGACGAGGCGTTCCGAAGATGAACACAACTGTTAGTTTAATTCCTATATTGGGATCAACATAGCCATCAGATTAAATTTGGCGCAGCTTGTCCATTTCTGGACCTTTTGCCATAAAACCTAAACCAACCATCAGATTAAAATGATGCTATATCAGTAAGCTGGTCAAATCTGTCCAAACTACTCCAACCATTGTTGTTTTCAAAGTAAATGGACATACATAATGAAAGTTTAACTGACACTGAAGAGGAAATACACCCAGGGTAGTTACGGGAATCAAACCTTTGCTACAACTGTCTAAGAGTTGAGTTTAACTCTTGGAAAAAGTTAAGAATTCGTGTCTATGTTATATATTAGATAAGACTGGACGTGGCTATGCTATTAGATTAGATTGGATAGCTTCTGACTTGAGAGATTAAAATACAATTTTCTTGTACGCGGTTTCTTTTTAATAGTTAGCCCCCAGGGGCATACCTTCTATAGGTTTGTACGGGCTTCACAATCCCGGGGTACCTGAGTAATTTGTTCTTCCTTTCATCTTCCCCTCCCCTTGTGCTTTTTTCTTTTTCTTCCTTCCTCGTTGTGGTTGCCTCTTCGGAGATGAGGGCTCCCCTTGAGAAGCTTTTCGACACTGTTGCCTTCAGCTCCTCTTGGGGATTATATCACCCACGTGTTTGCCGTGCGTGGATACCCGTGTCCCTGGAAAGGAGGATCCTGGCAGTTGAAGGGCGATATACTGACCCAATACACTGCTTCGACCTCTGCTTCAGGTAAACGGGAGGTGCATTGCGTTCCTCGATGTATCAATCGGCAGGTAGATTGACTTCGGTCATCTGCTAGGGTTCAAATGATCGTTGCAACGACTAGCTCCTTTTAAGGCAGATATAGAGTTGTAATGAGAACGTATAGGCTTGTCTAGCACTGGTGTAGATGTCTACATCCCCTCGTTGGGCTCCGTGGTGGGAGGTACGGTTAGACCTGAATTCAAATTAATTAAACATGGAAAATAAGAATAATATTTCTCCTTCAGTGGAGTACCAAATCAACGAAATTGATAACAGCAACAGATTCTTTATAATAAGAAAAGTAGAAGGAACTCTGAAGAATATCTCGGCAATCCTCATCCACAAGACGATTCTTGCTATAGTTGGGGATGTCAAAACTATAAAGAAATGTAACAACGGTGATATATTAGTGGAAATTACATCTCAAAAACAAATCCAACCCATCATAAATTCGAAAAAATAGGAGAATATGAGGTTACCGTTTCACCTCATTTTTCCCTAAATCACTCCCGAGGTGTCATCTCAGAATCGGATTTTTGCAATTTGACTCTAAGAAAGATGTTTTAGAGGCACTTAGACCAACACGTTTGCCAAATCCAAAGAATAACATTTCGTCGAGAAGGTCAAACCTTCCCAACAAAACGCATAGTATTTACTTTCAAGGTCCATGTTCTACCTAAATTTGTCAATATCGCTTACCTTAAATGTTCTGTCAGTCCATACATGCCCACTCCCGTGCGTTGCTTTAAATGCCAGAGATTTGGCCATTCCATGCAAAATTGCCGTGGTAAAGAAACCTGCGCATGCTGTTCAATGGAAGGCCATGACAGTAAAACATGCGAATCTACCCCAAAGTGTGTTAATTGCAAGGGCAATCATCCATTCTATTCCCGCACATGTCCTCGTTGGATCGAGGAAAAAGAAATTCAAACCATCAAGATTACCCAAAATCTCTCCTTTACTGAAGCCAGGAAAATCGTTACCGATAGAACCCCAAGAGCAGACATTTCTTACTCTACAGCAGTAAAAGAAGTTTCAAAATCCATAACTACACAAACAGACCCTCTAACTTTTGATCAACTCATTATTATGCAATCCAAACATCTAACAAATCATCTGAAAAACAATAGACAATACTAAACCAACGAATAATTTAATCCCTTTTATTGGTTCCAAAATACCAAAAGCAAACAATCTACCGAAACGTCTAAGTGAATTCAAGCACACCAAGAAGACTGAATCATCGAAAAGAAAATACGTATAAAGATTCTCAGTCAAAAAATTATCCTAAGGAGGCAAGAAAGAAAAAGATCTCTGAAAAAATTTTAGATAATTTTCGAGGCAAAAAAGACGATTTACTGGATTATTTGTCTGATGAAGGTTATGTACAAAGGAATGAGTTGGATAAAGAAGTAACATAAATAATATGGCTATAAACCTCATTTCGTGGCATTGTCACGGTTTCCGAAGCCATACGGATGACATCAAAACGCTTATTAACTCATTTCAACCAGCTTGTATTGGATTAAAGAAACATATCTGAACATGCAATAAAAACAAAAATCAAACAGTATAGCTTTGTAAGAAAAGATAATATACAAAATGAACGTGCTATAGGAAGAGTTGCATTAATGCACTCGCAATATTTTCCATCCAGACACATAGATTTAAATACCTCATTGCAAGCAACAGCTCTACAAATTCAAATAAAAACACCAATTACAATATGCACCATATATCTTCCACCAAGCCAAAACTTTCATCAGAGAGAACTTGATGAGCTTGTCGACCAACTTCCTTTACCTTTTATAATTTTTGGCGACTGGAATGGTCACAGCTCTTTGGGGAAATAGCAACAACAATGCCCGAGGGATACAGATAGAAAAATTTATTTCAGACTAAATAATTTATGCCTTTTAAATGATACAAGCAATACTTACTTCCACCAACCGACTAAAACTTTTCATTCCATAGACCTTGCAATTTGTTCCCCTTCTCTTTTCACTAAATGGAATTTTAGTGTCGACAGGGATTTGCACAATAGTGATAATTTCCCAATCATTTTAACATATTCTGTGAAAGACGTTACATTCCCTAGACGACCTATACGTTTTATTTTTGACGAAGCTAATTGGCCCCTATTTGAAGAACTTTCGGAACTTAGCGAAGACATGGTAGAGCATCCAAATATTGATGCAGCTGTAGAAACAGTTGCGACCTACATTAAAAAAGCTGCAGATGTTACAATTCCCAAAACATCGGGAAAATTTCCCAAATTGTGAAACCCTGGTGGAACGAGGAATGTGCTGAAGCTTACAAAGCTCAAAAGAAAGCCTGGAATCGATTTCGACGATACCCCACCTCTGAAAACTTAATAGTTTTTAAACGTACCAAAGCAATAGCTCGGGGAATCAGACGCCAGAGTCAAAAAGAATCTTGGCAAAAATATGTAAGTACTATCCAAAATCAGGTATCAAAATTCATCTGGGACAAAGTCAGAAAAATACTTGGCACCAAAAACTCTAGACATTTATCATCATTTCTGAAAAATAACGGATGCTAAAGATATAGCAACACTTTAAGTGCAAGTTTTGCAAAAATATCTAGCAACGATTCATATCCATGGACTTCATGAGATTTAAAACACAGGAGAAAAAGACTTTAAATTTCCGAAATTCTTCATCTGAAATTTATAACACTAATTTTACTTTTCATGAGCTAAAAAGAGCTCTTAACAAATCGCATCCTACTTCCCCTGGTCCAGATGAAATTCATTACAACCTTTAAAAAACCTAAGTGAAAATTCACTGCGCTTAATTTATACCTTTTTAACAGGATTTTTAATGAGCATGTCTTTCCTAAGGCATGGCCGTAGAGCCATTATTCCCATTTTAAAACCGGGAAAAGATTCCCAGAGCTCCAGTAGCTATAGACCCATTGCACTCACAAGCTGTTTTTGCAAGGTTATGGAGCGAATGGTCAACTTTCGTTTGGTCCATGTTTTGGAGGCGAATGGCCATCTCGAAGTATCAAAGTGGGTTTCGTTATGGACGCTGCACAATGGACAATATTTCAATGCTGGAAACTTCAATAAGAGATGCATTCGTCAGTAAAAAACATTTGATTTCTGTGTTTTTTTACATGGAAAAAGCGTATGATAGGACATGGCGATATGGAATTTAAGACTTATACAACATGGACTTCCGTGGCAACTTACCTATTTTTATCCAGAACTTTCTTTCGACAAGAACATTTCAAGTTCGCGTTGGGGATGTTTTATCAAATGATTACTTTCAACACGAGGGTGTTCCTCAAGGTATTGTTTTAAGTGTAGTTTTATTTATCATTAAAATTAACGGAATCATTCATCAACTTCCACCATATATACGTGGATCTCTTTGCTGACGACTTTCAAATTCACTGCGCAGGTGTCAACATGTCTTTCATCGAAAGACAAATGCAAATTGCTATAAAAACTATCACAGAATGGGCGGACAAGAACGGTTTTGTCTTTTCTACTCAAAAAACAAACTATTCATTTTTGCAGACGCCGTGGTCTTCATCCAGATCCAGAAATTTCAATGAATGGAACCACCATACCTGTAGCACCAGCGACCAAATGTTTGGGAATTTTGCTTGATTCTAAACTGACTTTTCGACCTTATCCTAAATCTGAAACTAAAATGCAACAAAACGTTAAATCTTTTGAAAGTTTTATCAAGCACAACTTGGGGAGCTGATTGCTTTTCACTCATAAAACTGTATAAAGCTTTAGTTCTATTCAAGTTGGACTACGGTTGCATGATATATGGATCTGCAGCTCGATCGACTGTACAGACCCTAGACCCCATACATCATCAAGGCCTTCTCATATCATCTGGAGCATTCAGGACATCTCCCACCAGTCTTTATGTAATTACAAACGAGCCTTGTCTACAAATGAGACGAGAGACTAGCTCTTAAATATTTTTATAAAATCAAATGTAATAACCATCATCCAATGCATGACAGTCGTGAATCTCATTTTTGACACTTTTTACTCATCTAAACTATCATACATTTCCTTCATTTGGACAGGATTCGTTCCTTACTCCATTTTTATAATATCGACAAAATAGAAATATTACCTAAAGTAGATGAACCTCCACCTTGGAGGGACACAGCTATATCTATTTTAGTTGATTTTAGCATATATCCCAAAGAAATAACATCTCCACTGGTCTGTTTACAACTATTTTATTATCATAGACAACTTTATCTTAACTTTCATACTGCTTTTACGGATGGTTCTAAAAACGGAGAACATGTCGGTTCTGCGGTAGTTTTTAATGAATCGGCTGTATCTGTAATTACACAAATACTGTACAGTTTTTACTTCTGAAATTAATGCTATCTATATGACTAAAAAAATGTTGATTCACAGGAAAAAAGTTGGATTATTTACAGACTCCAGAAGTTCAATTGAGGGACTTGCCAATGTTTCAAGACAGCCACCCATTGGTGCTGAGTTCAATTAAACTATATTTTAAATTGGCCGACCGAGGTTTCAATATTTTTCTGTGCTGGATTCCAGGCCATGTGGGTATACCAGGGAATGAAGCAGCTGATAAAGCAGCCCAAACGGCTGATACCATGATAAGACCATCCGTCCCCTTCCAAGACGTGGATCATATCAATACTTCCATCAAAAGTTCATGGCAGAATAAATGGGATACACAAATTCAAATTAAATTATATTCCATTCAACCATATGTTAAGAGCTTTAAACCTAATAATTTTAATAGAAGACTCGAAGTAAAACTGACAAGACTTCGTATAGGTCACACCTATTTAACTCACAGGCATTAGCTACACTCGGAAACCAGCTCTGACATGTCCAACGTGTGGTTCAATCCTATCTGTTGGACACGTTTCAAGTGTATGTCCTGATTTTAATGCTATCAGACTCAACTACTTTGGCGCTACTAATCCTAATATTAAAGACTTAATAAGTGATCCTCCTCATCCAAATCTGTTCTAATTTATATCAGACATAGGTTTTTATAATTTTATCTAAAAATGATGATTAAAGTGGTTTTTTTACTATTTTATCTTTGTTGAATTTCATTAGTATTGAATTTATGAATAAATGACGATAAAAATTTATTTGAAATTACCGATAGTTTGGCGTAGCTTGGCCAAACCTGGCCCTTGTGCCATAAAAATTCAATCAATCTTTTTAATAGTTAAAAACTTAAGTTACTTTTATGCCTGATTTTGAACTTTTTTGCAGATATTGTTGAAGATCTTTGTAAATTTGGAAATGAAACCATTGTTTATGAGAGTTCCAAGACCGGTTTAGCAGGGACGATAACAGCGACTTCTCATCCCCCATACCGTCCTAACAAGAACTGTACTCTTATTATCAAGCCTCCAGTTGGCAAAGGTGTCGTGGTCAGCTTACGTAAAATAGATCTCCGTGAAAGAAGATTTACTTGTCAAGATTACTTAAAAGTAAGCAATAGTTTGTATCACTGATGTATGAATGTGCTTAGTTTTTAATTTTATATTTTCAACCCTCCAATTACTTTCGACGAGATATCTCGTACATCAAGATCTGAACAATTTTGCTAACGACGAGATATCTCGTCACCAAAATACTGCTGATTTTTGATGAAGAGATCAAGATCGGGTAAGCTTTTTCTAATGAGATATCTCGTCGAGATAACCACCAGGGGGTTAAATCCAGGGTGTCCAAACCAGTGTCCTAGACAGCTCGTAATGCCGTCCCACATGTTTGAAAACCCAAACATTTAATCCTATGTGATTTTTAGCGATATTTTTCATGACTCGAAGGGGTCAGCAGTGTCTCAGTTGGTAGCCGCTGATTAGCAATCGGAGGGTTTCGAATTCAAGACTAGATTTAACCAAACATACTAGTGTGTGTGTACGTGGGGTCTGGTACATATTAAATATATCTTGACCTCTAACTTCCTCACTTTGGCGTGGTGTGGAAGCTTGGAGAATGAGGTGCCAGCTCAGGTGTTCACATAGTAATCTGACCGTGGTTCAAAACGAGGTGTTGTCCTCGGGATTTTTTCTTTGGGATTAATCACGTACCGTTACCACTAGCCCGTTGTGTTGCTCCAGTGCGACGCAATTTCAACAATAGACGTGAAATATTAGTTGACGGAGCATTGATATTCAGAGGAGCTTCAGACTGACCAATAAGCCGACTAGTACTCGTGACTGCTCTGAAAAATTAATTTGTTTGGCCTATTCGGCATCTTATCGCCTTGTTTGGCGATATAACATATTATAACAGGGTAAGTGTGAATGCGCATTTCTATACTAGCGACAAAAGTGAAGTCGCCAGTCTACTACTATGCCAATCAGATGATGAATGAATGGATGGGCATCTTCTGTCCCATGGACTAAACAGATTATGAACCGTTCCATCAAGCGGACGAAAGAAGTCTAAGGGTTAAGTTTCTGCTAGTTTTGGTCACATGATCCTGGGCACATGAAAAGGTTACCATTGCTTACTCTACTATATTTACACACCATGATTTCAACAAACTATCAACTAGCATAACTCGAAGATAATTTCATGACTCTTGATCTTCCCAGGGAAAAGAATCTCTTTCCAATCATGCCTTATACATGGTAGTGCTGTTTGGTAGTACGTACTTTATTTGTGCACGCCTATTTACAAGGATAAAGCACCCCATGAAGTTTAAATTTAGATAAAAATTTTCTGATGAACACTGAGAATTTACTAACAATTGCGACTACTTTGAACCAGATATTGATGCATTAATTTCATGAACAGATAAATATTTTTCTAGTTTTATGCTTATGTTACACTCTTTAACCCTCCTAGTGGTTGTCTCAAGGAGGTATCTGGTCCATAGAAAAAGTTAATCTGATCTTGATGTCATCAAAAACTGCGACATCTCCATTCGTAATCCAATCGGCATTTTTGATGACGAGATATCTCGTCATTAGCAAAATTGTTCAGATCTTGAACGAGATATGTCGTCGAAACCACATGGAGGGTTAATGTTATGATAATAAATATTAAAAATAAAGGACAATAAATATATCACTACACTATTATATTTTACGTGCGGTCAAAAGACAATTCCTCCTACAATCAATGCGGCTCAGACAAGCCAAAAGAATAGACACCCCCGTTTCAAATAATATTAGTCGAGTGGTTTCGACGAGATATCTCGTTCATCAAGATCTGAACAATTTTGCTAATGACGAGATATCTAGTCATCAAGGTATTGCCGATTTTTTTATTATGACGAGATCAAGATCTGACCAGTTTTCTTCTAATGACAAGACCAAAAGATCTGATCAGTTTTCTGTTCGGACATTTTTTGAACTATTTTAATGGACTGAAGAGAAATTTTTTTACATGAAATTTTTGTGTTTTAAATATTCTGTTTGATAGCCCTTATTGTTAACTATCTTTCTACACCTTAATTTCCATTATAATAATGAATTTTGTAGAATCAACAGATATTTTGCCCCATTCTTGTTCCACAGTTTTCCCAGTCCTTGAATGGTTTTCGGTCGACGTTTTGATAATGTTCTTTTTAAAAGTCCATGGGGGAGACATCTGGAGATTTAGCAGGAATATCAGTAAAGGGCATTCACTTGGTACCAGTTTCTTGTTCCATTTTTTCCAAGAATTTAATAGTGGATTTAGATGTGTGGCTGCTTGCTTTATCCTGATCCAGCTCTACTGATTGTTGGCACTGGGTAAAGATATGGTATTTCTTTTTTGAATATTGGGGATAAAATATGGTCTTGATAGTATGTGGAGCTGATTTTTACATTTTCCCACTCTTTATTTTTAATTTTCCATTATATACAAAACCGGCAACAATCATAAATCCCTTAGAGAAAGTTTCTTTAGATTCTTTGAACCACGTTTTAAGATTTTTCTCCTCTTTTATGATAATAATTTGTTTATTTTATTGCAATCATTTACATACACCCACGGCTCGTCTATTGTCACAATATTTTCTCATCTTTCTCCAGCTAACTTGATATTGTATGTCGTGTCTGGCGCAGCATGGCCAAATATGGCCCTTGCGCCATAAAACCCCAAAACCAACCAACTTTCTCCAGCTAAATACTTCTCGTACAGTATTCTGCAGCGAGTTCTGCGTTCTGCAATATGTCGTGGAGATAGACGATGAACATTGCATTCTTTGACATTTTTAAGATTCAAATCACTGTTAATTATTTTATTTACATTTGAAACTGAACATTTTAATGACTTTGAAATAGTCCTTTGACGGCGGATTTTCTTTTAAAATTAAAGATCTTACCTTACAAATATTCTCAGAAATTCTTTTATTTTTTGGATAGTACGTATTTGGAAGTATTTTTCCACTTTTACGTTTTTCCTTTTTCATTAATATTACTTATCGTACCTTTAGATATCGAAAAACCATGATTTACAGCTATATTGAATAATTGAATAAGCATAATTCTCTTGGGAAAGCGGAAACAGCCTTCTATCCATTGCGACGTTAATTAACTACCTACCTAAAGCCGTGGTCAAATAGTGTAGGCAGAGTCCAGGCCTACTAGCAGAGTGCGAATGGAAAAAAGACGTATTAAAGATAAAACAATTTATTTTGTACTTTGATGTTTACAGATTATCAGTTGCTAATTTACATTGAAATAAACATAATTAACATTAATAATCTAACCAGATCCAGATTTTGTCTATGCAGATCTAACCAGAAATGACCAGATCATGAACTTATATAGCATAGGTAATTTGCGTTTCATGACGCCACAATTTGATCTGCCCTTCTCTATTTTCATTCCCGAAGGATAAATAGGAGCGAAGTGACACGAGCAGACCAATCAGGTGCCGGCGCGAGTGGTGTAAACGCTGATTGGTCTGCGCGTGTCATTTTGAGCCTTGCGCTTCCTATTTGACCACGGCTTTAGGTTACACATGCATTAAATCCATATAAATTGATTTAACTCTTACAAAGATTACGAGAAAAGTATAATGTATTATGTATTTATTTATATCGCTACAATTTCTTCCACAGATATATCATTCCGACGTCTTCACATCACCAACAACAATATGCCATTTTATGTTTGATTTGAGTGAAAAAGTGAGCTTTTACTCGAAAGGGATGATGAAAATCATCTACCATATCGACAACAATATTTTCCAAAGAATCAGTTTTGAACAAGGATTCACCATCACATTTACAATTGTCTCAGAAGGTATGGTTCATTTTATTTTTACTTCATATAATCTACTTAGACCTGAAACTCATTTACTAATATTTTTTCGAAGACACTAGATCAGGGATGCTCAGTCTACGTGCCTCATGCGGCACTCCGTTGATTTGTTGACTTCCCGCCTCGATATGCGTTATTTTGACTTTGCCAAATCACACAAAACTTCGTTGCGAGAAAATGCATTAAAATGCGCAAGTCTCTTTGGGTCGACATGCACTATATGGACAAAAGTATTTGGACACTGCACAAAATCAGGTTGATTTTCCTGGTTAGGACTCGGCCCATTGCTTTATGTACCTGGTACCATGAACGCTGACGTGTACCTCGACGTTCTGGATAATTCGGCCTTGCCTACACTATGGCAATACTACGGCGATGATGGTTGTTTCTTCCAACAGGATCGAACTCCATGTCATACTGCAAAACGTGTACTGGACTGGTTTCCTGAAAATGAGGTGAATTTGCTTGACTGGCCTGCTTAGAGCCCCGATCTCAATCCGACCGAGCACTTGTGGCACGAACTGGAGCGACGAGTACGACACCGCCACGCACGCCCATTTTCACAACAATCTCTTCTCGCATCCTTACAAGAGGCATGGCGAGCTATTCCTGCCCAGACTTATAGAGAACTTGTGGAAAGTATGCCTCGACATGTTGCAGCTGTAATACAAGCAAAAGGAGGGCCTACCCGTTACTAAATGGAATAATAAAGCACTTTTCTGAAAAACATGCAGTGTCCAAATACTTTTGTCCATATAGTGTATATCGGTGAACAAATTTTTTTAGTTATGAATAATTTGGCCGTGGTGGCCCAGTTGAAAGTGCA
The DNA here is from genome assembly GCA_933210815.1 of Meta bourneti. Taxonomy (NCBI): domain Eukaryota; kingdom Metazoa; phylum Arthropoda; class Arachnida; order Araneae; family Tetragnathidae; genus Meta; species Meta bourneti. Next base: position 73,666,162 of record OW119933.1, on the reverse strand, counting down.
ACGGATTCGCAACCAGAGGGTTGCGAATTCGAAACTAAGTCCAGACAAAGCCTGTCGGGGATCTGGTGCACTTTAAATCCATCGTGGTCTCAATTTCCTCACGTTGGCGTGTTATGGACGTCTGGAGAGTGTGGTGCCAGCTCAGGTGTTGCCTTCATCATCTGACCATGATTCAACATTACGAGGCGTTGTCCTTGTTCTTTCCCTTCGGGATTGATCCCAGACCGCCATCGATATCTCGTCTGCTCCAGTGCGACGTTGATTAACTACCTACCACCTTTAGTCACGAATATTAACTAGTCGAAAAATAGAAACCGCTTGACAAATGAAAATTTGGAACCAATTTTGCGCTTGGCTACAAAATCCAGCCAAATATTAAAACAACTGTTAAATCAATGCAATGTCACGCATCAAATTAAATTATTCATTTACTTTTTATTATCTTCTTTCGTAACAATATAAAATAAAAATAACTTTCAATAAAAATAAATAATATGATAGATAACTTCATGGTGTTTTGGGCGGCCTCCCATAATTCATGGGTCGTGGTAGCATTAACAACCGGATGGCTGAGAGTTCGAATCCGACCAAAGACCGTCGTGTATAAAGAGGACTGATGCATGTTAAATCTGTCGAGGTCTCAAATGTCCTCACGTCGGCGTGTGCGGAAGTTTGTAGAGTGGGTTGCCAGCTCAGGGGGTGACCTCGCCGTCTGACCGTTGTTCAAAATTACGTGGTGTTGTACACGAAACGTCGGGTTTGATCACGAAACGTCGCCAATACCCCATTGTGTTGCTCTAGTGCGATGTTAATTAAAATACGTAAATACTTACCCATAAGTCACAGTGAATCGGTTTCCCTTGGTCTTAACAAGTCTGCATGAGATCTCGGATCATTCCCTTTGGGATTGATCTCGGACCGTCAGCAATAGACCGTGTTTTGCTCCAGTGTGACGTTAATTAAAATACCTACCTCTGCATTAGGTGCTCATTTTCATGATGAGAAAGACGTTGTTTTGTAATCCGTTTAATAGATATATAGCATTATCAAAATGCTGAAATTTTTATTTTTTGACCTAAAAATGGTCTTTGAACAGGTATACAGCAAAAGAATTTGTCTCTCATTTAATGAGTTTCTGCTCTAAACCTACGATATCTTATCTTTTTTAATTGTGCCTGCTTTATATTTTACATTTCCCATTAGGCAACCAATTAATTTTCATCCACGATTCATATTCATAAAAATAACTTAAAATATCATTTGGACAATTTTATAATAATTTGTATATTTTCAGTCGGTGTTAACCCTCCAAGTGGTGTAGACGAGAAAACTCGTACGTCAAGATCTGACCAATTTTGCTAATGACAATACTCGTCATTAAGATATTGATGACGAGATCAAGATTTGGTCAGTTTTCTTCTAATGACGAGGTATCTCGTTCATCAAGATCTCGTCCGTTTTGACCTAATCTAACGAATGACGAGATACCTCGCCGAGACAACTACTGGAAGGGTTAAATAAAAAAAAACCTCTTCTGGATTCTAGAAAAGATAAAAACAAAGATACTTCAACTTTAAAAGATGTGTTAACACTCAAAATGCATATATTTGTTTTTTAACCTAATAACTAAGTTAGTCTTTAAATAAGTTTGTTAGTTAAACCTCCAAGTGGTTTCGACGAGATATCTCGTCCATCAAGAACTGATCAACTTTGCTAATGGCGAGATATCTCGCCATCAAGATATTGCCAATTTCGTTCTTGATGAGATCAAGATCTGGTCAGTTTTTTCTAATGACGAGATATCTCGTCCGTCAATATCTCGTCAGGTTTGCTAAGAGATACCTCGTCGAGACAGCCACCAGGAGGTTTAAAGAGTTTCTGCTCTACTTTTTATTTTACATTTCCCTCTAGGCAGTCAATTATCTACGATTCATATTTATATAAAAATAATTTAGTCTCATTGGATCGATTTTACAATACTCGTATATTTTTAGTCAGTGTCAAAGAAATAAAAAAACTTTCTGGATTTAAGAAAAATGAAAAAAGATTTTTTAAAGAGAACGAACTTTAAAAGATGTGTTAACAATCAAAAATGCTTATTTCTTTTTGACCTAGTAACTAATAGTTAGTTTTTAAATAACTACATTAAATTCTCTGAATCTGTTAACGAGTTTCTGCTCTAAGCCGACTATACATGATGCTGAATTCGCCATGAAATTCAGCATAAAATTTGCTCGTCCGTATTTTCGCGTCTTAAAAATCCCAAACTTCATCCTTCTAGAAATTCTAAATTTTTTTGTAAGATCGGAAAGATTTTGTAAGATTTTTTGCAAGGTTGATTTTTACATAAATTTTACTGTGAGCACTGCCAAAATTGAAACAGATCAATAATTATATTGTTGGTTTACTTTTATGATACCCAGTTGTGTAGCATTTACAATTAAATTTTTCATTCCCAATTTAAACATTGCATATCTTCAGGTATGTACGGACTTCACTGTCCCGACCTTTTCCTTATGGGGCTTACTGTCTTTTCCTTATGGGGTTTACTGTCCGGGTGTCGCGCACCCAAGTGATCTTTTCCCGCTTTCATCAGATTCAATATTTTTACTTGACATTGTCTTGTGTTTGGTGCAGCTTGGCCAAATATGGCCACATATTTCTCATGGGTCTACCTCTGGTAAATATGGGGATCGCGACCCCAGGATGCCTAAGCGATCTCTCTCTACTCCCCTCCATCCTTTCTTTTCACAATTACCGGACATTGTCTTGTGTTTGGCTCAGCTTGGCCAAATATGGTCCTCGCGCCATAAAACCTGAAAGCAGCCAAACAAGCAATCTAAAATAAATGAAATATATTTTAACGGAATACGTTCTTTCGTCGCTAATTCAGTTCGCTTTCTGATAGGACTGAGTAAAGGAGTTTAGTCAGAAATATTTGAGGTCTGTTTTTAATGAAAATAAAATCGAGAGGTAACCCCGAATGAATAAATCCAATAAAAATGCATTTAACACATTAAAAAATTAAAATCAGAAGTCTAGCAAACACGAGTCATGCGCCCGCGATACCCAAATGATCTTCCCTGCTTTCATCTCTTTCCTCCCTGGGTATATTTCTCTCTTCTGTGTCAGTAAAACTTTCATTGTGTGTCTGTCTGTTACTTGATATTGCGTGTCTTGTGTCTGCCGCTGCATGGACAAACATGGCCCTTGCGCCATAAAACCCCCAAGCTAACCAACCTACTTTTATCCTACTACTCTGTTCCCCAATGCTTCTGTTTTTTCCTTTCACGACATTTTTTACTTGAAGCTGTCTTGTGTTTGGCGCAGCTTGACCAAATATGGTCCCTACGTCATGAAAAGTCAAAGCAACCAACCATTGTCGCATTGACGCACTTGATGACATCGGAAATATATTTGTTGAGATTTTTACTTGTCGAGGATATCTAACTTAGTAAGCTAACTACATCTTTAAGCCACTAACATTCACGGAAGACAATAAAATTAAGTCATCCCCAAAAGTCACCCCTTGGTCACCATGACTCAGTGGGTATGCCCACTGTGTTAGCAACCTGCGAGTTGAAGACAGCTCAGGTTCGATTCCTCCCTGGATGTATTTCTCTCTCTTGGGATCAGTGAAACTCTTGTGTGCATGTTCACTACTCGTTGTTATCTGTCTTGTGTTTGGCTCAGCTTGACCAAATATGGCCCTTGCACCGTAAAACTAAATGCAACCTTTCCGTAGAGTAGTACACTTTGGAAAGGTACCGTTGGTCTTTTCCTTGGAATAGAATACTTTGGAAAAATACTGTTTTCTTTTTCGTAGAATAGAATACTTTGGAAAAATACTGTTTTCTTTTTCGTAGAATAGAATACTTTGGAAAAATACTGTTTTCTTTTTCGTAGAATAGAATACTTTGGAAAAATACTGTTTTCTTTTTCGTTGAATAGAATACTTTGGAAATATACCTTTGGTCCTTTCCTTAGAATAGAATACTTTGGAAATATACCGTTGGACCTTTTCTTAGAATAGAATACTTTGGAAATATACCGTTGGACCTTTTCTTAGAATAGAATACTTTGGAAAGATACTGTTAGCCAAGAAGGTCAAAACTGTTTAGAAGGCATGCAGGGAAGACTGCAGATTGCTGAATGGAATTATGTTTGTGAACCCTTCAGAGAGTGAAGATAAAATACATGCTAGTTTTCTAAATATTTCGTTTTCGAATTGCAGACAATATTCTTTCCCCTTGTGTTCTATATATAAAACGCTTTATTAATGCTGTAATTATAAAGAGTGATATTTTTAGTACCGAAGAGAAAATTTAGATTTTTATGTCGATTTTCGTACGCCAGTTATCCTAGTAGCGGTTACGTTTGTTAGAAACCAGCAGACCATTTCGTTAACCATCAAGGTTGCGTGAAAAAAAACACGCAATGACATTTCTATGATGGTAGAGGTTACCTTGACTGACTAGATGTAGAGCTGAGGTGAAAAAATCGTACCACACCTTTTTCACACACGCAGTATTCACATTCAATTCAATCGTTACATACCCAGATGTAAATGTAGCGCTACAATACTGAATGAATATATTTGTTTTCTCTTAGATATGAGGGCATGCTGACAAATTATTACCTGAATGAGTCGTATAAGATCTCCATTGGACAACTGTTAACCCTCCTGGTGGTTGTCTTGACGAGGTCTCTCGTCTCCAACAAAACTGACCAGATCTTGATGAGCGATATATCTTGTCATTAGAAAGAACTGCCCAGATCTCGATAAATGTGATATCTCGTCATTAGAAAGAACTGACCAGGTCTCGATGAACGAGATATCTCGTCATTAGAAAGAACTGACCAGATCTCGATGAACGAGATATCTCGTCATTAGAAAGAACTGACCAGATCTCGATGAACGAGATATCTCGTCGTTAGAAAGAACTGACCAGATCTCGATGAACGAGATATCTCGTCATTAGAAAGAACTGACCAGATTTTGATGAACTAGACATCTCATCATTAGCAAAATTGGTCTGATCTTGATGGACGTGATATCTCGTCAAAACCACTTGAAGGGTTAAGTATTGCGTTTTTCCAAATACTAATTCCCATTGAAATAATTGAAGGGAGATTTTCGTGATGGTTTCATGGACCGATTTCACCTCAAATGACACTTAATGCATATCGCCTTTAGGTGTGGAGCCGTGGATAACCCAGTTAGAAGAGTAACGGATTAGCAGCCGGAGGGTTGCGAGTTCGAATCCAACCAAAAGACCGTCGTACAAAGGGGGTTGGTGCTCATTTAATCTGCCGTGGCCTCAAATGACTCACGTTGGCGTGGTGGAAGTTTGGAGAGTGGGGTGCCAGCTCAGGTGTTGCCTCGTCATCTGACTGGTTCAAAATTACGTGGTGTCCTTGGTTCTTTTTCTTCAGGATTGATCCCGGACCGTCATCAATAGCCCGTCGAGTTGCTCCCGTGCGACGTCAATTAACAACCTACCAATTTATCAATGTGTTTTTATTTATTTCAGATACTGAGGATTGCTTGAAATCTGATGTCTTTGTGTGTGGCAATGGAAGATGTATAACAAAGTCCCTAACATGTGACAGTCGAAACAATTGCGGCGATAGGAGTGATGAAGAGCATGTGTTATGTAGTACGTAATAAAAAATTATTGACCTATAAAACTACATAAAATATCAACATACAGTCAAGTATAGCAATCTATTAGCTTGATGCAAAAGTTCGTCTCGTTTTTTTGACAAAAATTGAAGAAACAATGGATACTAAAAATTACATTTAATCAATATAGTAGTCCGATGATCTTTTTCTCCATCTCCTAATTGTAGGCGGCGCAGGTTCGATTCCTGTCAGGTACATTCCTCCCTGGATGTATTTCTCTGTTCTGTGTCAGTAAAAACTTTAATTGTGTGTGTATTACTTGATATTGTATGTCTAGTGTGGCGTAGCATGATTAAATATGGCTGTTGTGTCAAACCCCCAAAACAACCAACAGGTTGCTACATAATCTCGCGCTCATAGATTTCTGGCTAAAGAAGTAATCCTGGTGACAGAACTTTCTGAACCACTTATATCACGTGGAATCTCAACGGCGTCCTCACCATACACAACACATCTTTTGCGTCTGTGAAGCATTCTTGCCTTTTCGGAAGCAAAAAAGCATATGTCGAAAATGCTCCTTATTTTCTGCCATTTTTAATGCCTAACAGAATTTAAAAACACAATTTTTCCTCAAGTACTCGCTGAAATTCCTTCTTTCAAACAACATCACAGCTTTACACGTGTGAAGTAGATAACACTTCGGTTTTGCGATGTAATGCCATCAAGCGCCAAAAACGGAACGAACTTTTGCATCAACCCTATAGTATGCTTACTGTGTTTCACTTGTTTCTTATGAAAGGTGAGTTGTAGGCGACGCAGATTCGATTCCTCTGGGTTTATTTCCTCTTCTGTGTCCGTAAAACTTTAATTGTGTTTGTCCGTTACTTGACGTTACCCGTCTTATGCTGTTTCGTGTGACGGCCCAAATCCTACCAACCCATCTCATTTTTGTAAATCTGTTTAGCTCAATATAAATTCTTAGTTTACATATATATTCATCTCTAACAAATTATGGTCATTATGTCGCACATATACAGGGTGTTCTGCTTAGCACAATAAAAGAAAAATTTAACTCAAAACTATAATAAATGAAAGGCTTAACTCAGATTGCTATAATGGGTTTGCAAGTACAGAGGGTTTCGCTTGGGACTAATAATAAAAAAAATTTTCGAAATAAATCGGTAAGAGTAAAGAAAATATACTTTTATTATAGCCCTAAGTGGACCCCCTTGGGGCATATCTGGTGTGTACGGGCTTCATGAACCCGCGATATCCTAGTGATCTCTTTTCCAATGCGGTTTACTGTCTCGTAAACATGAAGATCGCGAACCCAGGATGCCCAAGCGATCTTCATCTCCATCCTCTCTTTTCACGAAGTACCCTAGTGATGTTCCTCCCTTTAATTAAATATGGCCTTTGTGCGCCATAATACCCGAAAACAATAAATTAACCTTTCTTTCACAATTACTTGACATTGTCTGTATTTGCGCCCTGCGTATCTCCGTGATAGTTGAAAGGTTACGCCAATTAAGGAGTAACTCCGTGTACTTGGCGAGCGCCAAGAAAGTTGCCAAATTGTTTATTCCTGATCTCTTGACGCGATGAGACTCGCCAGCTTTCCGTTCCAGGAACCATCGTCATCTGACCGTGGTTCAAAATTACGTGGTGTTGTCCTCGGATCTTTCACTTTGGGATTGTTCCAGGACCGTCATTAGAAGGACCGTCACCAATAGCCCATTGTGTTGCTCCAGTGTGACGTTAATTGAAATACCCCCGTTCCTGGAACCATTCCTTATGAACTTCGAATAGCAAGGCTCTGCGCCATAAAACCCCAAACCAACCAATATTAGCAGAACACCCTGTATATACATAATTTGCAAATAAATGTGTTGGAATCGGTCTCAAACCTCTGCAAAGGACTTGAAATTATAGTGCAGCATAGGATATATGAAAGTAGAATGTTAATCTTATAATCTTGAGTGTATATAAAAGATAGCAGAAGAAATAATGTCATAGATGAGACGTCTTGATTTTGGATGTATGCTTGTAAATGCGAGTTGGTTTCAATAATAAAATTAATTTTTAAATAATGTCTCGAAAACTTTAATGTCCTTTGGCTCCAATCGATCAAAGCCAAAAGAATGCATTAACTTCAACGAATTTAACGACGCATTGTACCCTTCTGTCACAGGATTCCAAATTCCTCCGTACTAAAGATTCTGGTAACTTTCTTTTCAGATTCCAAGATCTTCCACTACTTCCACGTCACCGAACTGATGTACGTGATTGTTTTCTCTGTCTTCATCATAATCATCGTCATAACATGCGCTGTGGTGGTTTCTCGCAGGAGGCGCCTCAGTGACGACACGGATTCCGTGTCCGATCTGGACGAGCCGACGGCTAGACTGACCCCTTTCCAAGCTGTCCATCCAACCGGATTCTTCATATGCCAGAATCCCGCGGGACCCGACAACCTCTTTCCGCAGCATTCCAAGGTTGTGCAGTCGGAAGGTGGATTCTCGAATCCGTGTTACCCGACTGGAATCCCTATGGCGCCCCCGCCTTACAGTCAATAAATCTGATCATGGATAATGAAACAATTGGTCATGGTCATTGACCGAAGGGGGAATGATAATTTGGTTTTGAAGTTATAGGATTTTAAGATGAATAAAAATGCGAGTACTTGATTGTTTCTATGATGGTATTGAATCTTGTGATTGTTAAGCTTTTTGTTTTGTGAAAAAAGCACTAATAAGTCGAATGTGCATAGGAAAAAATACATTGGGTTTATCATATACGTTGATAGAATGTTCACAAATTCATAGTTGAACGTGTGAGTGAGTTTAACCATGCTTTTAATTCCAACAAACAGGAGCATGGCCCAATATCGTCTTTTCGCCTTAAAATATAATAAATCGGCCAACCTAGCCAACGAGAATCCATACGGCGCATCTCCTTACAGTCAATAAATTAGATCAGGGATAATGAAACAATTGGTCATGGTCATTCACCGAAGGGTAATGATAACTTGGTTTTGAGGTTAGAAGGATTTTAAGAGATAAATAAAGATACGAATACTTGATTGTTTTTATGGTTTCGTATGCATTGTGATTGAGAAGAGCTGCTTGATTTTTTGTTTTGTGAAAAAATGCATTCGGTTTATCATATACCCTGATGGAATTCAGTGAGGATGAGTTTAACCATGATCTTATTCCAGACGATGGGAATCCCTATGGCGCTACCTCTTTATAGTCAATAAATTAGATCATGGATAACGAAACAGTTTGGTCATTGAACTAGGGGCAGGATACACTTGGTTTTGTCGCTAGACTGATTTTAAGATGAGTAAAAATACGAATTCTTGTTTGTCTTTATGAAGCTCCTTACAGTAAATAAATTAGATCATGGATAATGAAACAATTGGCCTCTTACCAAAAGGGAATAACTTGATTCGGGAGTTAGAAGGATTTTAAGATAATTAAAAATACGAATACTTGATTGTTTTTATGATGATACTGAATTTATTGTGATTGAGAGAAGCTGTTTGATTGTCTCTTGTTTTGTGAAAAGGCACCAAAAACTGAATGCATGATAAAAATATTGTGTCTATCATACGCTGCTAGAATTCAGTTGAACATGTGAGCGTGAGTTTTACCGTGCTTTTGTTCCAGTCAAAGAATCCCTATGGCGCCACTTACTTAGTCAATGAATTAGATAATGGATAATGAAATAATTTGCCATTGACAGACGAGGCAGGATACACTTGGTTCTGACGCTAAACTCATTTTAAGGTGAACAAAAATATGAATTCTTGATTGTCTTTATGAAGCTAATGCGATTGTTTCCTCTTGCTTAAAAGCACTTGTACTTTTCCCATGCATATTCAGTTTTTACATCATGGATGATATACGCTCATAGGAAGTGTACTTCGTGTTACGACAAGAACTGGTTGCAAAGATTAAAATAAAATGTAATTTTGTGTTCAGATTTATAAGGAAAAATCTGTTTTTGTCCAGTTTAACCTGTGAATGTCTTGAAAACTAGTCTGATACTCAATCCGCAGAACAGATTCAGAAACTAGGCAGTCCAGATTTTTCTACTTTTTCACTAAGTGAGAAGGAAATACTGCATCTTAAATTTCAAGGAACTGGATCAAAAACGAATCATTATATTAAAACAAGGTAGTAATGAAATGAAAAAATGGTGTTACGTTGCAGAATTCTTTGAATAAAGGTATTTATTATATATTGTGTGGTTTTATGGTTCGATTTAGTTTCAATTTTACAGGTGGCAAATGTTTCCTACAGCCCCAGGGGTCGCGGAAGCCCAGTTGGAAGAGCAACAGATTAGCAACCGGTTGCGGGATCGAAACTCAGGCCAGTAAGACTCGTGTACAAGGGGGGCAGGTGCATGTTAAATATGTCATGGCCTCAAATGTCCTCACGTTGGCGTGGTGTGGATGTTTGAGAGGAGAGTGGGGAGGCAGCTTGGGTGTTCTCGTTATCTGACCGTGGTTCAAAATTACGAGATGTCCTTCCATCTTTCCCTTCGGGATGGATCCCGGACCGGCACCAATAACAAGTGTCGCTTCATTGCGATGTTAATTAACTACCTACCCTTCGAGAATGATCCCGGACCGTCGCCAATAACCCGTTGTGTTGCTCCAGGGCAACTACCTCTAAATATTTTATTCAATGGCTAGGTGGGTTCAATGGCTAGGTAACTTCAATGGCTACCTCTAAATATTTTATTCAATGGCTAGTCCTGGATTCGAGTCTGAGGAGGTAGTGATTTCAATAACTTTAAGCCGTAGGTACAGGTACAATTAGCTCTCGTGTAGAAACAATCGAGCTACAAACCAAACTCGGTAATAGCCAATCTACCCATTCCCGATGAATGAAATTCAAAACGTTTCTTTGACTTCCGTAATTCAAAATTACGTGTCCTCGGTCTTTCCCTTCGGGGGTTGATCCCAGACTGTCGCCGATAGCCCGTTGTGCTGCTCTAGTGCGACTTTAATTTAAATACCTACCTCTTTTAGACTTCAATTCAGTTGATATTGTGTCACGTGTCTGGCGCAGCATGGTCCTTGCGCCATAGAACCCAACAAACCAAACCAATCAATTCAGTCGGCGTCATCTGACCGTGGTTCAAATTACGTGTGTCCTCGATCTTTCTCTTCGGGTAGAGAGCCTATAGAGAGGTGACAGGGAAAACGGCAGCCATGTTTTTCGACCGTTGCTGTGCCAACGCGGACGCTATGCAAATGGACGGTTTCACTAGGGTTGATAATCAGGTTATTTTGATATGAAAACTTCGGGTTTGGCGACAGTTTGGCGTTGGGTTTTAAATATTGAGATTGGATTTTCTTATGGCATAAGAGCTCATTTAGACCACAGACCAGTTTATAAACCAGTAATATATAGTACTTAATCTGGTGTGTGCTTGGGGGTCTGAATAATAAAGAATTTTTATAATTATAGAATAGAAATACAGTAAAACTCCGATTATCACGACTGAGTGCTGGACGTAATCCGGATATGCAAAAATCCGGAGAATTGGGAGTCAAAATATGGTTATGTTGTGAAATAAACGCGAATATTGATCTAAAATAATTTATTTTTATTACGAGAATACAGTATATTTGAATTGCAATTTAATAAAAAAGTAGGCCTAATGGACTATTTTGAAAAAGTAAGTAATTAAGTATTTTAAATATCCATTTTCCATCATTCAAATATTCATAAATTATTTATTTTGTGAAAAGATAAAAAATCAGTTTAAACATAATTCGAATTTTAAATTGCTTAAATATAACGTTTCGGAAAAAATTGTTTTTTTTCGAGCAATACTAGAGAGAGTAAACAATTTTATACGCTTTCCATTATTGGCGGAATATCGCATCGTTTGGCGAGAATGGTCGACGGAATTTTACACACGTACCTTTGCTTTTTAGTTGTCTAAATTAATGTTATCAACAGTTTACACTTTATTTTGTTCATTAAGTAGGTAGGTTGATCTATTAAATGGAAAAAACGTTCTTACCTTCAAAATTATGTAAATTACAAGCGTATCCAAACAAAACTTCCAAAATCGCAATCAACAACGTACAACCGCCATGTTGAACTGACCTGAAGAGGAAAAACATGTCTGCCGGCCGCATCAGCCAATCAAAATGTCGGGTGTATGTCACCTCTAGCTATATAGGCTCTCTATCTTCGGGTTTGATCCCGGACCGTCGCCAATAGCTCGTATTGCTCCAGTGAAACGTTAAATACCTAACCTAACCTCAGGGCCGCGGTGGCCCGGTTGGAAGAGTAACGAACTAGCAACCGAAGGGTTGCGAGTTCGAATCCAGCCAAACACCGTCGTGTACAAAGGGGGCTGGTGCACGTTAAATCTGTCGTGGCCTCAAATGTCCTCACGTTGGCGTGGTGTGGAAGTTTGGAGAGTGGGGTGCCAGCTCAGGTGTTGCCTCGTCATCTGACCGTGGTTCAAAATTACGTGGTGTTATCCTCGGATCTTTCCCTTTGGGATTGATCCCGGACCGTCACCAATAGCCCATTGTGTTGCTCCAGTGTGACGTTAATTGAAATACCCAACCCTAACCTAACCTCAATTCAGTCGGAGTAGTTTTTCTCAGTGGATTTGCCCACTGCGCTGGCAACCCATGAGTTGTAGGCGGTGCAAGTTCAATCTCTTGGGTGTATTTCTCACTTTTGTACCAGTAATACTTTTCTTGAGAATGTCCATTACTTTCCATTTATTCCGTCTTTGGATCTTTGCACCACAAAACCCAACCAACCTCAGGTCCCAGTTTAGTCTGGTTCAACACTTTATGGATTTTGGGCTTTATGGTGCAATTTGGTCAACAGCCTTGTTGACCAAACACAAGGCAGACGTCAGGAAATGGATATGCACAAGGAAGTTTTACTGACATGAGAAATACACCCAGGGTAAGTTACAAGAATTGATTCTGCAACTACAACTAGCAGGTTGTAAGCACTGAACAAACCGTCACTGGTCTCGACGTTTTATATGAGGCCGTGGTGGCCCTGTTGGAAAAGTAAGATTACCAACCGGAGGGTTTCGAGTTCGAATCTAGCCAAAACACCGTCGTGTACAAAGGGGGCTGGTGTACATTAAACCTGCCTCAAATGTCCACGTTGGCGTGGTGTGGAAGTTTGGAGAGTGGGGTGCCAGCTCAGGTGTTGTCTTGTCATCTGACCGTGGTTCAAAATTACGTGGTGTTGTCCTCGATCTCCTTTTGGGATTGATTCCGGGCCGTCGCCAATAGCCTGTTGTGTTGCACCAGTGCGACGTTAATTAAATACCTACCTATCAAAGATAGGTAGTTAATGTCTCACTGTGGCAACTCAACGTTCTATTGGCTACCGTTGGGGTTCAATCCCGAAGAGAAAGATCCGACACACCTCGTCATTTTGAGCCACGGTCACATGACGAGGTTAACACGTGAGCTGGCACCCCACTCCAAATTTCTGCACCATGCCCAACGTGAGGATATTTCAGGTCAAAATAGATTTAACGTGCACCAGCCCCCGTGTACACGACGGTCTTTGTCCGGACCGAGTTTGGAATTTGCAATCCTCCTGTTGCTAATCCGTTGCTCTTACTACTGTGGGCTACCGCCGTCCCGTATTCACAATCATTAGAAATATTTCCACAACCAATAGTCAACATGATTCGCAATCGTCAGAACCATTTCACAATCGTCAGAAATAATTCGCAATCAATCGTAAGATCCATTTCAAAATCATCAGAAATAATTCGCAATCAATCGTCAGAAATAAATCACAATCGGAAATAATTCGCAATCATAAGTGCAAAAAAATTTACTATTCAATGTCATTTATCTGAAATTTCTGCTAATGTTCAATTTGGTCTTTCGAAATTCTCCCCATATAAACGTTGATAAGTCAGTTAAAAAATGATATTTTTCAAGATACCACAATTTGCATCACTTTTATAACATTCACATGACAAGATGTCGCTCTGGAGGTGACACAGCACTAAAAATTTCGAGATACATTTAAAGCAGAGATGCACAAACCGCGGCCCGTGGTCCTCATGCGGCCCGCCTCACCATGTGTTATTTTAACTTTTACAAGTCACATGATAGATAATTTAGATTAAAACTTCGTTGCTAGATAACGGCATTAAAATGCTCAAGCCTGTTTAGGTCAACAATCTGAAACTTTTTCAGTCATTAATATTAAAGCGAAAAATTGGAACCGCTTGACTAATGAAAACAAAATCAATTTTTTCGCTTGGCTACTTCATAAATCGAATCAAATATTAAAGAAATTGTTAAATCAACGCAATGCATCACACAAAACTAAATTCTTTATTCGTTTTTTATTACCTTTCTTTTTATGTAGGGCCGCAGTAGCTAGTTTGGAAGAGTAAGGATCCAATTAAACCTGTATATTATTCATTTACTTTTATTATCTTTCTCTTTTCGTAACAATATAAAATATAAATAAATTTCAATAAATATAAATAATATGTGATAGATACCTTCATGTTTTTTGGACGGCCCTCACATAAGTCACAGGCCGTGGAAGCCCGGTTGAAAGAGCAAGGATCCAATTAAACTTGTATATTATTCATTTACGTTTATTATCTTTCTCTTTTCGTAACAATATAAAATATAAATAAATTTCAATAAATATAAATAATGTATGATAGATAACTCATGGTTTTTGGACGGCCCTCCCATAAGTCACTGAATTCATGTGGCCCTTTGTCTTAAAAAGTCTGCTTCCCTGATTTAAGGAAAGGCGAGTGGTTGAAAAAAATTAGTCGAGTTCTGTAGCAATCAGAACAAGTGTGAGCCATTGCTCAAAGAAGCGAAAATGTAACGCCACCTGTTCAGGAAAGAATAGGACAATAAATCAACGGAAAGGGCAGAAAAAAGTGACGCCGAAGCACTTTTTTTAAACATACAAATCAAAGGGCGCGTATGTTGCAAAACAGTATGAAATCATGTATTCTCGTCTATTGTCTTCACTCTTCATGTCATACTAAGAGAATATTCAAAGTTAGAAAGAGGAATTGATGATTCAAGCCAATATCTTCCTAGAACTTTAGGGCCGCGGTGGCCCGGTTGGAAGAGTAACGCATTAGCAACCGGAGGGTTGCGAGTTCGAAACTCGGTCCAGTCAAAGACCGTGTACAGAGGGGGCTGGTGCGATTTAAATCTGTCGTGGCCTCAAGTTGGAGTGGTGTGTGGAAGTTTGGAGAGTGGGGTGCCAGCTCAGGTGTGACCTAGTTTCAAAATTACGTGGTGTTGTGCTCGGGTCTTTCCCCTTCGGGTTTGATCCCGGACCGTCGCCAATAGCCCGTATGTTGCTCCAGTGCGACGTTAATTAAAATACCTACCATCCCAGAGCTCCAATCGAAACTAAGTAAAACTCACGCCATTGAATGGTAGGTAGTTGAATTTATGTCACGCTGGCTCGACACAACTGGCTATTGGCTCTATCTGAGGTAGATATTTAATTAGCGTCACACTGGAGCAACAGAACGGGCTATTGGCGGCGGTCCAGGATCAATCCACAAGGGAAAGATCCGAGGACGCCTCGTAATTTTGAACCGCGGTAAGATGACGAGAACACCTGAGCAGACTCTCCAAACTTCCACGCCAACGTGAGGACTTTTGAAGCCCCGACATATTTAACGTGCACCAGCTCCTTTGTATACGATCTTTAACTGGACCGAGTTTTGAACTCGCAACCCTCCTGTTACTAATCCGTTGCTATTCCAACTGGTGTTGACGTCTATACATTGCTGTGCAAAATAATAGACATAGGTGTATGTGAACAAACGTTTTTGAATGAGACTCGATTATTTGCATTGCTGTTATCTCGAACTGATACCGTTACTTCAGTTCAGAAGAAACAATTCAAATGTCCTGTTATCGTTAGGATGCAATGAAGTATGAAACCCTTTTCAGTGGTGTGTTATTATTTCGCACGGCAGTATATATAGAATGGTTTTAGAGTTAATTCTGTAAATACAAAATATTAAACCCGTCAAATGACGCTCACTAAATCTATTAATCCAATTTTTGATTTGGGGATTCAGGTTGCAGTGGAATTGGCGCTTGAAATAATAAACAAAATAATCTTTACATAATAATTTATTAACTACAAACAAAATAACAAAAGTTCAATACTCATAAGTAAGATGTTACTTTGAGTCTATTCAGTAGTTTCACTTTTGAGTATTCGGTAATAAAATCTCGATTCATTTGTTGCATTTTTTACGGATGCAAGGTTGCTCCGCTAAACACTTTCCGCAAACATATTTCTTACATAGAGAGTTTGGTTACTTTATTGTCCTGTTAGCATTTTATTTGACACTTTTTACGCACATTAGTAACTTTGCTTGAGCCTTGCGGATTTTGCACGGCAGTATATTAGAGTTGACAATGCTGTAAAAACACATAAAATATGAAACCGGTCAAATGTCCCGTCACCGTAAAATAGGTATACTCGATACGCATGTCGGATGAAGGGAGAAGTTAAGAGAAAATATATAGTAAATATATAGTACCAAATTAATTTAATAAATAATTCAGGAAAAATAAAGTTAATTGAGAAAAAAAGCGATAAAACTAAAAAAGTTATTTTAAGTCAAAATTTTAAAACGGGTCATTTGACCCGCTTGGTAAATTAAGTTAACCCTTCTGGTGGTTCTTGTCTCAACGAGGTTTCTCGTCATTAGCAAAACTGACCAGATTGGGATGGACGTGATATCTCGTCATAAAAGAAAACTGACCCTATATGGATGGACAAGATACCTCGCTGACAAAAACTGACCAGATCTGGAATGACGAGATATCTCGTCATTACAGAAAAACTGACCAGATCTTGATTTCGTCACCATTAAAACATCGAAAATAGTTTGATGACGAGATATCTCGTCATTAGGAAAATTCGTCGGATCTTGATGAATGAGGTATCTCGTCATTAGGAAAATTGCTCAGATCTTGATAAATGAGATATCTCGTCATTAGGAAAATTAGTCGGATCTTGATGGACGAGATATCTCGTCAAAACCAATTTGATGGTTAAACACGAAAACGTTTTCAAACTAAGAAAAAGTTGTTGCTACTATCGCATCTGTCATCCCTCCAAAAATGACCAAGAGAAATGGTACTCCCTAGTAAGCACATAATTATCGATAAAATGTGACAATCGACACTTGTTGACCTACAAGAGAAGCTCCAAAGGAGTGTTTGTAGAATCTGAACTTCGAAACCCCAACACCCAATGCGTTCCGTTATTTTGAGTGTCTGATCTTACCACAATCATCGCAGAAAAGTCAACACACTTTCGTCAGAGCAGCAGGTAGACCAGAAAGAGGTAGACCAGTTTTATCAATGAAATGAGGTTCAGAGTTCGATGAAAAAGCTGATTGCGCATTTTTCGATTTGCTCTCAGATGAGTACTATTTCGATATCCTTTTGAAGGGGGGCTTTGTGACGTAGGGTAGTGGATTTGAATTGTTCTACCTCCACAAACACAAACATTCTGGCGTTGGGATTATTCGGGTGTGGTGCATGTCACAATGATTGTGAGGACTTGGAGCGCTTTTCTGCTGCTCAGTGTCGGGATTTCAAGCATTAAGAATGCCCTGGCCTATCGGAAATGTAAGTATGATTCGGTTCATCAATATATTTTATGCTTTGTTTAGTCCATATTAGCTGAATTAACCTGCTTTACTCGGGTTGAATTGTTTGTAATTCATCGTAATGTTACTCAATGTTATTCCTATGGAGATTTCGCATTGTTTTTGGCCCTATCTACAGACCCAGGACATATAGAACGGGAGTTAATATCTAGCCTATGTTACCAGCAGGATTCTAAAGAAAATGTACCAAATTTGGTGTGAATAATTGGTCTGACATTGATTGTATAAATATGCAATGTTATTCCTAAGGGAATTTCAAATAGTGTTTTAAGTCCCCTCTGCACACCCCAGACAGATAGTAGGGGATTAATGTGTAGTCTACGTTACCCGCAGGATTCCAAAGAATGAATGTACCAAATTTGGGGTGGATTGGTCAAACGGTGTAGATTTGTAGAGAACAGACAGACACCAACTCTGCTTTATATATAGATACAGTGGGTTATATTATTGAGGCCACCTTTATAAATGAATGATTTTACATTTCAACCTTTTAGTGACGAAAAAAAATCTGGTTATATTGAATTTTTTTTATTTTTTTGCAACCAGACATTAAGAAATTTTAACCCTCCTGGTGGTTATCTCGTCATTAGAAGAAAACTTACCAGATTTTGATGAGCGAAATATCTCGCCATTAGAAAAACTTACCAGATTTTTATGAGCGAGATATCTCGTCATTAGAAGAAAACTGACCAGATCTTGATCCCGTCATCATAAAAAAATCGACAATATTTTCATGACGAGATATTTTGTCATTAGTGAAATTGGTCAGATAGAGATGAACGAGATATCTCATCGAAACTATTAGGAGGGTTAAATAAATAGTTTGAAACGCTGTTGGTTTCACAACCTGTCATGTTGTCGCCATCCATTTTTACCCCAAATCCTGAAAATACCCTTTTTTGCACAATGGGGCTCTAATAATTTGATCACCCACTGTATTCTCTTATCCAGTTTTTAAAACCAGGCATTTTTTTTCATGAAGTTTGAGTTTTACTATGTTTTATCTAAAATAAAAAATAAATAAATTGGTTGGTCAATCTCGACCTCTTTTCATTTACAACTGTACAAAATGAACTGTTATTATTTACTGTGTTTATCTCTAAGCCATTCAGTTTGTGTATTTACAAAGTTCGCTATAAAGCATTAGAAAAAGTTAAGTTCATTTTAGTGATAAGTTTTAATTTTATGGTTTGTCTTTCGCTCTCCATTAAGTACTGAATAAATAAAGCTTAATATTTTCATAATCTTTATTCATCTCACTCATTGTGAATATTTATAAGGCTCAATGCAATTATATGGTAACATTAATGGTAATTAATTTTAAGGTCTGTCATTAACTTACTTCATTTACCACTGACAAATAAACTAATATTATTAACTGTCTATCTCTAACCCATTAAGTGTAAATATTTACAAGGTTCGCTGCCAAAATATGCTTGCAGTATTGCAAAATATGCTTGCAGTACCATAAAATGAATTAGTAATTAATTCATTTTATGGTTTGTTTCAGGATTCATTTACTACTGAATAAGTAAAACTTAATATTTTCATAATCTTCATTTTCCTCACTCATTGTGAATATTTATAAAGTTCATTGGAATTAAGTGTGAACATTAATGGTAATTAATTTTAAGGTCAGTTATTAATTTATTTCAATTACCATAATACAAAATACTATACCAAATAAACTAATGTTATTTACTGTTTGTGTCTCTAACCCATTCAGTCTGAGTATTTAAAAGGTTCACTGCCAAAATAGGTTTACATAAGTAACGAATTAATTTTATGCCTTTTCTTTCAGATTCATTTACTACTGAATAAGTAAAATTTAAACATTTCCATAATCTTCATTTTCCTCACTCATTGTGAATAATTGTAAGGTTCATTGTAATTAAGTGTTAACATTAAAATAGTAATTAGATTTAACTCACTTCATTTACCACTGTACAAATGAACTTTAGTATTATTTACTGTTCTCATTTACATTACTCAATGTGAATATAAGGTTCATTGTAATTAAGTGTAAACATTAACGGTGAACATTAACTTTTAAGGTTTGTCATTAACTCGCTTCATTTACCACTGTGTGTACAAATGAACTTAAGTATTATTTACTGTTCCCATTTCCCCACTCAATGTGAATATAAGGTTCATTCAATTATGTATTTACGTTAATGGTAATTAATTTAAATATCCGTCATTAACTCACTGAATTTATCACTTACAAATAAACAAATAAAATTTACTGTTTATTACAAACCCATTCATTGTGAATTTTTGCAAGGTCCGCTGCAAAAATATCGTCTTAGAGCAGAAAACCATTAACTGACGTATTTGAGAAATGCGTGTTTTGAAACTAAATTGTTATTTTCATGATGATGAGATATATATACACAGTCATATTGTTATCTGTTCGTAACAAAATTTAACACTATAGAAATGCTTAAAACTTTTATTTTTGACCTAAAACTAATAGTTTTTAAACGGCCAATGTCAACAAAATGTCTTAGAGCAGAAACCCAACCCGTAAACTGACATTTTTGGGAAATGCCTCTTTTGACATTAAATTGTTATTTTCATGATGATGAGAAATACAGTCATATTGTAATCTGGTCCGAAACAAACTATAACACCATAGAAGTGATTAGGATTTTTATTTTTGACCTCAGTCAGTCTTTAAACGGCCGCACAGTAAAATTTCGTTTTTTTCGTCAGTGAGTTTCTGCTCTTAGCCACGATGTATTTACAATATTGATTAATTAATTTTATGGTTTATTTTTCAACCTCCATTACTACCGAATAAATAAAACTTAATATTTTATAATCTTCATTTACCTCACGCATTTTGAATCTTTATAAGGTTACTGAAATTATGTTTACATTAGACTGGTAATTAATTTTTAAGTCTGTCACACATTAAATCACTTCATTTACCACTGTACAAATGTATTTGATTATTTACTGTTGCAATTTACTCTCAACTCAATGTGATTATTTACAAGGTTTATGGTAAGAATGTTTGCACATTATTGGTAATAGTTTTAAGTTCTCTCTCCCTTTAATTCATTTCTTTTATTTACTACTGCACAAAAATAAACCAATATTATTTATGGTTTACATTTACCCTAATATGTCCGAAAATATACACACTTCAATATAAAAACGTGTTTATTTTGGTTATAATTAATGTTATGGTTCATTTTTATGCATTTTCTGACACCTAGTAGGTCGTGGTTTCGAATCTCGGTTTGTAAGAGTATGGATGTTGATGATTGTTCTTGTTAAGTTTTCGATTGGTATGGTTTTTTGGCGCAAGGGCCATATTTGGCCTGTGCAGGACAGACAATATTAAGTAATTGACATACACACAAGGAATTTCTTCTACCACAGAAGAGAGAAATACTTCCAGGGACTTATCGAACCTGTGCATCCTACAACCTGCAGGTTGCTAGCGCAGTAGGCATACCCACTGAGTCACGACGGTTAGGAACAATGGTGGTTCATTCACTGGGTGTTCCTTCACAAGTAACCGTCAGTTTTCTCCTTGTAATGCCGAACATAAAATCTTTTTTACCCGTTTTCTTACACTGTACAAATAAATCTAATATTATTTATTGTTTAAATTTACTCTGTACTGTCAGAATATGAGAACAAGGTTCACTACCAGACTTTATCTTTACCATGCACCTTTTTATATTTACCACTTACAGATAGACTTCAATATTAATTTACTCCACTCAGTGTGAATATTTACAAGGTTCACTGCACAAAAGTGCTTTTATTACACATTCATGATTGCATTAAAATTACATTTGACAGTTGCTATACATACCGGGCAACTGTTTCACTTGCTAACTACTGGGTCGGCGGTAGCCCGGTTGGAAGAATAGAGGATTTGCAATCGAAGGGTCGCGAGTTCCAAACTCGATTCAACCAAAGACCGTCCTGTACGCGGGGCCGGGGAACGTTATATCTGTCGTGGCCTCAAATGTCCTCACATTGGCGTGGTGCGGAAGTTTGGAGAGTGGAGGGCCAGCTGAGGTGTGACCTCGTCATCTGACCGTGGTTCAAAATTGCGAGGTGTTATCGTCTGATCTTTCCCTTCGGGATTGATTCCGGACCGTCACCAATAGCCGTTGTGTTGCTGTAGCGAGGTGTTGATTCAACTACCTGCCTGTTTGCAACTATAAACGATGTATGAAAAAATGCTAGCGTTCCAAAATCAAGAAATTTTAAAATTCCTAAAAGGTCTGATCCAGCACCTGAGCTGGCACCCCGCTCTCCAACTTCCACACCACACCAACGTGAAGACATTTAAGGCTACGACAGATTTAACTTGCACCAGCGCCCATTGTACACGACGGTGTTTGGTTGGATTCGAACTCGCAACCCTCCGGTTGCCAATCCGTTATTCTTCCAACCGGGCTACCACGGCCCAACATCTGATCAATATGCATCAATAAAAGATAGTGTCTACCCAATGAATATTAAAATTGCAAAGATCAACAGTGTCCTTAATCTGTGATTGTTTTTGATAGATTACGTGGAAGACGAGTGCATTTCTCCAACTGAATTCCAGAAAATTTTCTTCCGACTTCCACCATCAGGGCCGGAATCAGTGGGGGAACTCAGGCCGAACCGATTCGGGACCTACTCTCGAATGGGTCGAAACTGCCTCATCAAACTGGTTCCTCCAAAGGGACAAGGAGTTATCCTGACAGTACTCAAAGTGGACTTCAGAAATCACGATGGATGCAAGGATTATATAAAAGTAAGTATTGCGGAAGCAATCTGTTCTTAATATTTCATGAACTTCATTTTGGGATTTGTTCTTCATTCAACTAGTTACAGGACAACGGTAGCCCACTTGATAGAGTAGCGGATTGTTGGGAGTTCGAAACTCGATCCAACCCAAGAGCGTCGTGTATTTAAGGACTGGTGCACTATAAATCTATCGTGACCACAAATAGCCTCGCGTTGGAGTGATGGAAGCTTGGAGAGTGGGGTGCCAGCTCAAGTGTGACTTAGTAGACTTTGACGATTTCGCCATTTTTGTCTCCACTCCTTAGAAATGAGCATTCGCCCAACTACCCTTACATAAGATGTTACTTTGCCAAACGAGGCGATGAAGTGCCAAATCGGCCAACTAAAGCAATGTTTCACATAGCAGTCACGTGACTACTAGTCAGGGAGGGCGACATGTTGGTCACCCTTTTTTGAAGTTCCTATCGATAGCAATGTACAGTCCACTTGCATTTTCACCAATTTTGCTAAAGACGAGATATCTGGTCATCAAGATACTACCCATTTTTATTATGACGAGATCAAGATCTGTGACTTAGTAGACTGGCAATTTCGCCATTTTTGTCGCCACTCCTTAGAAAAATTCGCATTCATACAACTACCCTTTCATAAGATGTTACGTTGCCAAACGAGGCGAAGAAGTGCCAGATCAGCCAACTAAGACAATTTTTCACATAGCAGTAACGTGACTACTAGTCGAGGGACATGTTGGTCACCTTTTTTGAAGTTCCTATCGTTAATAATGCACAAGTCTACTTACATTTGACCAATTTTGCTAAAGACGAGATATCTGGTCATCAAAATACTACCCTTTTTTTGATGATGAGATCAAGGTCTATTCAGTTTTTTTTAATGACAAGATATCTCGTCCATCAGATGTGGTCTGATTTGCTAATGGCTAGACAACCTCGTCGAGACAACCACCGGGAGGGTTAATATTAAAATAATTAAACATTAAACCAAACATTCCTGAGCTAAATGCTAAAGAGCAGCTTCATTGTTCTCAAGATTAAAGTATATATTTTAATGTTTGTATTACAATTTTGCAATTTAAGACACTATTTTAATACGATTTCATTAATAAATAAGGGTTTGCATAGCATTAACTGTTTATTTTATTTCAGTTTTCGTTTCGGAACTTTAGATTGTCATCACTAATTCTTAATGTGAAGTTTTAGCGCTTTGTAATCTATTTACATTACATCTTGATACACGAGTCCAGTGTATTAATGCTGATTTCAAGACCCCTAGAAGCCAGAAAAGCCATATACATAAAATAAACATAAAAAAAACAGTAAGAATGGAAAATGAATCACAAACTTTCTTTAAGAGAATTCTATGATTGTTCACTCCGATGCAGTCCAACTGCTAACTAAATAACTAACACCAACACACACACTCCCATGCCTAGTGTCGTTAGACACTGTGCCAGTTTAAATAAGTGTGGTTGGGATGAGAATAGAGCATGCCACCAAGGTGACATGTCTATCTA
This sequence comes from Meta bourneti, assembly GCA_933210815.1. Lineage (NCBI taxonomy): Eukaryota > Metazoa > Arthropoda > Arachnida > Araneae > Tetragnathidae > Meta > Meta bourneti. Next base: position 73,642,523 of record OW119933.1, on the reverse strand, counting down.
GAATGTTAGAGCACATTACTTTTTATACATTATTTCATCTATATCATCATACTGACACTATATATATATATATATATATGTATATACAACAGGCAAGAAGAAAAAGTCTCTTGGGATAATCAGGTCCTGATGATTCTCAATGAACCGCACCATGTTAATAATTTTGACCCTCGAGTCCTTGTTATTAGCAATGCTCCTGGGCCATACGATTTTAAGGTGGTCGGCAGGCGTCCTCATATGCCATGATGCTGTAAGGGGCAGACTGTGATGTAATGAATAGGTGTGCCGATTTCACCACAGGAGCAATTTTCTGAATTGATTTTTTTAAACCTCGTGGTGCAGCCGAACAAGATATGTAACCTCATCAAGCAAATAAGGCACCTGTTGGAGTCAGCCAGGTGAAAACGATTGAAGTAGGCTTGAGTTAAAATGTGTCCTATTCTGGCTTTGGCAGAAAAAGTGGCAACTGTTCTGGAGATTTGTTTGAAGTAATGGAAGTCATCAGGCTCACTCTGGAATTAAAAAATACGAGGATTCATTCCAGTGCTTCTTCATCAAGTACAACAATGATCGAGCCTCCCTCCTATCCCAAGTCAGACACCTAGAGAGGGTAGTTGCTGACAAAGGAACTGGGCTCATTGTGGTTGACAATTTAGCTAACTTACCAGCTGTTTCATTGCCATACAATTCGCAATGCACAGGAACCCACTATAAAGTGATGTATTTGTCTTTTAATGTCCCAAGAAGCTGTCTTTATAATCCATTCAAACCCTCCTAGTGATAGTTTCAACGAGGTGTCATTAGCAAAACTGACCAGATTTTGACGGGCGAGATATCTCGTCATTAGAAAAGACTGACCAGATCTTGATTTTGTCACCATCAAAAATTCGGCATTATCTTGATGACGAGATATCTCGTCATTAGCGAAGTTGGTGAGATCTTGATGGGCAAGATATCTCGTTGAAATCATTTGGACGGTTTACATAGATCTAAATATTTTCATCCCAATATACTAAAGTGAAAATAAGAATCTCTTGTTAAGGGATTCACGAAAATTTTTAATTTTCAATAAGGTCCGTGATCTGAAAAAATTGGGAACCACTGATCTGGACCAAGTCCAAAGGACCATGTTCTACTAGTCGCATGGCGACCAACTCCTGATCATCCAAGAGTTGTCCCATAGAGACACTGATACAAAGCAGTTGATGGGACTGCGGAGAATGGACAAGTTGAAAAGTTCTTAACCCTCCAAGCGGTTTCGATGTATCTTGTCCATCAAGTTCTGACCAATTTTGCTTTTGATGAGATACATCGTCATCAAGAGAGTGCCGATTTTTTCAGGTTTGCTAATGACGACATATATCGTCAGGACAACCACCAGCAGGGTTAATTCCTATCACAAAAGTCATATCTGGTGAGACCGCTCTTAACTCTTTTGGTGGTTTATCTTCGCTTCGATAATTGCCTTAGTGTCTAGCCTCAGGTGTAAAAACCTGTTCCAAACTTACTAGTTCTGGGCAAGGGACAGTTTGTTTTTCTACTTAGATCTTCATTGTCCCTTGGAGTAAGAGGGCAGTACTGTGTAGACGAGATATCTCATCCTTAGCAAAATTCACCAGATCTTGGAAGAGATATCTCGTCGAAATATTTGGAGGGTCAAGGGGACAGTGGACTTACAAAACAAACGTTTGTAGTTATCCGATTATTATGAAATTTGCAGACTGTTTTCTACAGAAAAGGCTATATTTTAAGTTTGGTTCTAAAATATTATGTCATTCGGAAGTTATGTTATATAAAACGTTGCCAAAAATTTTGATAAATTATCAAAATTAGATAGTTCCTATACGCATTAATTTTCCATGTATTGTCAGTATTTAAATTCCCATTATAGTTTGTACACATAAATCAAATATCTATAATCAAAACTCCCCCATTCGGTAAGTGTATCTCTCAATTCCAAACAAAAAATATGTATTAAAATACCTAAAATTTTGCAAAAAAGCATGGGTTAAGCAACATTTTTAACCAAAATTTCAAAATTTGGAATCTGCACTTAAGGTTACAAAGATTACTCAAAAAAATTCCACGGAAATCGTTTACAACCTAATGGGAGCAGGGAACATTTCGAAATCAGAATGTCAAAAATTCTCAATCGGTGGAAAACGCGTTTTAGTAGTTAGCTTACTATACTTATCTACTGTTTTATATGTTGTTGTGTATGCAACTCCGTTAAAAATTATCGTAATGGAAATATTTTGGTGTACAGACTTAATTTTGACTTTAAAAATCCATCAATTAATTTTTAACGTTAAAATTAAAAAATCCTTTTTTGATCGATTTTGGTGATCTTGAAAGTCTAATGTTCCCATAACCATCCTGGTGGTTACCTCGACGAGTTATATTGCCATTATCAAAACTGACCCACATTTTGATGGACGAGATATCTCGTCATAGGAAGTAAATTGACCAGGATCTTGATCTCGTCATCATAAAATTCGGCAGTGTCTTGATGACGAGTTATCTCGTCAGTAGCGAAATTGGTCAAATTTTGATGGACGAGATATCTCGTCGAAACCACTTGGAGGGTTAAATCTCGTCAGAGAAGTCTGAGGGAGTCTTGAACCTTTAAGGTGTACGTATGCACTAGAAGATTTTTTTTTTTTAATTTTGAGTTTAAAAATCCATTTTTTTCCAAGTTATTGGTTTATGCTTAAAATCATTTCAGTGGAAAAAAAATCAGATTAAGCTAGTTATAAATTATCTAATTTAGATATAATCAGCTAATTAGCATGTTTATTAACAGTGGTATCTCAAATTTTAATTTGTTCGGAACGACAATTCCTGTTGAAAATTATTCCTAATATTATTCTTCATGTTTTGACCTCCCATCGAGTTGCTAGAGAGAATAGGTTTTTACAATTGTTTTCTCTAAAGAAGTCTAAAAAATCAAGATATTTTCAGGAATTTTAAAACTTAAAAATCAACTAAAAATTAGTTTATCTAAAAACTCTGATTGAGATTTAGAACATTCACTGTATTATATAGATTATAGTGATACAAAAATAATTATAACAGATCAATTCATTGTTGAGTTATCACTGTTTGAATAAAGAATCGTATTGCAAAAACAGTACCTCAGAAATTGATTTTAAAGTTTTGGAACATGTTTGGGGGGGGGAGGGGGGAATTTCAATTAACGTCACACTGGAGCAACACAATGGGCTATTGGTGACGGTCCGGGATCAATCCCAAAGGGAAAGATCCGAGGACAACACCACGTAATTTTGAACCACGGTCAGATGACGAGGCAACACCTGAGCTGGCACCCCACTCTCCAAACTTCCACACCACGCCAACGTGAGGACATTTGAGGCCACGACAGATTTAACGTGCACCAGCCCCCTTTGTACACGACGGTGTTTGGCTGGATTCGAACTCGCAACCCTTCGGTTGCAAGTCCGTTACTCTTCCAACCGGGCCACCGCGGCCCCAGGAACATGTTTGTACTAGTGACAATACCTAACGAAAACCCTTGTAACTAGAAAAGTATTCAGAATATTTACAAAATCTTGGTGTTGCTTAAAAGCTTAGAAATTGGGAAATACTTTGAAGCAATAAAAACAAAATCGATATTTTGGTCAATTTTCTTGATTTCTAGTATACCTTAAGACGCAACACTTAATTGTTTAAGCTGAATAAGGGGAAGGTTTTATGCATGAAATATATGAACAATTATACATTAATTATGTGTTGATTCATTCTCATCATCTATGGTAAACTGTGCAGGTCTATGACAATGGTGATGATGGTGAGAAACTATGTGGTTTCCATGAACTTGGGCTGAACGGTAAAACGTATTTTTCTGATAGCGAACTCAAAATACTCTACCATACATCTGAAGGCGGAATGGGTTTCAGCAATGGATTCAAGCTCATATTCACTGTTACCCAATTAGGTAAGAAAGCACTTTCTCTTATAATTAACTACTTGATGTGTTTACCCAGACAGTTTTGAAAACAAGCCTTGTTTTCAATTAAAATATGCCACCTGTTATTATTACTTTATGGATTCATGTGTGAAAATTAGTTATGTATATTAAAAATATATACACTGCTGGCCACCGTAAATGCAACACCCTGAAGGAAGCATGCAAATAATATGAAATTTACAACATGCATTAGCGGAGGTGAGATATGCAAATGATTAGAATTTCAGCGCAGACGCACATCACTCGCGTTTGTGGCGCCACTTCAAAGCGCTATTTAAGGCTTGGAGATTTCGACGATTTCAAGTACGGCAATTGTGTTTTTCTTGTGGTTTTTTCAAAAAAACGATCAATTATGCCTCGTAGAAAACAGCGATCATCTTTTGATCAAGTATCCGAGTTCGACAGAGGAAGGATAGTGGCCTACCGAGATTGTGGATTATCTTTCAGGGAAATCGGTAGTCGTGTTGGACGAAACCAAACAACTGTAATGCGGATATGTGATCGTTGGATGCAGGAGGGTACGACGGACCGACGTGTTCGATCGCATCCACCTCAGTGCACCACTTCACGTGATGACAGGCATATTGTGCGTATGGCAGTGACGGATCGCTCAGCCACATCACGAACCATAGCACAGCACATTCAGTCTGTACCGCATCATCCAGTGTCTGCGCGTACCATTCGACGCCGTTTACAGCAGAGTGGTCTGTCCGCAAGACGTCCATTGCTTCGTCTACCCTTGACGCAGAACCACAGACGTTTCCGCCGCCAATGGTGCGATGAAAGAAGGATGTGGACGGCAGAATGGAATGAAATTGTCTTTACTGACGAGTCACGCTTCTGTCTGCAACACCACGATGGTCGGATTCGAGTCTGGAGACACCGTGGAGAGAGGATGCTGAACAGCTGCGTTATGCACCGCCACACTGGTCCTGCACCGGGTATTATGGTATGGGGCGGTATTGGATATCACTCTCGCACTCCTCTAGTACGCATTGCCGGTACTTTAAACAGCCAGCGCTACATCTCCGAGGTGTTGGAGCCAGTTGTCCTTCCTTACCTTCAGGGCTTGCCCACAGCCATATTTCAACAGGCTAATGCGCGACCACACGTGGCACGCATTGTCCAAGGGTTCTTCGTCAATCGCCAGATTGAATTGCTTCCCTGGCCAGCTCGCTCTCCGGATCTTTCGCCGATAGAAAACATGTGGTCCATGGTTGCTCAACGATTGACCCAGAATACATCCCCAGCTGCCACACCAGATCAACTTTGGCAACGTGTGGAAGCTGCTTGGTCTGCTGTACCCCAAGAACACATCCAAAGTCTCTTTGAATCAATGCCGAGGCGTGTGGCAGCGGTGATCTCCAACAATGGCGGCTACTCTGGCTACTGATTTTGGCAGGAACCACACTTCACAGAAGTCTATAAATTTAATCATTTGATACTTGGTCAACATGTTATCTACAAAATAAATTTTGTTGTGATATCTCTTGTCTTTCATGGTGTTGCAATTTGGATGGCCAGCAGTGTAGTTATGTATATATTAAACATGTATAGTTATGTATTTTATTACCAATACTTCTTTTTATTTTTTAAAATTTTCTTTTGCCATTAAGTGTGTCAATAACTAACGTATGCAGTTGATAATGTATCAGTGGAAAATAAGTCACATAGATTTTCGGTCCAGCTAATTCGAATATTTTTAACAAATGTATTGTATAATGCAAGCCCAACGTTTCAAGTACATAGAAGAATCGAACTCACAACCAAGCGCTCCAGTTTAGCACTTTCCAAATGAATGCTTTAACCACTCTCCAAACGAGTGCTTCAACCACTCTCTAAGCGAGTGTTACAACCGTTCTCCAAACGAGTGCTCGAACAACTCTTTAAGGGAGTGCTATAACCATTTTCCAAATGAGTGCTCAAACCACTCTCCAAATGAGTGCTATAACTACTCTCCCAAGAGAGTGCTATAACTACTCTCCAAGTGAGTGCTCTAACTCTCCAAACGACTGCTCAAACCATTCTCCAAACGAGTGCTATAACCACTCTCCAAGCGAGTGCTCTAACAACTCTCCAAACAAGTGCTCAAACTGCTCTCCAAACGAGTGCTCTAACCACTCTCCAAGCGAGTGCTCCAACCACTCTCCAAATGAGTACTCCGACTGCACTCCAAACGAGTGATCTAACCACTCGGGTTGCTCTCATTGCTAGTTTGTGCAAAATTAATATCTGACATGCAAATATTTATTCTTTACATGAATCAAACTTAATTTATAACTCTGGTGGCTTCATTGCGGGCTTTTGGGCTTCTTTAAATGCATATTTTATTGAATTACATTAACTCCTACTCACACTAGTAACAAAAATGTTTACATTTACGGACACAGGAAATTTATTTATTCAATGCCCGTCTAAAAGTGCCACAAAAATATTTTCTGAATAATGCATTTGTTTACTTGAACTGACAGTGATTTTGTCAATAAGATAATCCGATAAAGTACTATATATGGAGTAGATCTCATGTTTTTTATCTCAGCACTGAAAACAAAAGATAAATATATTTTAGAATAATCGGTGTTTAGAGCTCTATCGATTAGACGATTAATTTTGCTCACAATCCATCGATTGAATCGAACCATAAAACGTCGAGCGCCAAAACCGTAAGTCCCAAAGCACACAAGAATCTAAAAGACCATTGCTACTACTTAGGTAGGTAGGTATTTAATTAACGTCGCACTGGAGCAACAGAACGGGCCGTGGGCGACGGTCCAGGATCATCCCCCTAAGGGAAAGATCCAAGGACAACACCACGTAGTTTTGAACCACGGTCAGATGACGAGGTCACACATGAGCTGGCACCCCACTCTTCAAACTTACACACCACGTCAACGGGAGGACATTTGAGGCCACGACAGATTTAACATGCACCAGCCCCCTTTGTACACACGGTCTTTGATTGGATTTGAACTCGCAACCCTCCGGTTGCTAATCCGCTACTCTTCTCCCCCAACAAGGCTACCACGGACCCTTTATTCTAAGGAAATGAGCAATATATTATTTCCATGGGATTATATCTAAGGAAAAGAGCAATAAAATCTTTTCGAGGGATTATATTCTAAGGAAATGAGCGATAGAATACTTCCAAACGATTATAATCTAAGGAAAGGACCAATAAAATCTTCAAAGGGTTCTATTCTACAGCAAGGGCCAATAGAATCGTTCAAAAAGATCTATTTTAAGCAAAGGACCAATAGAGTATCTTTGTAAAGGTTGAAAGAATCCATTGATTTTTCAGAAAGATATGGTTCTGGGGTTATTTAGTCATTACATGTGTTGTGGGGTAACAGCAATACTACACTACTCGGAAATCTCGTGTCGCTCAGGTCTCTAATGACTTCATTAAAATCAAAGAAAACATGAAAATTAAATACAGGGAGATGTGACTAATTTTGAATACGGACATGTGTGAACCAGAGTTAGATATACAGGGTGAGTCTAAATTGTTTTTACAAAATAAGAGGGATGATAGTACGCATCCAGACGAGCAATAATTATCATGGAACATAGGGTCACATTCCACTCTGAGAGGCAGAAAAGAGTAAAGTCGAAACGCGTCGAGCATGAACAAGGTCATCACCTCTGACGTCTCCAGCACGGTCCGGCACTTCTTGAACGCCACATATCCCTCACGATGGATCGGACGTGGCGGACCTATGGCTTGGCCTCCTCGCTCACCGGACTTCAACCCACTGGACTTTTTCTTCTGGGGCACATGAAATCTTTAGTGTACCAGACGCCTGTGGACTCGGCTGAAGATCTCGTAGCGAGAATCGGTGTTGTCGCAGACAAAATTAACACAACACCAGGAATCTTCGAGAAGGTGCGCCAGTCATTCCTTCGCCGGTGTGAACTGTGAAACGACACGCCACTTTGAGCACTTGCTGTGAGTTTTTTTTCTGATCAATAAATCAGATGGTGCAACTTTTGGTATCGTTTATTCGCTTTCCCAACACTGTTGTAAGTTCATGTTGAAATTCTAATTTGACTTTTCTGCCTCTCAGAGTGGAATGCGACCCTATGTTCCATGATAATTATTGGTCGTCTGGATGGGTACTATCACCCCTCTTATTTTGTAAAAACAATTTAGACTCACCCTGTATAGTAAGATATCGTCATATCCTTCCTCGATATATCACGCATTTGGATACAGCGCTCTTGTTTTCATGTACCCTGATGAATTTTAAGTTTGCGAATTGCACAGGCAATCTCAACCTGTTTCCTTATTAGACTTGTTTCAACCACTTATGAGTTTTTATCATGGGAACCGCTGGCACAATATGAAATTTCGAAGGGACATCTACAGACATCGTTGGGCTACGGTAGCCCGGTCGGAACAGTAACGGATTAGCAATCGGAGGGTTGCGAGTTCGAAACTCGGTCCAGCCAAAGACCGTCGAGTACACTGAGGCTGGTGCACGTGAAATCTGTCGTGGCGTCAAATGTCCTCACGTTGGCGAGGTGTGGAAGTTTGGAAAGTGGGTTGTTAGCTCAGGGGTGTTGGGGTTCTCGTTAAATGGCCATGTCTCAAAATTACGCCCTCGGATCTTACCCATGAGGATCGATCCCGGACAGTCACCAATAGCCCATTGTGTTGCTTCAGTGCGACGTTAATTATCTTCTACCCATTCTGTGGAGATTTGTCATCTACTATGGTGGAGCTTATGTTTGAGAGGTTGGTGACTGTTTACACATATGTGTTGCTCCAGTGCGACGTTAATTATATACCTACCTATTCTGTGTAGATGTGTCATCTACTATGGTGGAGCGTATATTTGAGAGGTTTGCGACTGTTTACACATATGTGTTGCTCCAGTACGACGTTGATTAATTATCGTTACCATTGCAGACATCGTCAAGTTAGAGGGTTGTGGTTTTTCATAGGTCGGTCTGACCTATGGTTGGCACGGTTGGTTTGGTTTTGTGGTCGTGAAATATAAGTACTTTTTAAAGTTTGGCCAACAGATTGATTAGTAATCAAGCGACCTCTGGGAAAAATTGATTTAGCCGATTCGGCATTTTATTGCCTCGTTTGACAATGTAACATCTTATGACAGGGTGTATGCGTGAATGCGCATTTCTGTAGAGTGGCGACAAAAATGGTGAAATCGCCAAAGTCTACTACTTCGTCGCGCGGACCAATTCAGATCATGATTCATCAGATCAGGTGATAATAATAAATCATCGTTTTCTACCGTCCGTAGACCAATAATCGAAATTGAAAAATGGATTAAAAGGTACTGGTGCCCCATTAATTTAATTGGCGTTGACCAATCAACTACCATGTACCAATTCGGAATGCATTCGTTGGAATTTTTACTGGCGAAGTGCTGAAATCGTATCTGAAAAATAAGCCAAGTGATGTCACGTTCAGAAACGTACAAGAAACACGTTCCACCGCAGAAATATTACTTCCACATGCATTTAGACTGAGAAAAAAGCCTCTAATTGCAGTTTTACACAGTTTAAACCCTCCTGGTTGTTTATCTACGTTCCGATAACAGCTCTGTAGTTCCAGCCTCTGGTGAAAAAACCTGTTCCAAACTTTAACCAGTTCCGTGCAAGGAACAATTTGTTTTTTCTATTTGGATCTTCATTCACTTGGTGTAATAGGGCAGTTTTGCCTCGACGAGATATCTCGTCCTTTGCAAAACGACTTCATATTGGAAGAGATATCTCGTCGAAACCCTAGGAGGATTAAATAAAAAAACGCTAGTAGTTTAAACTTTGTTTCTTTAAAAAAGCAACCCCCTCTTTTTTCTAACCCTCGTTGCTTGCTCCCTACGGTATACAGCGTTTTTTCTTGTCCTCATAAAGCTCATTTGGAAGATCAACGGATTAGCAACTGGAGGGTTGCGAGTTCGAAACTAGGTCCAGACAAAGACCGTCGTATTCACGGGGACTAGTGTTTGTTAAGTCTGTAATGTCGTCAAATGTCCTCACGTTAGCGTGGTGTGGAAGTTTGGAGAGTGGGGTGCCAGATCAGGCGCTGACCTCGTCATCTGACCGTGGTTTAAAATGGTGAGGCATTGTGTCCTTGATCCTTCCCTCCGGGATCGGTCCAGGTCCGTCGCCAATAGCCCCTTGTGTTGCTTCAGTGCGACGTTAATTAACTACCTACCTCAAAAACACGATATATCAATTTGTTATTGTATATCCTATATTTTCCTCAATGAAAAAATGTGTACTTTTAGATGAAGAACCCGGAGCTTGTACGGCCCCCGATCAGTTCAAATGCGGGAACCTTCGCTGCATCTGGGCGGGAGTGAAGTGTGACGGCATCAACAACTGCGGAGATGGAAGTGATGAAACTTCAGTGGACCAATTTCAATGTCGTATGTACCAGCAGCTTTACTACTCTAAATAGATTTGCTAAATAAGTTGATGTAAGCCTGAAGTTATCGATGAATAGCCTTATCAATTCACAGAAGTGAACCAATGAGTCCAATTTTTGAGTAAAAAAATTTGTAAGGATCTATCTCCATACGATCCCTTGAATGGAAGAATCGCTTTGTTTATTTCAAAACAAATGCTTAAATCATGACGAGTCACAGAACTGTCTGTCTACCGCAGACTGATCCTGGACATAAAATCTTCCCCTTTCTGTTGCCGTAGAAACGGACAGTATCTTATTTTCCATAGGGATGCTTGAAGTCTTCTCAATTCTGAATAATAGTCAGATGACAGGAAAAATAAATGGTAAACAAGAATATAAGTATAAATCTAGCAAGAGCAAATTCAAACGTAGCTATTTGCGAATAAACGTAGGTTCCTATATTAATTCGTGTTAGTCCAGTCGGATGAGCAATGGATTAGCACTCGGATTTTTTCGAGTTCGAAACTAGGTCCAACCAAAGACCGTCGTGTACACGGGGGCTGGAGAACGTGAAATCTACCGTGGTCCCAAATAAATGTCCTCACGTTGGCGTGGTCTGGAAGTTTGTAGATTGGGGTGCCAGCTCAAGTGTTGTTTTCGTCATCTGACCGTAGTTCCAGATTACCGGGCGTTATCCTCGTATCTTGGGGATTGATCCTGGATCTCCGCCTTCGGGTTTGATCCCGGACCGTCGCCAATAGCTTACTGTGTTGCTGCAGTGAGACGTTAATTAAATACCTACCTATCCAGATCACCACCAATAGCCCGTTGTGTATCCAACAGCTCCAGTGCCACGTAAATTCAAGTACCACCAGCTGCATTGAAGAAAAGTATTCAAATCTGCCACTTTGGTGCACTTAATGATAGAAAATATACTTGTTAAGAGGTAGTAGGTAGGCAGTTGAATTAACGTCCCACTGGAACAACGCAATGGGCTATGGGCAACGGTCGGGGTTCAATCCCGACATATGAGGACAACGCGTAGTATTTGTGTACCATGGTCAGATGACGAGTTCAACACCTGAGCTGGCACCCATTTTCGAAACTCCCACACCATGCCAGCGAGAGGTCAGGGTGACCCTAGCTCAAAATGAACGAGTCCTGTTTCTATAGCGACCGCCACCACCTAGACTTAGAGTCTTGGTACACCAACAGCAGCTACAACTTCCAAGCATTTATCCAGCTCGAGGGAAATTGTTTCTTAACAAATTTGTTTCCAATTTAGATTTCAAATTTTCTTATTTACAAGAAAATAATTAATCTTTTTACTTTTCAGATGACATAACGCCTATCGCCATCGTAGCAATAGTTCTCGGGATAGCATGCTTCGTGGCCATTGTCGTAGTCATGTGCTTATTCTGCTGCCGTGTTCAGCCAGAAAAGTCGATCAAACCTTATTTGATAGAACACTATCCATTGAGACCGAATGCAGGATATAACCCTCTTCCAGGATACAGCCCTCTGCCTGGGAACACCTATGGAACAATAGACCATGAGGAGTTGTATCCTCAACCAATACATTCACCAACATCGTATGCATCCGCTCCACCATATACACCCTTATGTCCTCCGAATCAAGGTGTCCCATACCTGCATCAAAAGCTTGATGTTAGGTATGACAGACCTCCACCGTATGGTGCATGATGAACTGTACTTTTCGTCTGTATTGTGGTGTATTGTTTTTACATGAAACATTAGTCAAAGATTTGTATTCGAAACTAGCAATAAATAATTTTCCACTTTTTATAGTCGTTTTTATGGGAATTTATTTTAACTCTCCAAGTGAATACGATCGTGTACGCGGAGCTGGTGCACGTTAAATTTGTCGTGGCCTCAAATGTTCTCACGTTGGCGTGGTGAGGAAGTTTGTAGAGTGGTACCAGCTCAGGTGTTCTCATCATCTGACCGCTGTTCTTCTAAATTTTGAGGCGTTGTCCTATCTTACCCTTCGGGATTGATCGCGGACCGTCGCCAATAGCCCGTTGTATTGCTCCAGTGCGACGATAATTAACTACCTTACCTTACCAAGAGAGTCCGAAGAGATATCTGGTCCATCAAGATCCGACCAACTTTGCTAATGACGAGATATCTCGTCATCAGGAATGCGGATTGAATTCTGAATGAAGATATTGCCGTTTTTTGATGATGACGAGATCTAAATCTGGTCAGTTTTGCTTATGACGAGATATCTCGTCCATCAAGATCTAGTTAGTTTTGTTTTTGACGAGATACCTCGTCGAAACAAAACCAGGAGAGTTATAAAGATCTTAAATGAGCTTGGAGATTCAGCAATTGCGATTCTATGTTCGCAGTCCTGATGATTCAATAACCCTGAGCGGACCCTTGAGATCAAGCCACACAAGTCAGAATATATGTGTAGCCAGTCACCTACCTCTCATACATTCGCTCCACCATATAATCAATCCCTTCGTTCTCGAAACCCAGGTGTATCATACCTGAATCAAAAGGTTGATGTTACGTATGACAGACCTCCACAGTAGATATGACAGATGGTGCATGATGAATTTTACTTTTCATCTGTATTATGGTTGTATTGTTTTTACATAAAACATTAATCTAAACTTAGTATTCGCGACTAGCAACAAATAATCTTCCACTGCTGTAGTCGTCTTTATAAGGATTTATTTTAATAAAGATATTAAATGAACTTATGGATTCAGCAATTGCGATTTTATGTTCGTAACCCTGATGATTCATTGACCCAAAGCGGATTCTTGAGATTAAGCCTTACAAGTCGGAATATACGTGTAACCAGTCACCAACCATCTCATACATCCGCTCCAAAATATAATTCCCTTGATCTCGAAACCCATACATGCAGCAAAAGTTTGAAATTAGGTATGACAGACGTCCACCATATGGAGCATGATGAGCATGACCTACATGAGACATTAATCAAAGATTTGTATTAACAACTAGCAATAAATAATCTTCCACTTTTTGTACTCGTTTTTATAAGGGTTTATTTTATAGATTTTAAGTGAAGATTAAACAATTGTGATTTTATTTTCATGAGTGGTGTGTTGGGCGTATACTTGCTGGTACAAACGTAGGGTTAGTGTATTCTCTGAAACAAAACGTTCAGTAATAAGAATAAAGGCATCCACATACAATACATAAACAGTACATCCACTATCCTATAAGATTCATAAGCATCTTGAAATCAAGCACACAAGTCGAAATATATGTGTAACCCGTCGCCAACCTCTAATGCATTTGCTTCATCTTATAATCTCCTTGATCTCGGAACCCAGGTGCCCCATACATGCAGCAAAATTTGATATTAGGTATGACTTTTATTATGGAATTCTGAATTCATTTAAGGTTTACATTGAAGTAGGTAGGTAGGTAGGTGGTTAATTAACGTCGCACTGGAGCAACATAACGGGCTATTGGCGCCTGTCTGGGATCAATCCCGATGAAAAAGATCCAGTACATTGGGTTCTTAGTTTGAAGGTTTGACTGTTTAGTGATAAAAAGAGCTCAATGCTCTCTGTAAGGTGTAAGGCAATCATTAAAACTTGTTTTTTCTTCAATATTTTGGTTTAACCTTTCTGATAAGGAACTGCCTTTGATAAGTAAATCGTGTTCGATAAATGATAACTGAAGAACTATGCATAAGAAAGATATTTTTCTTTTCTATTTCCTTTCTGAGGGACTTCTAGGTATGAAAAATAATTATCAATATCGAAAGCACATAAAAAAATCAATAAAATCAACTTCCTTTATACTAATATGGATGACTTACAAAAGTGTATATCACTCGAAGCTTCGAGTATTGTCTGATAATACAACGATAACATAGCCAAACACTGATAACTTCAGTATTGTCCTGTGTACGATATCGAAAAATGTAACTGTTTAGTTGTTTGTTAAAGGAGATATTAAGGTTTGAAGGATATTGCTTACAGCCATATTGGAGGACAAAGAATTACATTTAATAGAAGGAAACGTACGTATTAAGCACAGACCAAAATGTAAAGGCCATTGCTCAAAGTTCACTCACCTTCACTTATACTTGATATATTCAACCACATATTATATAAATATTTTAATAGTGTTTTCCTAATGCCTGGACCCCTCTGGGGGCTTACTTTCTTTAACCCTCCTGGTGGTTGTCTCATCGAGGTACATTTTCATTAGCAAAATTAACCCAGATTTTGATGAACAAGATATATCTTCATTAGAAAAAAACCTGACCAGATTTTAATCTCGTCATCATAAAAAATACGGCAATATCTTGATAGCGAGGTATCTGGTCATTAGCAAAATTGGTCAGATCTTGATGGACGAAATATCTCGTCGAAATCACTTGGAGGGTTAAGTAAATACGGGCATCACAACCACGAGGTACCCTAGTGATCTGTCCTCCCCCCTTCGTTTTACCCTCGCCTGTTCTCTTACTTTTTGCTTTTCTTCCTCCTTCGTTGATTACTTGACGTTGTCTTGTGTTTGGCGCAGCTTGGCCAAATATGGCCCCTGCGCCATAAAACCCCAAACAACTAACCTAATGCCCGGCTATTTGAACATTACTCATTATGCACTACCAGGGCCAATTTCTTACCCTGGTGTGGACTTTGCGTTATCCTGGTGCACCACGAGGGTTGGGTTCGCGTTACACCTCACATACATGTGGGAATCTAAAGAGTGGCTACCAGATGGCGCTATGAGCCATTGAAAAACACCCTTGTGCTGACATCAATAGAGCCGTGGGTACGACTAGTGACGAGAAGTGTGTAATGTGTTCGGAGAGCACGAGGATGTGTCTTTCTCCTGGATTGTACTGTCTGCCCTGTTCGTCTTAATTAAATGTTGTCCACGAATGTGTAATAATTGCCTAGACATCGACGCAAACCCCACATACATGCCACAGATTCAAGGTATAACCCGTTTATAGAGGATGGTTAGGTTTCATGGCGCAAGGGGTTTATTCGGCCAGCCCATTTAACTATTCTAGTGGTTTATCTTCGTGTAGAAAACTGCCTTGTAGTGGCCAGCCTCTACAAGGCCAGACAAAACCTTTCCCTATTTAGATTTTCATTTCCCTTTAATAGGGATGTCATTCCAATAGGGAAGTTTTGTCTCGAATTGGCCAGATCTTAATGGACGAGATATCTCGTCATTGAAAAACTTGACCAGATCTAGATGGACCAGGTATCTTGTCGAAACCATTTGGAGGGTTAAAGAGAGGCCACACATTCGTTCCAGACGAACAAATATTTGTGCCCTTGCCTGAATTCAAACCAGGAACCTTTCGATCCCGAATCCAGCAATCTGACCACCCGAGAGATTGGTATTATTTTTAATGTGGTCTTTAAAATTGCAAATACGGGGTCACAATGACTCAGTGAGCTTGTCCACTACGTGAACAACCTGCGAGTCGTAGGTGGCTCAGGTTCGATTCTTGCAACTTATCCTGAGTGCATTTCTCTTTTCTGAGTCGGTAAAACCTTCCTTGTGTATGTAGTTTATTTGCTTGACGTTCTTTGGTGCAGCTTAGACAGATATGACCCTTGCGCCAGGACTCAACGAACTAAGACTGTAAATACACTATGTAGACAAAAGTGATTGGACATCTCAAGGTAGACACAATGGTGAGATACAGCAAATACTTATTCATAGAGACAAAAAAGGCTATAAGAGCACTGATCTCATTTACTAACAAAATGCCTTCCCTCAAAGAGCAAACCCACCTTGAATAGGTCGTCATCATAGCTGTTCGATCGGAATTATGAGTGTAGGTAGCATTGCTGATGTTAGAGAAAGTCCTAAATCGACTGTCTTTTGTGATTAATGCATGAAGGAAATTCGCTGCAGGAAGGCACCTCATCCTCTGTAAGACCCTCGTAGACTCGCCTCCTCCCAACTCACCAGTAGGTTTAGAGCTTTTGTTGGGAGGAGGGAGAGGACAATCGCCACAGCACACACACACACACACAGCCTGTAAGACCCTCGAAATTTCAATCCAGGGACCAGAGAGGAGTGCTGCAACAAAGTAGGACTTGTCCGCTGCATACCATAGTACAAGAATTACAGACGGCCACTAATGTGCATATGAAAATTTGGATACGAGCAATTCGTAGTGAGGCTCATGTATTTGGATTACATAGGCTAGTATAATCACTGTACAATCAGATCAAGTAGCCACAAATGCTCTAAGAACACTTTGTAGGGAGGTCCACGCACTTGGTCAACATTGGCGTGTATAATCGCTGTCCAATCAGGCCAGGTGGCCACAAATGCTCATGAACAAGTTTGGATAGGAACACTTTGTAGGGAAATCCACGCACTTGGTCAACATTGGAGTATCTAATCACTGTAAAAATCAGGCCAGGTGGCTACAAATGCTCTTGAGCAGGTTTGGTCAAGATCACTTCGTAGGGAGGCCCATACACTTGGACAACATAGGCGTGTCTAATCACTATCCAATCAGGTCAGGTGGCCACAAATGCTCATGAGCAGGTTTGGTCAAGAGCACTTCGTAGGGGCCAATGCACTTGGACAACATAGACGTGTCTAAACATTGTCTAATCAGATCAGGTAGCCACAAATGCTCATGAGCAGGTTTGGTCAAGATCACTTAATATGGAGACCCATGCACTTGGATAGCATAGATGTATCTAATCATTGTCCAATCAAGTCAGGTCACCTAATATTCATGTTCAGATTTGGACAAGAACTTTTCGTAGAGAGACCCATGGAATTGAATAACATAGGTGTACTTGGTGTTCCATATTACGTCCCAATGAGATGCATTTTATGTTAAGCTAAATGTAGGTGGAGGAACATGTTTTCTGTACGTGATGTCACTTGATTTGTTTTTCGAATACGATTTCATCCCATCGCCAATAAAAATTCCAAAAAATGAATTCCGAATTGACTGACACACGATAGCGATTGGTCAGCGCCAATTAAACACCAAACGACCAAAACGGCGATAAATTAAATTTTAAGGTAACCCCAATACAAATCGCGTGAGAGCATAACAGCAAATAAAATCTCCTTTTACGTCTTTTTTGTTTTACATGATCTCTCTTATTCTATTTACAAATTGAAGTGTGAACTTTTAAAGAATAATTTCAGAATAAATAATACCTTTATTAAGATCACTCCATAGGAAGTTAATTATATATCTTGTCAAATCAAATATCAAATAGTAATTGCATCGGAAATACTTAATAAGCTCATGGGAACATTGTGCTTTTAGCATTGGATATAAACGGTATATGATTATTATCTTGAAAGTCCACAATCCAGAATACAGGATTTCCTTTCACATGTTTGCAATAGGATTAAACGTAACAGTTTCGCGACATCTCGTGTATCTTCCCTGAAAGATAACAAGCGTCAAATAAATAATGCAGAGAACGTTCTCTTTCCTCTCAGTCTTTAAACATATGATAGTCCATCTGTGATCTTTTAAGAGCGTATCTCCAGAAGGTTCGTTGGTGACGAAGAACTTACACTTGAATCTGAAAGTAAATAAAGTACCATTTAGTAAATCAGTGGCTTCATTGCACTTTTATTCAGTAAATAATAAAGCATCACATTCCAACCAAGTTTAAAATTCGTTTCAAAATAGACTTGTATTGGCTCTATGAAACTTTTAATTTATTATTTCTATTTATTTAATTAAATATTTAATTTTATCTGAATAAATGTTTAATTAAAATTCTGAATAATTAACTGGGCCGCGGTAGCCAGTTGGAAGAGTAACGAATTAGCAACCGTAGGGTTTCGAGTTTGAAACTCGGTCCAACCAAAGACCGTCGTGTACATGGGGGCTTGTGCGCGTTAAATCTGTTGTGGCTTAAAATGTCCACATGTTGGCGTGGTGTGGATGGTTAGAGAGTGTGGTGCCAGCTCAGGTGTTGACCTCGTCATCTGACCGTGGTTCAATATTACGTGGTATTGTCCTAGGATCTTTTCCTTCGGGTTTGATCCCGGACCGTCGCAAATAGCCCTTTGTGTTGCTCCAGTGCGACGTTGATTAAGATACCTACCTACCTCCTGTAAATTTGAATTGAAACTTTCAGTTTGTATATTATATAGCGCAGTCGCATGAGGGGTTGTATGGTTTATTGCCTTTATTTGAATCTGTTTTATTAATTTTCGTAAATCACTATCTTTTTGCATTTCACCATACCTTCTGCATTTAGTTTGTAGATAAGTTTCAGAGTGGTGTTTTCGCAAAATTTGAAGTTTAATTTTTCTGGTGGTAGGACAACTGTAGGAAATGAGGGGGCCGCCAATCGTTTATTTTACACATTTATGTCAGGATAAGCAGCTTTTGTTTGGGAGTTCTTTAAGGAATCGCCTTCGGGTTTGATCCCGGACCGTTGCCAATAGCCCGTTGTGTTGCTCCAGTGCGACGTTAATTAAAAATACCATACGTACCTTAAGGAATCGATATCAATTAAATCCGATTTTTTTGCTCGAGAAATGCAGTGTTCCTATGAAGTTTAGCTGTGTATTTGTTTAAAAATTCGTGCGAGGAAAAATAGACCGTTTCAATAAATTTTTGGAAGTTGTAAGAAATTTAGATTGGGAGGAGTTTAAAATTGTCGAAAAACTTTAAAAGGATAATCATTTGTATGAATTTTTTCTATTTTTAAAATCTTTTTCGTTAATTTTTAATTACTTTCAGCCAAGCCTTCCTTGGCGACATAAAAACACGCCATAAAACACGACAAAGGTGTTGCCACAAAAAGTCTTTATACTAAAGCTGTACCCAGATTTAAGTTTAACTACACATAAAAAGATGTTAAATGTTACTAACCAATCGATGAAGTTCGAAGAGGTTGTCTTCCAGCTCTGTGCCTTTTCATAATTTCAGCAAGAAAAGTCGTCAAACACATAGAAATTATACACCCGCCTACAATCCCAATGATGGCCATAAGAAACATGGATATAAGGACAACAGTTCCTGGTGACGAATTCGATCCTAATAAAGGGAAACTGAAATTATGTCTTTAAATACTGAAAATTAAGTGTTTTGATATAGACAATAGCTAATAATTTTTAATTCTAAAATCAGAATTACTTTCCAGCGCTCACACTTTTGTTACAATAGTTTTTGTCATTGAAATCTTCAATTCACTGAATGAAAACTAGATGACTGATGGATTGAAGATATGAGTTACATCGTCAATTTTACATAAATACACTGGTGTACAAAAAATTACAAGATAACTTCTGTAGTTTTACAAATATTAAGATTTTTGAGAGATGTTCTTTATTTACACTATCCTATACAGGGTGTTTCGAAGAAATCTGATCGAATCGTAAAGAGGCACTAAATAAACATTTTCGTCAAAGAATGTGTGTCCGGAATTTCCGCGTTTAGATGGTAGAGGGCACTGTTTAGGTCAGTCGATAACATCGTTTCTGTGGCGTAGGCGTCAATCCCCGCTCGGATTTTCAACGGCATATATCACTGCACGAATTCGGAGGGATTTGGAACAATGGCGACGAGATGCCAAATCGGCTAACCAATTTTCGCAAGTCAATCAATAACCAAATCAGCGAGTCAATTTTTACAGAACGGTCACGTGACTACTAGTCGACATGTTGGTCACACTTTTTGAAGCTATTCTCAGTAGAAATGCTCAGTCTACTTGTATTTCGCGCTTATGGTGTCACTACCTTTACGGGGCTATCCAGAACTTTGGCGCTGCTGAGTAATCACAACGGTAAATGACTAGTGCAGGGTAAACAAGGCACCAACCGAACATGCAATGCATTCCATTCTATCTGTCGAGTTCAACGCAGGCTAAATTTGCCGGTGACGGTGGAAGGACCTACTAATCTACCAGATCGGGCTACATCTGAAATTACCAATCGGATTACATTATATCCGGGGCCGGCGTTTCCACGGGCTCCGGCTTTGATTTGGTCGATAGTGCAGCGGTCTTTAACCCTCAAAGTCTTTCGACGAGATATCTCTTACAAGATCGGGTTAATTTTGCTTCGGACCAGATACGTCGTCGAGGCAAAACTGCTCCATTACTCCAAAGGGAATGAAAATCAAAGTAAGAAAACAAAATGTCCCTTACTCGGAACTGGCGACTACTGGGAACAGGTTTTTGCAGCAGAAGCTGGCCACTACAGGGCAGTTTTTGATCCGATGATAAATAAGCAGGAGAGCTAAACAAGTAGGTCGTTAAATGAAGAGTCCTGTATATGGAAATTCTTTCTTTTAAATGGAAATTCTTTCTTTTAAAAAAAGGGGGCACACACACACACACACACACACACACACACACACACACACACACACACACACACACACACACACACACACACACACACACACACACACACACACACACACACACACACACACACACACACACACACACACACACACACACACACACACACACACACACACACACACACACACACACACACACACACACACACACACACACACACACACACACACACACACACACACACACACACACACACACACACACACACACACACACACACACACACACACACACACACACACACACACACACACACACACACACACACACACACACACACACACACACACACACACACACACACACACACACACACACACACACACACACACACACACACACACACACACACACACACACACACACACACACACACACACACACACACACACACACACACACACACACACACACACACACACACACACACACACACACACACACACACACACACACACACACACACACACACACACACACACACACACACACACACACACACACACACACACACACACACACACACACACACACAAATGAGGTTTTAAATGAAAATGCAACTGTTGGTGTGCATTTGACGAGTAGACTTTTGGTGGCAGAACCTGTGACGAAGGCTCTCCATCTCCGGTGAACTTGAAGGTTGGTTGGTTTATTTGGGTTTTATGGCGCAGGGGCCATATTTGGCCATACTGCGCCAGACTCAAGGCATACAATATCAAGTAATAGACATACACACAATGAACGGTTTTACCGACACAGAAAAGAGAAATACACCCAGGGAAGGAGAGCTTGAAGGAACTGAACGGCATTGAGTATTCAAAGCCTTTTTATAGTCGAGGGGATTTGGATGTCGAGAGCCAACAGGAGCATATGTTGTGGAAACTTGCATCGTCATTTGTTGGATGGTTTCTTTCGAAATAAATGCCGAAATTGCTATTCCGGTTGCGAGTTGTTAGCTCCAAGTCATAACGAATACTCCTTCTCAAACGTTATCTTTGTTTTACACATCAGATATAAAAAAACGAGCTAAATATTGTTTTTTAACCAGTATCGAAAGCTGTTGTCAAGCCATAAGTCCAAAAATTATAAACTTAATTTCATGAATGCTTTTGTCCAAAATGAATGAATTGTTTTGTTAAACTCACCGTCCTGTAATCTTACACATCGGTCTTCATCACTGAAATCACCACAATTGTTTATGTCATCACATGTCATGTACCTGTCAATGCAATATCCATTGGCACATCGAAAACCACGCAGTTTGCCACAAAATGTATCTAAAAATAAAAACTTCAATAAGCAGGTCGAAAAAGTTTCATATATTGTGTTGCTTCTACTTAACAACGAACACTTATAGCATATCCATACAATTACCTTTGTCAAAACAAAAAAATGTAATATCAATAACGATGTTTCAGTGAAATTAAAATACTCAAGCATTTTACTATTGGTTTGTTCACGCTAATGAATCATCGATTTGGAATTAATAACGCAGTCTAATAGTGATTTAGTTACAAGAACGAATCTGTACACAATCAGAATTAGTGAAGTGTGTAGTACGAATCTGGACACTATCAGAACTAGTGAAGTGTGTGGAGTACGAATCTGGACACGATCAGAACTAGTGAGGTGTGTAGTACAAATATGGACAAGATCAGAACTAGTGAAGTGTATACAGTTCAAATTTGGACACTGTCAGAACTAGTGAATTGTATGCAGTACGAATCTGGACAGGATCAGAAGTAGTGAAGTGTGTGTAGTACGAATCTGTACACGATCGGAACTAGTGAAGTGTGTGTAGTACGAATCCAGGATATCAATCTGGAGGGGGCTTTTTATCGTAAGATTTTTTTTATTTAGGGGTAATTTAAAATTTCTTTGAAATATAGAGTAGTTTTAGAGTGTGTTAATCAGAGATTAGTCTTAGAGTATGTTGCCCATGTGTTTCAAAGGGACTAGATTTAAAGTGTGTTACCTAGAGACAAGATTCAAAGTGTGTTACCTAGAGACAAGATTTAGAGTGCTACCTGGAGAATAGTTTAAGAGTGTAACCTAGAGACTAGTTTTAGAATGTATTACCAAGAGACCAATTTTAGAGTTTGTTACCTGGAGATTAGTTTTAGAGTGCGATATCTAGAGACTAGTTTTAGAGTTTGTTACCTAGAGAGTAGTTTTAGAGTGTGTTATCTAGAGACTAGTTTTAGAGTTTGTTACCTGGAGATTAGTTTTAGAGTGCGTTATCTAGAGACTAGTTTTAGAGTTTGTTACCTAGAGACTAGTTTTAGAGTGTGTTATCTAGAGACTAGTTTTAGAGTGTGCTACCTAGAGACTAGTTTTAAAATGACTAATCCAAGACGAATAGAAGCTGTATTGAAGGGAAAAGGTACCAACGTTTAATGAATAATATTTTATCCAATACAAGCAAATAAGAAATGGAGTACTCTTGTAAATGGGCTTCTGAAAGCAATGAATAAATTTTAATTAACTGTGAGGAGAAAAAATCAAAACAACTTTATACACGATTTTTAAAGAAGCAATCAATGAATTAAATAAGGATATTTTTTGCTTTTTATACGGTCTGAGAGGGGCTTAAGCCCCCATATCCCCCTCCATAGATGCGGCCTGTGGATAGGTTATATTGATATTTAAGTAACAGAAAAGAGTACCACACACTTTTACACACCATTTTCTGCTATCGTAAGAGATAAAGAGAATCCAATATAGTACAAAGGTTCAGGACCTCCAGCTTCGGTGACATACTGCAATAGGAACTGTTTCCCATAAAACTGCATTTCAGCATCACGCTCATACTTAGAAGCTATCATCATAGTTTCTTGGTTATTATGGTGTATTATCTGAAATGTAGCAATAGAGTTGCATTACTGGTCAGGATTTATTACTAATCGGTAAAATTAATTAAAATTTTTTTTTTTTCAAATTTCGAAAGCACCTCTTCGACAATAAAAGTAGTTTTTGTGTAAATCTAATTGTAGATGGCAAAAATGTTTTGTTGTGGAACGTGTTTTCTATACGTATTTTGGAAGAGATGTCATTTGGCTACATTTTAAAGTAACTTCGTTATCTACTGAGTGTGGGCATTGGATAACCAGAAGTAAAATCTTCGCCTTCCGGTGATTTGTTTGTTATACACTGACCCTTAGATTGCTTTTGTCCTCCGAATGGAAACGAACATTCATTATCTGATTCGTCCACGGAACGGGAGAAGATTCCCATCCATTGATTCACCATCTGATTGGTCCGCGCGGCATAGTAGTAGACTTTGGCGATTTCACCATTTTTGTAATCACTATAGAAATGCGCATTCGCACATCTACCCTATCATAACGATTTATATTGCCAAACGAGGTGATAAGGGGCCAAATCGGCCAAGTCAATTTTTCACAAAGCAGTCACATGATTACTAGTCGACATGATGGTCACACGTATTGAAGCTTATCTCAATAGCAAAGCTCAGTCTTCTTATATTTCACGTCTATGGTTGCCTAAAACATCCTACAAATACTCTATTCAATTCATCCGACATGTTGGTTACACTTTTTGAAGCTCCTCTCAATAGCAATGCTTAGTCTACTTATATTTCACTCCTATGGGCTTGCCTAAAACATCCTACAAATACTCTATTGAATTCATACCCAGAAATCTAGCTAAACACTTCACCTACCAATCATTAACGAGAAGGATTTTCAGTGGAAACAAAGCAGACGTAAAACGGAGATTTTAATTCATGTTATCAAAATTCTCTCGCATGATACATATCGGGGTTACCTTAAAATCTAGTTTAATCGCCAGCTTGGTGATGTTTGGCTTTTAATCTAATTGGTGCTGACCATTCAACTATTAGAATTCGAAATTCATTCTTTGGAATTTTTATTGCTGACGGACGTGCTGAAATGGTATTCGAAAAAAAGCCATGTGACGTCATGTCTGGAATACGTACAGGAAGCAGGTCCCGCTCATAGACGTAAAATATGAGTAGACTGAGCATTGCTGTTGAGAGGAGCTTCAGAAAGTGTGACCAACATGTCGACTAGTAGTCACATGATTGTTATGTGAAGAATGGACTTGGTTGGTCAATTTGGTATCTTATCGCCTCGTTTGGCAATATAACACCTTATGACAGGGTAGGCGTGTGAACGTGCATTTCTATAGAGTGGCGACAAAAGTGGTAAAATCGCCAAAATCTACTCAAAAGACCAATCAAATGATGAATCAATGGATGAACGTCTTCTCCCGTTCCATGGACAAGTCAAATGATGAATGTTATGTTACGCCCAGCAGACGAAGTAGTCTAAGGGTCACGTTACTACTAGTTTTGGTCATATGATCCTGGGCATATAAAAAAGGTTTCCATTGCTTACTATACTTTTACATTTCCTCTATGGACGTAACCATAGGCTTTTTCTATCAACTTCCTGTAAGGAACCATACAGGAACCATACGAAGTAGTCTATGTAAGTATATTTCACGTCTATGGTTGCCTAAAACATCCTACAAATACTCTATTCAATTCATCCGACATGTTGGTTACACTTTTTGAAGCTCCTCTCAATAGCAATGCTTAGTCTACTTATATTTCACTCCTTAAGGGTCACGTTACTATTAGTTTTAGTCTCACGAACCTGGGCACATAAAAAGTTCCATTAATCACTCTACTTTTATACTTCCTGTATGGTCCTCTCCACCCTTTCTTTCCACAATTACTTGACATTGCCTTGTGTTTGACGTAGCTTGGCCAAATATGGCCCTTGCACCATAACCCCCATAACCCCTCCCCCCCCCAAAAAAAAAACCAACCAAACAATTCCTCTTTCTTTCCCTTTCACGACGTTTTTCACTTGATGTTGCCTTGAGTTTGGTAAAGCTTGGCCAAATACGGTCGTTGCGCCATAAAACCTAAAACTAGCCAAACAAGCAATCCAAAACAAATTAGATATATTTTAACGGTATACATTCTTTGGTTGTGTTTTGAAAAAATCTAATTCGCTTTCTGACATGACTGAGTAAAGGAGTTAGCAGAGAGAACTTGCGATCTATTTTTAATAAAAATAGGACTAAAATCAAGAGATGACTACGAATGAATAAATCCAATAAAATGCATTAAAACTCATTAAACACATTAAAAATGCATTAAACACATTAAAAAGTTAAAATCGCAAAAGAAACTATTATATTCGTTAACCCTTTAAGTGGTTTCGATGAAACATCTCGTCCATCAAGATCTGAACAATTTTATTAACGACGAGATATCTCATCAGAATATTGCCGATTTTTTTATGATGAAGAGATCAAGATCTGATCAGTTTTCTTCTAATGACGAGATATTTCGTCCACCAAGATCTGATCAGTTTTTGATAATGTCGAGATATCTCGTCGAGACAACCATCAAGAGGATTAATTATACTTACTTTGAGGTAGTCTTGGTAACCGACCCTGAATTGGATTCTTTTTACACTTAAAATGAAATCATAGGAAGAAGTATTAAGGCGTATTCCTAAATTACATGTTATGCCCCTGGAATATGATCTTGTACTACTTGCTTCGAAGTATTGGACGGATGAATAGTTGAAAAATTCTTTCGGTCCACTGAAGAATTTTTCACTGAAATCTGTGAACCTACAGATATCTTCTAGATCTATAAAATAATTATACAATTATAGAATCATGAGCATAAAAAAGAGTTAGAATTGTTCCACTAATTAAAGTTCTGTGAAAAAGTCAGCAAGATAAAGATAAACATATTGCGCGTAATTGTGTAGGTTGCATGAAAGAGCAAGTCAATAAGAAGCATAAAAAAGTGAGTTTCCGAAACTATTTTAGTCCTGTTTCACAAAATATCAAATAATGCTCTGAGAAATAGTAAGATAAAGATAAGTACAGGGTGTTATCAAAATAATGGAAACACACTGGATTTATAAGGAATCCTTTACTAATATGGCGTAGGACCGCCTTTGGCATGTAATACAGCTTGGATTCGCCTGGGAATCGAATCATACAAGTGCTGAATAGTGTTTAGAGGAATATTGTACCATTCTTCATGGAGATATTATAAAAGTTCCGTGAGAGATGCCGGTGGAGGATATCGATTCCGGATTGAACGCTCTAAAATAGACCATAACGGTTCGATTATATTGAGGTCGGGAGACTGTGCTGGCCAAGGTAGATGTTTCAGTTCATCCTCGTGTTCATCAAACCATGATTGGACCAGTCCCGCTGCATGAATAGGAGCATTATCATCCTGGAAAATTCCATCTCCTGCAGGAAACAAAGTTTGCATCATAGGATGGACCTGGTCAGCTAAAACTTCTCTATACTTCTCCCCAGTGATCCTTCCTTTCAGGGTTACGATTGGGCCAGCAGAAAACCACGACATGGCTGCCCATACCATGACAGATCCACCTCCATGCTTGACAGTTGGAAGGAAACAATCACGATCATACGCTTGTGCATGTGTCCTCCAAACGTGCACCCGTCCTGTTGTGGGGAAAAGTGTGAAAGATGATTCGTCTGACCATATAATTGTCTTCCACTTATCAATCGACCAGGTTTTGTGGTTGTGGCAGCACGGTAGACGACGTTTGGCATTAACATCTGTGACAAGTGGCTTGGCAATTGCTACTCTGCCGTAAATGTTCTGTTTATGAAGGTACCTCCTAACTGTAATTATTGACACTGGAGAATCCAGATGCTGATTGAGCTCTGCGGTCACTTTGGCTGCAGTTGTTTTCTTTTTAGACATTACAATCCGCTTCAATACCCGTTGGTCTTTTTCACTCAGCTTCTCCTTCCGTCCACTATTTTGCTTTGCCGAGCTTGTCTTGCCGCGCTGTGTGTACGCTGTCATGACTTTAGACACCGTACCTCTAGAAACGCCTAAAAGCTGGGATGTTTCGGTCACAGTTGCTCCAACTAGTCAGGCTCCTACAATTTGGCCTCTTTGAAAGTCTGTGAGGTCTGACATTTTAAGCTTTTGACAAAAATCCACGACGTATACAACTTCACTAAAGCTACCTGATACTACCATGATATATAGTACTTTTTATATTAAAAAAAACTGGTAGCTAGGATTATATTTTAATGCTTACGAAGCGCATTCTTAAATGTCACTTTTATTCACAGGTGTTTCCATTATTTTGATAACCACCTGTATATTTCCGTGAGTGTAGGTTGCATAAATAGGCATAAAAGAGAGTCAATAAGCATAAAAGAGCGAATTAATAAGCATAAGAAAACGAATTTGCCCGAAGCTACTTTTAGTCCTGCTCCACAAAACATCAAATAATGAGAAATAGTAAGATAAAGATAAGCATATTTACGTGACTGCGTAGGGTGCATAAATAAGCATAAGAGAGTCAATAAGCATAAAAGAGAGAGTTTCCTAAACTATTTTAATCCTGTAATTGTGTAGGTTGCATAAAAGAGCGAGTTTCTCCGAAACTACTTTTAGTCATGTTTCATAAAATATCAAACAATGCTCTGAGAAATAGTAAGATAAAGATAAGCATATTTACTTGACTGTAGTTTGCATAAATAATCATAAGAGAGTCAATAAGCATAAAAGAATGAGTTTCCTAAACTAATTTCAATCCTGCTCCACAAGATATGAAATAATATTCTGAGAAATAGTAAGATGAAGATAAGCAAATTGTGCGTAATTGTGTTTGCTGCATAAAAGAGAGTCCATAAGCATAAAAGAGCGAATCAATAAGCATAAAAGAGCGAGTTTCCCCCAAACTACTTTTAGTCCTGTTTCACAAAATATCAAATAATGCTCTGAGAAATAGTACTATAAAGATAAGAATATTTCCATGACTGTGTAGGTTGCATAAATAAGCATAAAAGAGAGTCAATAAGCATAAAAGAGCGAATCAATAAGCATAAAAGGGCGAATCAATAAGCATAAGTAAGCGACTTTCCCCAAAACTACTTTTAGTCTTGCTCCACAAAATATGAAATAATGAGAAATAGTAAGATAAAGATAATTATATTATGTGACTGTGTAGGTTGCATAAATAAGCATAAAAGAGCTAGTCAATAAGCATAAAAGAGCGAGTTTCCTAAACTATTTTTAGTCCTGTTACAAGATATGAATTTACTTGTAGGTTGGTAATTCTGGCATTGGATCTCTAGGGACATATTCCGCCAAGCACACCGTAAATAGTAAAATAATCAAAAACCTTTCCCAATTTAATAAATTATCGAATTATTATTTAATAAGATAAAATTCATTAAGATATAAAAAATGAATGCTCTGTGAAGATATCAGCAAGATAAACATAAGCATATTATACCTGGCTGGGTAGGGTTCATAATTAGGCACAAAAGAGTGAGTTTGATAAATTATTTTTATCCCTGTTCCACAAGATGTGCATCCCTTCCCTAGTTGTATGAATGTATGCTGTAGGTTTAATGAATCTTGTAGATTTGGTATCAGTAAATTAGGCATGTTTTGTATGGGGAAACTCTTATTTATCCGGCGGCAGGTGGTCTGGACTTAAAGTCGAAATTAATGTCATGGATTCATTCGAAAAACAGTCCCCCTTGCTTACTTTGCCAAAATTATACTGCCGCGGTAGCCCAGTTGGTAGACTCGAAACTCGATCCAATTACAGACCGTCGTGTCGTGGGGGCTGGTGCATGTTAAATCTGCTGTGGCCTCAAATGTCCTGACGTTGGCGTGGTGTGGAAGTTTGGAGAGTGGGGCGCCAGCTCAGGTATTGTCATCCGACCGTGTTTCAAAGTTACGAGGTGTACTCGGATCTTTCCCTTATCGAATGATAAAAACAATTTCATGAAATCATTGATGAATCCCAAAATATATTCATATGAATTACACTACGGAATATTTCACCAAGATGAATAAATCTTTTATTTCCAATAATAAGGTTTTTTCATGCGTACGTAACAGTTATAAACTTCTATAACCATATGTTATATGATAAGCATTTTATGCCCAGCTATATACAGGTGGCGGTAGTGTTTCTGTAACGGAACATGTTTCCTGTACATATCCCGAACGTGACGTCACTTGGCTTGTTTTTCGAACATGATTTCAGCACGTCGCCAACAAAAATTCCAGATATTGAATTCCGAATCCATATGATTGTTGATTGGTCAACACCAGTTAGATTAAACGCAGAATGTCACCAAAACAGAGGTAAACTACATTTTAAAGTACCCCAGCATGTATCATGAACGTGGCTCAAAATTACGTGGTATTGTCCTCCATCTTTCCCTTTGGGATTGATCCCGGACCGTCACCAATAGCCTGTTGTGTTGCTCCAGTGTGACGTTAATCAAAATACCTACCTCTCATAGTTATGTAATTACAATCGAAAATAAATTATCTCACATATTTGGAGAATCTACTCATAAAATAAAAAATAAATGATTGAATTTTCAATAGTATTTGAAAAAACTATTAAGATATTGCAAATATTCTTTTTTTAAGTAACACTAAATAACGAAATACAGATTTTTTAATGAAGCTACACAATCTAATCGAAAACAATAATTTCCAAGTGGGGACCATATAAAAATTTAGTAGATTTAGATACATTGAATATAATGAACATTTATAACATAAATACAAGCAATAAATAGCTACTTAGTTTACACTTTGACGTGTCGAATACACTCTGCACATACAGGATTTCCAACAGTATTAGACAAAACATTAAGATATTACAAATGTATGTCCTTTTTTAAGTAACGCCTAACATAATGAAATGCTGATATTATAATAAAGCAACAGAATCCAATCGAAAATAAGAATTTTCAAGTGGGGACCATATAAAAATTTAGTAGATATAGATACATTGAATATAATGAACATTTATAACATGAATACAAGAAATAGTCTACTTACAGTATACACTTTGCACGTGTAGAATACATGTTGATACAATACCTAGAATAAAACATTTTAAGTGGGTTCGACTGGCCATACTCACATACAACATCGAGATGACGCTTGTGAGTATATCCATTCGTTTTCAACCTCAAGAGGTATAGATAACAACTCACGCAGTATAGATGTATTCAGTCATATCAAAACAAGCGAATTTCTTTGAAATGGCGAGCGTTTCTTTTATCAGAAATAAAAATTCATTTCAGATAAATGTTTTGGTTGCTAAGAGAATAAAATTGAAAATAAAATATAAACGAGGGAAAAAATATACGTTATCGAATTATGCTGTTTTATTAAGGTGTATGTATATGTTGCCGTAAAGCTCAAAAGCCGTTAATGTGTACATTACCTAGGTAATCTGCAGATTAGCTGATTTGTTCAGTTAAAGTGCGGAATCATCTACAAAATAAGAGTTTTCCGCACTTAACCTAGGTAATGTGCACATTAATGGCTTTCGAATCGTTAAAGTGCAAAATTTGGTCTCTAATTTCCTTTCTCTCCTCCTTCCGCTTTCTAAAGCTCGTGTCGCCGGCGTTTGAAAAATAAATAAATAAATAATATGTTTCAACAATTGTCAGTATATTTTATTTACATCTACTGATTATTATATTAAATTACTTATAACTTTATGGGATAAAAGCATAGCGTGTTTTTCAATTAGTAGTACCTAGTGTACTGAGTATTAATTTAAGCGTACAAAAACGTTGCCTGTTCGAGCAAAGATCTTATTTTCACTTTAACGAGTGCCTAGTAAGTAATGTGCAGATTATCTAAGTGATCAGCAGATTACCTAGGTAATTTGAGAAATGAAACAGTTTTCCGCACTTTGACGGATCGGCGTAGTTAATCTGCATATTACCTAGGTAATCTGCAGATTACCTGATTTCCGCACTTTAGCGGTAACATATACACTCGAAGATATTTTTGAAATTTTGACTAAAAAATCCAGTTTTTTACAATAGGTCATTGGTTTGTGCTTAAAATCATTTCAGTATGAAAAAATCAGATTAAGCTAATCATTAATTTCTAATTTCGATATAATTAGCCGATTAGCATGTTTTTCGAACAGTGATATCAAATTCTAATTTGTTCAGAAAGACAATTCCTGTTGGAAAATTTTCCTTTGTTATTCACGTTTTGATCCTCAATCAAGCTGCTCGAGGGAATAGGTTTTACAATTTTTCATCAAAACGTTTAAAAAAATCAAGATTTTTTCAGGAATTTTCATTTAAAAATCAACTAAAAATTCATTTCTTAACTAATCACTCTGAAAGTCAAAACATCAACTGTATTATACATATTATAATATAAAAAGGAATTATAATAGATCAATTCTTTGTTGAGTTATCACCGTTTGACAAACCATATTGCAAAAACAGTTCTTCAGAAATCAAGTTTAAAGTTTTGCAAACATGTTTGCACATGGTAACAGAACCTAACGAAAACCCTTGTAACTTGAAAATTATTTCGAATATTTACAAGAATTTAGTATCGTTTAAAGCTAAGGAGTTGGAAAATATTTTTAAGCAATAAAAAAATAGATATTAGGGTCGATTTTCGAGATTTTCTCATGAATGCAAACACCTTAAAGGAAGTAAAAAATGGTAATTAACTGGATAAATGGCGAAAAAAATACAAGTTGCATTTGGACTGCAACAATGTAGTGGTTGAAATTCAGTAATTTGTAATTATATTTTAATTAAAAACTGTAAAAATAAGTTTTGAAAGTAATTTTAAATTGGATAATTAGATTTTTTGTAGTAATCACATAGTTGTGATGTAGTAAAACCTCGATAAGTATACGAGGCTTTTCTGTCAATCTAATTGTGGTGGCGGTTGTGTTTTAGCGGACGTGGCTCCTGTACGTGATGTCACTTGTCTTGTTTTCCGAATCCGATTTCAGCACGTCGCAAATAAAAATGCCAAAGAATGAATTCCGAATTGATGTATGATAGTTGATTGGTCAACGCCAATTAGATTTAACGCCAAACACCGCTAAAACGGAGATAAAACTACATTTTAAGGTAACCCAACTGTGTATCGTGTGGGTGATAGGTGTACTTCCATAGTAACGGCTCGGGATCAAAACCTCCACATTTTTGACTGACCGACGGTCGTAAATCACGAAGCATCTATCGGGAAGATCTCCTTCACGTCCAGATGGTTTTTAAGGGGTGCACGATGGCTCTCTTTATTAACCCTCCAAGTGGTTTCAACAAGATATCTTGTTCATTAAGGTCTGTTCGAGTTGTAGGCGGTGCAGGTTCGATTCCTGTCGGATGCCTTCCTCCCTAGGTGTATTTCTCGTTTCTGTGTCAGTAAAAACTTTCATTGTGTGTGTATGTCTATTGCTGATATTGTATGTCTTGTGGCTGGCGCAAGGCTTGCGCCAGATAGGGCCCTTGCGCCATAAAACCCCAAATCAACCAACCAATCATCAAGATCTGATTAATTTTGTTAATGACGAGATAAATCTTTATCGATATTGCCGATTCTTTTATTCTGACGAGATCAAGATATGGTCTGTTTTCTTCCAATGACGAGATATCTCTTCCATCAAGGGAGGGGGAGCGGTAGCCCGGTTGGAAGAGCAAAGGATTAGCAATCGGAGGGTGTGAGTTTGAATTCAGCAAAAGAAGTTGTGTACAAAGGGGGCTGGTGCACGTTAAGTCTGTCGGTGTCTCAGATGTCCTCACGTTGGCGTGGTGTGGAAGTTTGGAGTGCCAGCTCAGGCGTTGCCTTGTCATCTGACCGTGGTTCGAAATTACGTGGTGTTGTCCTCGGATTTCCCTTTGGGATTGATCCCGGACCGTCACCAATAGCCCGTTGTGTCGCTCCAGTGTGACGTTAATTGAAATACTCCCACCCCCTATTAGTTAAAAACCGACTAAAGTTTCGTTAACTTTTGGTGAATTTTCAAAAAAGTCGTCAAAATTTGGGGGGGTATTTCAATTAACGTCACACTGGAGCAACACAATGGGCTATTGGTGACTTCAAAATTTGGGAAAAAGGAATTTTTAGACGATTGTTTTTCAAAACATACCCCTAGTCGCCAAGGTTAGAAAATAGTAACAAAACATCGCCAATGGTTGCCCTGAAATAATTACTATTGCGATCGCCCATACGTGATTCGGAATATAGCGGCCCCTTCGTCGGCGAGCTTTGCCAATTTTGTACAAATGGACTTCCGCAAGGTCACCTGCCCATCACCTCAGTCGCAGTATAGGTGACCATAATTACTTTCCTTTTCTGTCCGTAGTGGAGCAACACTACGGGCTATTGGCGACGGTCTGGGATCAAACCCCAAAGGAAAGATCCGAGGACAACACCACGTAATTTTGAATCACGGTCAGATGACGAGGTCACACCTAAGCTGGCACTCCACTCTCCAAACTTCCACACCAAGCCAACGTGAGGACATGGCAGATTTAACGTGCATCAGCCCCCAGGTATACGACGGTCTTTGGTTGAATTAAGTTTCAAACTCGAAACCCTCCAGTTACTAATCCGCTACACTTCCAACCGGGCTACCTTTGGGATTGATCCCGGACCGTCACCAATAGCCCATTGTGTTGCTCCAGTGTGACGTTAATTGAAATACCCCCCCCCCCCCAACCGGGCTACCGCGAACCCAGCTTTAATAGCATAAATTCAAAAAAATAGTAAAAATTAGTCTTCTCGCCAAGCATATTTGAGTGGTACATATTTATAGTTGCCACCGCAGTACATCCTTGGCGCAGGATCTTCAAAAAACGCTGTGGAGTAGAAGTAGATGGTAGGTATTTTAATTAACGTCATACTGGAGCCCGGGATCAATCCCAAGGCAAAGATCCGAGGACACCACGTAATTTTAAATTAGTAGAAAGCGTTTGGTGTAGCTTAGCTCAAAATAAATAGTTCACATTGTCAACGGTTGCGAGTTCGAATCCAGCCAAACACCGTCGTGTACAAAGGGGGCTGGTGCACGTTAAATCTGTCGTGGCCCCAAACGTCCTCACGTTGGCGTGGTGTGGAAGTTTGGAGAGTGGGGTGCCAGCTCAGGTGTTGCCTCGTCATCTGACCGTGGTTCAAAATTACGTGGTGTTGTCCTCGGATCTTTCCCTCTGGGATTGATCCCGGACCGTCACCAATAGCCCGTTGTGTTGCTCCAGTGTGACGTTAATTGAAAATACCAAATACCACATTGTCAACGGAAAAAAGTATTTGTTTTGCCTCGCTCAAGCGAATCAGAATATTTATATTTACCAAACTTTTTAGATATTGAAGAGTAAGTATTAGGTCGAAGTCAAACGTTTCCCCAATGAAGAAAACGTGAATTCGAGAGTAAGCACGGATTTATGTTGTTGGTTCAAAACGAGGGACTAAATTTTTGTAAATATTAAAACTTTCGAAGTCGCTCAAAACTTTGAAAACAGGAGTTTTTAAGACTTGCTTTAAGATACCCCTTGTCCCGAAGGTTGAAAAATAGTAGCAAAAAGTCGCCTTTTAGTTAGCCCTGGGATAAAATAAACCTCTGCACACATCATTTGATATTTTGTACGAGAAAGAATGAATTTTTGTGTCTATAATTACTAAGAATTTCGATTTGTTATATCAGCTACCATATATTAATAAAAATACAGGATGTTTTGTCCTAGACTTTAGGGGGTAATATTTAACAAAATTAAACTGTATTCACATACAGATGAATGTATATCAGCACAACCCATATGCATTATAAGATACACAAATGAGCAAATACATGAAAATTTTTAGTATGCCCAGTTTTTAGTGTGGCGATAGCTCTTTTGCAATATTCAGTGGAATGTTTCAGCTTCAGTCAGATGAAACATTGGGTGATTCTGCACACATCTCTCAGGGTACTGTGCATGATAGAATCTTGCAGCGGCTCGTCCTTTTCCGTTAAGTCCCATATTCAGGTGTTTGTCATCCATCTCAACATTCTTGAAATTGTTACCCACACGAAATAGGGATTTAAAATGGCAATGGTCCAGAATTTCATTCAGGAGGGAGGTATAGTAAGCTTCTTTTAGGGAGATTGATTGAAATAATTTTTAAAACAATAAGGTTAAGTTATCCTAATTAGTACTTTATAAATTAATGATAAAATGCAATTGTGATATTATATCAATAAACCAATTATATTTGGAATATAACTTTTTCACAATGCATTCCTTCATCGTGAATTTAATTTTTAGAATGGCATTTTTCTACATTTTCCTAATTAGAAATTTTTTAAAATAGGAAAATGCATAGATTAAAAAAATATTTTAACATAATAGACATTAGAATCAATTGCATTCTCATTGAAACTATTGAAAACAGAATAAGTTCTTGAACAAGCTACATGAAAAAAAATGTATTTCCTAAATGCAATTCTGCACAATTCAACCTGTCTTTTTGCTTTTTCAGTTCAGTAAAAATAGATTAACAAAAACAAACTTCTCCAGTTTGGTGAGCTTAAACATGCTATACATCATCATTTGTAATAGTAAAATCCAGGATATTAGGGCTGGCCTTCCTATTTCCAGAAGTTATTGAAGAAACAAATATTTCTTGCTATTCCAAAATCTATACTGGTTTAATTTCAATTTTACTATTCAAAATGACACCATTTGTAATAGTAAAACTAAGCCCCCTTCCACCATGGTTGCCAATTATTTCTTAATTCCATTTCTTACAATTTCCCACACAAGAGATTCAACAATTCAAGATTCAAACTCATAACAAACCAGACAATGCACAATTGTGCTGCTTAAACACAATGCACCTTCTATGTGAGAATATGACTAACAAAATTTCGAGTTCAAAAATGGAATGGAATCAACAAATAAAAACTTAATATTTCTCTCGAAATGCTTTATTATAAACATGATTTAGAAATATGAGTACATTGAAAAACTCAATAAGTAATTGAAATGGAAAAATTAGAAACCGATATACATGTATGAATTTTTACATTTGTTATGATTATTCTTTTAACGAGATGAACTTAATGAACGACGGCGCATTGGTCTTCGACGAATGGGTGATCTAGATCTGCTTCTGCGTCTAGGGGATCTTCGACGATAAGGTGAGCTAGAACAAAGAAATTAAAAAAAAATTTAACCTGAGATAATAGACATAAAAAGAAAAATAACAAGAGAATAAGGGAGAAAATGACTTAAATAGTTATTGAACATTTTGTGATACCAACATAATAAAGAAATTTTTAGCAGTACCACTGGGAAAAAGAGTTAAAAAATTTTTTCAGTAGTCGACAAAAACACCTGATTAAATAACATGTGTATAAAATAGTACCAATTTTAAAGGCAGGTCAAATAAGACTTCCTGAATAGTTAATTGTATATAAAGCAACTGAATTCGGACCAAAAGAATGCTATTTGCCTCAATATGCATTTGGCAATATATTAGTGAAAAGGGAACCAAATGTGCAATTATTCATTACATTTTGTTGCTGAGTGTTGTTTTTAATTTATGTAGAATGAGTAATTCTTTCCATTTGAAATGGTGAACAGCTAATGAGTAAGAAAATATTAGGGGATATTGCATCGAGCAAAAAGAAAGACCAATTAAAGGTATGGAAAATGTTTTCGAATTAAATGTACACTATGTATTAACCTTGCTTTTGTTTAATAGATAAGCTTATGGATTCAAATGAAAAGGATCCAGAATAAGTCTTGTTTACATATTCAAGAGGGAATGATAGAATCGCGTTCATTTTGATGTGTATCAATTTGAATTATCCAATACTTATAATTTTATTTTGTTCTGTCTAAAGAAATTTATCTTGTTTGAGTTTTGCTCCTGTTAAGTACCAGTTGCTGCTCTACTTGCACAACAAATAATTACCCCTATAGAAATGGTTTTAATAGTTAATCATTTTGGCTGGTGATCATTTTTGGTAGTCAGATATTTGGTTGGTTTTATGAGCCAATGCTATATTTGGTCAAGCTACAACAAACACAAGACAGATTATACCAAGTAATTATGAAAACAGGAGGAGAGGAGAAAGATTGTTTGGGCATCCTGGGGTCAGAACCCTCATGTTTACCAGAGGCAGTAAATCCTACGGGAAAAGAATAGATCACTAGGGTACCTTGAGGTTGTGATGCCTGTACACAATCTAAAGATGTGCCCCTGAGGGGTACTCAAATGGAAAATTTATTTACTGTAGCATAGAATGTTTTCTCATAAAATATATAAAATCTGAAGCAGTTGACGTCTGCAAAAAACAAGACAAAACACATTTTGTACAAAATGTACAATTTTTGTTGGATGCTAAGTAATCAACGAATCTATTTCTTATTTATCAACTACATATAAACTAAGTTTTTATCATATTATTTGCAAACAATTTTTTCATATTTTTTCACGCCTAAAAATATTTCCAAAATTGGCTAAGTTTACAGCAGAGAATAACTTGACAAAAAACTTTCTGATTATTCTAATAAAAGTTTATGAACATACAACTAACTATTTGATTAACTCCTCATTCACCCTAAGGTAAATTTAACGATCATTAGCCATATGATAGGGGATATAAAAGAGACTATTATAAGAACAAACATGGTATTAGCCTCATTGCATAATGCTGAACAATAGAAAGATCTTAGATTGGGGTTGCCATAATTACATTAAATTATGAAACAGCAAAATTCTTATATATAAAATTCAAACAAACATTTTCCTGCTGCCCGAGGTGCAATTTCAGAAATGTAAAGCATTTCCCAATAAATTATACTGTGTACAGCACAAATTAAAAATTTTAAATGATTATACATGAAATTAATATGAAACATTTTTTTACATACTGCATTCGGCGTCTTCTGTCTCCACCTCGAGCATGATAGGGCGGCGTATACCGCCAAGAGTTATATGGTCGATTTCTGACTGGTGAAGGACGTCTTACAGGTCTTTGTTTAAATAACAAAACAGGTGCTACAGTTATTTTCTGCCCATCAATTTGTCCTAAATTTATAAAAATAAATTTATAACCAAACAAGGATTTGTTTTCAATTCACTTAAATAACTTATATTTGAATACATATAAAATTACATAAGACTTCATTACCATATCCATCAAGTTGGATGGATATGAACACATTCCTTTTACAAGTAAAACTTCAATGAGATTAAACTTTAAACATATGTAAATGTTATTTCAGCACTTCAAAATCAGATTTTGTGGAAACTAAATTAATTAGTTACAAATTGTGTAATTTTAAAGGAGACTAAAAAGTTTTTGTTTACATACAATTTTAACCCAAGGTGAAATAAAAACACATCCATTGAAGATAAAATATATGAATTAATATCAAATTATGTGTGGTAAGTGCTTTATTGAATAAGAAAATATAAAGAACTATTTGAAAGCAAAAGGAAACTCATAAATTAGTTAAACTATCTAGTGGTGAATCTTGGTTTAGACATTTCATTAATGTGGAAAGAGACATTTAACAACCAACTTGATTTATCCATTTTAATATTATTATTTTATCTAAAGTGACTAATTTATAGTGCACTAAAATAATAATTAAGAACACTACTACTTTTTAAATGATTGTTCATTTAAAAAGTTTTCCAATAAATCCTGAAAAATAGCTTAGTCACAAAGGGCCATTTTACGATTCTTAAAATCTTAATTTGAATGAACTAGAAGCATTTAAATTGAATTGAACTGTACCAACTCATAAGTTCTAAAACCATATACACAATGACCAGTATGTGTGTTATCAACTACTAAACCTGGTTGCTGTACCCAAGCGATAGAACAGCAATGACATATATCTTAAAAGAAACACCAAGCAGAAATTCTGAGTTCCACAAGTTTTCATTTGACAGAAACCAAATCAAGCAAATGAGTATTTTGGAAAGTACACTCACTGCCAAAAGTTAAGCACGGAGAGGAAAATGGTTAATTTCCGGAAGCCAATCTGAATTTGAGAGGCTGCAGAGGTATGCAAATATGTTCTGTAACAGCCAATCACGGTTTCGTGTCAAGAAATATGAAAAAAAAAACCAGGCAGTCGTATAAGAAGCCAGCATTATGAAGGGTTAGAGGAGTTTCATGTAAGTGCTGATAAAAAGTGTTTAGAACTTTTGTACAATTAGTTTTCAAGACAGACATGATTCTATGGCTTCCAGAAGACGAATGGCAGATAGTGATCACTGGCGTTCTGTGGGACGCCTTGAAGCAGGACAATCAATCAGATGTTGCTCTTTTCTTCGGCATTCATCATTCCGTCATTTCACGATTGTGGAAACAATTCCAAACAAGCCAAACAGTTGTCCGAAGACCTGTGGCCGGTCGCCCAAAGGTTACGACCCCCGCAGAAGATAGATATATTGCTGTTTTAGCCAAGCGGAATTGAAGAGCGACTTCCACACGTGTGACATCTATGGTTGCAGCATCCATTGGTAAGACTATATCTGCCACTACTGTTCGCCGAAGCCTACACATGAATGGACTGTACGCCCAGGTACCACGAGTTTGTGTTTCTCTATCCGTCCAATCCAGAGGGGCACGATTAAAGTGGTGTCGGCAACATATGAATTGGTCTGTCTGATTGGGCCAACGTTATGTTCACGGATGAGTCGAGATTTGCCCTGGAGCCAGATGACAAGCGCGTAAGGGTCTGGAGAGAACAAGGCACACGCAATCGGCCCCAGAACATTATCAAGCATCACGCATTCCAAGGTGGGAGCATCATGGTGTGGGCAGGGATTTTGTTGGGATATCGCACCGACCTGCATATCTATATACGGGGTTCTTGACGGCTGTCCGGTATCAGGATGAAGTCCTAGAACCTACTGTGAGATTGTACGCTGCAGCAGTTGGTCCTGCTTTTGTTTTAATGGATGATAATGAATGTCCCCATCGAGCCAACATCGTCGACGACTACCTGGAGAATGAGGGGATTGCGTGTATGGATTGGCCGGCGTAGTCGCCCGACCTAAATCCCATTGAAAATCTTTGGCATGTTTCCTACCCCCAGTCACTCTCAGAGTTGCAAACTGCTCTATAGGAGGAATGGCGGTTACTTGACTCTGGGGTGGTTGATCACCTCATGGAAAGCATGGTCACATGCTGCAAACTTTGTATGAGGGGTGGTCACATACCTATTAATGTCGGTTTTGAATTTAAGCATAATTTTGTTAATGACTCCAATATGACTTCATCTTATAATTTATGAAAATTCAATATTGTTTTCATCTTTGTATGTAATTCTTTGTTTTGTTTCATGCATAAACATATTTGCTACTTTCCTGCCGGATTTTGTGTCAATCAAAGCTGTAAATGTTGATTTTTTCGCATTTTACCCCTTCGTGTTTAACTTTTGGCAGTGAGTGTATATGCAATCATCGTATTATTATGACTGCAATATTAAATAGAAAGTTGTTTTAGTAGCAAGTCTGTAATATTTAACATTTTACTATCGCATTTTATCAATGACAACTGACCAAATTAAAATTATATTCCTAAAACTATTCTTTATGAGTAAAGCTTACCATATTGTATTTATTCAACAAGAACAGTTTATAACTCAAATTTGTATACAGTATATAATTTGAGAAATTAGCAGATGACTGGTCTCCCTTTGATCTTGTTCCTCTAATGTGACTGATTTAAAAGTGAAATAATTTGCATGACTTCATACCTAAACTTACAGTACAACCCACATAGGTTTAGAGTTTGGCATTTTCAGTCACATTTGGGAAAATGCTACAAAATCATGAGAAATTATAACTAAAAAGGGTTATTAATCGATAACTAAGACTTACCACCATTCATGTGATGAAGAGCTTTATCGGCATCTTCTGGGTGTTCATACTCAATGTAGGCAAAACCCCTGGTTAAATTGCCATGAATGCGATCAATGGGTAATTCAATATTTTTAACAACCCCATAGAGGCCAAAAATTTCATAAAGGTGTTCTTTATTAATATTTCTGGATAAACGACCAATATGAATTTTCTTGGGACGAGGTGTAGCACTCCTTCTTCTGCGCTTTACAACAGGAGACCTAGATTAAAGAATCAGTCTAAATATATAAATGCATAATATATAGTACACAATTTTTCAAAGTTTTTGAGACTCATTTATCACCCATTCCTTCATTTACAATTCAGAAGAATTTAAACTGCTGAGTAGAAATTTAGATTTAAAAATTTCTAATGTCAAAACCTAAAAGAATTTTACCTAGAACGCCTTTTTACATGCTCTTTAATCTTAGTAGGACGTTTTACATGTTTAGCAGTAGACGAGGATGAAGAAGAAGAGGACGATGAGGAGGATTCTGCTCCTGACACAGAGCTTTTAGTACTACTTTTGCTTGAAGAGCTGGAGGAACTGCTCGAAGATTCTGACCTAATAAAGGAATTTAAATGATGGCAGACATTAATGTTAAATTAATAATTACAGGAAATGTACAGAACAAAGTTAAGAAATCCATTGACACAAGGTTAGGAGAAAATAATCAAGTCACTAAACTGCAAATTCATTAACATTTAACAGGAAGTTAAAAAGAATCACTCTATACTTAATCTTCAGAATAAAGTTGAAGAAAAACTTATTTTCGATATCCTGGGATACTTAAATGTTTCAATATAATAAATGTTGAAATGATCAAGTCATAAAAACACTGCTACTTTTTCAAATGTGTTGTCATCCTTATTTCATTTACTATAAGATATAACAGAAATAATTTATTTCAACATAACATATAATCAATAAATTAAGCCTTTAAGTAGTAGCCAACTAGATAACATGACAAAAGTACAAATTTACAGTGATCAATATAAATTTATGGATCAAGAGGATGAAAACAGTAAAGCAGCTAACAATGAATTTTGGGAATCTGAAATTCTTTTTACAAATATTGTATATTTTATACTGCAGCCATTCTAGCCTATAATACAATGAAATGTGCAATTACATGATAGAGAAACTTCTAAATTTATGTATCTTATCTCAAAGAATGGGATCAATGCTGCTTTCCATTAGAAACAGTGAATGCAAATATATATAAAAATAACCTAGACAAATGAGTGGAATATTATATAACATTAAGGAACTTTTTGTGATTTCATGTAATGTATAACTTAGTTATAGTCTATATTTCAGAAGTCATAACTAGGATATTATGCTTTCAAAAATATATGAGCCACAAGACAGAATCCTGCATTCTCTAAGAAATGTTAAAAAATTCCATCAACAAGATGTGAAGTCTAATTGACATTTTTGTTTAATTATTCATGCTAATTGTTCATTAACATTCTTATATATAATTACCTTTTCAATCATAAATTTTTAAATTAGTAATTTCCATCCTTATGTGTTACTGGATGGAGAAACAATGTACGGGACAGGTTTTAATAGCCCAATGTAATAATTTCTATAAAAACTTTTTGTTTCAAGCTTTGAAAGTGGGACAGCAACATTTAAAGGGAAATTTAAAAATTCAAAGCAATTCAAGATATTTCCCTTTCTTTGAAAAATTACATAATTTGATCATTCACGAGACAAGGCTTTAAAGATTTTAAACACATTTTTAACGTTCTTAATTAAAATAATTGAATGTTAATTATTTATGATTATTTTGATAATAAATATTAGTTTCAAACAATAAAGTTTAACTACTGTCATTGTAATATATACTATAAATCTTACTTTTTAACACTTAACCTTTCAGTATTTTATTTACAAATATTTCTCATTAGCATAGTCAAAAACAAGGGTTAAGTTGAGGCAAAATGAATATTTTATATTTTTATTACTGGAATATTACTTTTAAAAACATTTTTATAACTTTTTTCCACTTCCGTGGTTTTACACCTTCCTGATATCATATTTGTGTGAATCAATTTAAAGCACTCAGGAATTAGAATCAAGTTTGGAAAAAATGACAACTTAAAAAATATTTTACTAGCAAATTCAGCATAGTACTGAACTGTTGAACATGCAATATTACACACCCAGATTTCAAACATTTTTCTTACCCAGAGCTACTGCTACTACTCTCAGACAAGTCGCGCTTTTTAGCTTTCTTGCGATTTAATCGCTTCTTATCATCTTTGCTCCCTTTTGATCTTGAAGATGGTTCCTTTTTGTCAGATGAAGAATATTTGACTAGAGATTTTTTCATTGGGATATTTTTCACAGCTTTCCTCTCATGGCGACGTTCCCTTTGTCTCTCAATCCTGCGCTCTGCTTTTTTCTTATCTTTTCGCTCCTTTGATGTTTGTTTAGGGCTCCTGCTAGTAGAACTGAAGTACACAAAAATATAGGCATTAAAGTATGCCTA
The DNA here is from genome assembly GCA_933210815.1 of Meta bourneti. NCBI lineage: Eukaryota > Metazoa > Arthropoda > Arachnida > Araneae > Tetragnathidae > Meta > Meta bourneti. The sequence continues at coordinate 73,598,566 of OW119933.1, read as the reverse complement.
CCAGAAATTCCTACATTGTCAGGAGCTGACTTACAAAAATATTATAGCCAATATGAGAAACTTTAATTCTAGACAACATTTATGAGAATGGTAAGTAAAATGTCAATACTTTTTCTAGCTTATATTCCTGGCTTCTAATCAAAGTCAAATAACCCATACCCTTACAAAATTTCTACAAAAATAGAATTCTAGAAACAAAATTTCGTTTCTATAGAAAAAAAATTCTAGATTTCTAGAGAAAACAAGCTGATTCAAGAGAAATGTATTTTAATAGAAAAGTAAAGTTGTGAAACAAAAGAAATGCACTTCTAGAGGTTTCTACAGACATTTTATAGGTTACTTTATAGAGCTTATAGAAAACAGGCCAAAATTCTATAGAAATATTTAGAATTCATAGAAATTTTTCGTAAGGGTAGAGTCCTGTTCTGCTATATAAACAGAGATGGAGTAAGTACCAGAAAAAGTACATTCAACAGTTCATATAAATTAAGAAAAATATTATTTGAAAATATTTTATTGAAAGACAGGATAACATGTGCATCAAATTTAATACATTTAAAGACAGACGCTTTTCAGTGATAGAATTAAAATAAACCAGTTTGATATAAAATTATACTTAAAAATTGAACTATCTTTTCACATTACAAGACATCAAACAGATTATAAACATTTTACCAAGCAGACTATATCAAAGGGGAAATTTAAAGGTACTTTAAATTCAAATAAATCCAAAAGGCAGTAGTTAAGAAGATATTTTATTAAACTCTTAGAAAACTAGAACTATAAACAAATTCAAGATTTCATATTTTATGTATTAAGTTCTAGGCCTAGTCAGTAATTCTGATGAAATTCAGAGATATTTATTTACATATTAATTGACTTTTTCAGTGAGGATTGGATTTTATTTGGCTACAGTACTGTAGCCAATCTCAACATATCATTAATGGCCATACGAACTATCAATAAATTTTCTGATTTATACAATGGACATAGAGGTTTTAGCAATATTTTATACTTTCTGGTAAGCAAGATTCAAAAGCATAAAAAGCACTTTAAAAATGAAATGAAAGCTAAATGGTGAGTAAAAAATACAAGTAAAGCATTTCTCTTTATTTAAATTCAGGTTTTGATAATTAGGATAACTTAAACTGAACTTTTAAAACGAAAATAAACAAGAATTTAAAATAACCAAAGCATTACCTACCAAACACTTTATATTACTACATGGTGTTTTAAACCTCAACCTAATTTGAAAAAAATCCCATTTCCAAATGATTGTGAAAAAAAAATGTAAACTTTTAGACAACTGTCATCCAAATTAAATTGCAAGTCTCTCAGCTGGAAGATGATATATATTTGGGTGAATGCATTCAAATTCAGGCAATAAAAATAAAATTTTCACCTCACCACCTTCGATTTTAAAAAAGATTTAGTACATGGTGGCCAGTGGATTATGTTAACCTTTGCACTACGGCGCTTTTATTCCGCTACCTGAATATGTGATGACTGTTGTACTGCCATAGTCAAAAGGTTAAACTATGACGTGTTTATTTTTTGCAAAATAATTTTTTTTCTGAAGGAAATAAAACCCTTAAAAGGTGGTCAGAAATATTCAATTTTACTTTCAAGAATGCGTAGCACTTAAAATTTCGCTACGCTTAAACTATTAGAGATAAACTTGTTTTGATTTTTGCTAGTGATACTTAAATGTACTGTTCATAATAACTAAAAATGTTTTAAAATTAGATCCGTTTTTTAACAATTTGGCATGGAACTTGCTGAAGTTTGGTTAAGATTTAATAAACAAAGCCATCTTTAAAATTTTTGATACTTTTTGTATAAGTTCACTAGAATGTTGTTAATGTATTACCCTATATAACTAATGCAGTTTCTCAAAGATTGATTTTTAAGAGCCTTCTACGTAAGATATCGAAATTTCAACCGCTAACGTGCACTCAACGCGTGGGACCAACGGTATTCTTCCACTAGTAAGCTCTCGAATCTCCCCAACCAGCAGCTCAAGTACCTTTTTCGATGTGATATTTTAACATGATTCATTATTTCTATACATATATCAATAAAGTGTATGGAACTAAGATTTTTGATGATCCTATAATTCTACGGTTGATAAAAAAAATCAGTCAAACTCCACTTCTAATTATTTCCCGGGGAAATGTTTGGGCTGCATCTTGCGTCGGGCTTTGTTTGCTTTAAAATTTTCACTTTGTAATAATATAGCACTTGCTGCAACAAATTATAAAATAAAGTTACAAGATACTATCCTGAGGGCCTATGAGTGTTGATTATTTCTATTCTACAAACAGCTGCTTTTGTATGAACCCAACTGCTCACATGGGGAAAATTATTTATATAGCGAAAAAGTAGCTTTTTAATGTACCAATTATCATTACCTTGGATTAAAGCTTATTCCTATACATTTTAAATCGTTTAGTATACAATACTCATTTACTCTTAATTCATTGTGGGATTTTATAAAATTAATATCTCAAACAAATCTATATAGTAAGTAAAAACAATTTCATGCATTCAGAAGAGACAAATTTAATTATATCGTTTTATGGAGGAAAGCACATGAAAGTTTTCCTGCAACATCAAAAAATAGTTTTTCAATAACCAACAAGTTCACTCTTGTTGGAAATATTACAATGGTGCGTTCATGACAAAGTCGGCCTCTTGTCATACACAAAAATCCAATTTCCTAGTATTGTGCCATGAGTGCAACTTTTAAAGAATCGATGATTGAAAGTAAGTTTATTTATGAAATTGCATTTGTGAAGTTCAACATTGAAATAATAATTTATAGAAGTATGCATTGAACGCTTTCTTGGAGGTTTGTGGCAGAAAGGACAGATTAAACACTTTCGCCGAATTTAACGAATATCTCAATTTATTTTCATTGATATTTTATTAACGTAAATATTCAAATTAGCAACTTTTCTTATTGTTAAAGTAAATAAACATTTATATAATTTTATCTGCTATGTTTAATATATTACTGAGCTTCGTAATTTTTCTTATCTATGCTGTTTTAGAACTATTTTATTAGGATTTATAGGGTACTACATTTTGTGCTACTAGCTTCAATACTGTTCAAAGGTTTTAATATAGTTATAGGAATTTATTAATGTTTTAAATAAGTAGTTTTCCCCTGATCCTTTTCTTCAAAACAATTAGTGTACTTTTTTAAATTTTGTTTTGTAGTGAGATGAACAGCAAAATTATGACGTGTTTGTGAAATTCTGTGTATGTTTAATACATAATTTTGTGATAGATCATTTATTCAAATTAAGGAAATACTGTAAATTATTATTTATAAAATTATTTGGTTAATGTTGAGTAGAAAGGTATTTTTAAGCAAATATAGAAAGAGTAGTTCCCACTGGTTGAAAGGTAATCCCGATTTAATTTAGGGATTTCGAAAACATTTTTGTCCTTTTATAGGGATTTTTCGTACTTCGAAAGGGAATTTGATGGAATTTCATTATTTTCCCGATCGGGTCGGGTTTCCGATCAGGGTCATTACACAAAATAATTTATTTAAGCTTAACTATTTAAAAGCTGCAAAAAGTGCACTCTGATAGCATATTCATATAGGAACTTAGAAAATATCAATTTTTAAAAAGATGGCTTTTTTGAAAAAAATTAATTTAAAATTGATCAAATAGAAAAATTCATATTTCCAATACTTAGACGTACCACTAATGAAATTAGTATCAATAGTTGCTCTAAAGTCTTACAATTGTTTTGAAAATAAAATTGGATTATCTTAAATACTTTAGGAGATAAGCAATTTTTAACTAGGTGACTAAGAAAAATAAATTATAATTTGTGACGTCGCTTTTACAGCCCTGTACCTTGAAGAATTTTTTTTCGAGATTATAAAAAATATGTTGATTCCAGGTGGCCCAAAATGTACCTGTATGCAAAATATCATTCGATTCGAAGATGGTGAGGTGAACAGCCTTCCTGGATTTGAATGGATCCACCCATTTATACTTTATTATTTCATCACGTTCCCATTATTTTGACTTAACTTGGACACAAGAACCCATATGATAACAAAAATTGAGCTTTGTGCTGTTAGTTGTGTTATGTAAGATTTTAACGACTGGATTCATTAGAAGCTTAAGAACACTGATTTCTTTTGATTGTAGTTATATTTGCAATTGCATATGCATCACACAATGCATTTAAATAACCAAAAATCAAAACAAATTATGGATTGACATATTAGAGTAATTTCTATAAAATCAAAATTTCATTCCCGTTTATTAAGGAAACTAGCTGAATTACCCAGCGTTGCTCGGGTTGAAATAGTTAAATGTTGCTTGAAAAGTGAATTAGAATAATCACAGAAAAATGCAATCATTTAAGTTGTACGGAAAATACGTTTTAACTTTTTCATAGCTTCTACAATATACTTCGGACACAAATATATGCATCTAATTCCTGAATTTATTGCAATATGTAAAAGATTAAGACATAAATATGAACATAAACGAAATTCCGACGAAAAAATGCAGAATTCTAAAAAACGAATGACGCGCAGTGTCGAATTTCGACTGCCTGAGTGTATTCTGAAATAGAGCAATTCCAAAAAAGACATTTGAAAATATTGATAAAGATGATGATTTATGAAATTTAGTAATGCTCAAATATGACTGCAACATTTAGCTGTGTTAACTCAAACAGACAAACTTGGGATTCTAAATCAAATTTATAAAATAATAAAACATTAATTCTGGTTTGCCAAATCTAAAATAACAAAATTATGCTTTTATGATTAATGAGTTGAAGTTTTTCGTGTTCCATTACAAAATGTAAATTATGAATAATGAAATATTTTAAATATCCTTTTTTTATCAATCAAATATTCATGTAAAAATATAAAACTCATCATAGAAATAAAATAATAATTCAATCGTATACATCCAGCATCTCGGTACTCCAAATACATGGCCCTTTGTTATAACGTCAATCAGTTTCAACTGCTTCTGTTTAAATACTCTCGCAATCAAGTAGTGGCGCTCACTGGGTAATTGACCATTGATAAGAACCTCCATGATCTCCGTCCAAGTCGGATTGCAGGTGAAGGTGATAAATAAGTCTGGTCTCTCATACGTCATAGCATCTTGCGTGTATTCATGCATGTGTCTGGGACTCCTGTAAATGTAGCTGGTAGTATGACCAAGGCACCGAGGTTTTCAATGTTCCCGTCATTTGCCACAGCATCTCTCAGGTGAATATATTCGTCAACTCTCAGTTTACGTTGATTTAGACGAATGTAAAGGAGACGATCACTCTCAACTTTTGCGTACATATCAACGATGAACTGATGAAACAATTGCCTGCAGTTCAATACGTGGTACTGCTCAGTATCTCGAACCATTAATCTGTACGCATAGAAATCCATCGCTGAAACTTTCTTGCTCATTGTTTCACCTGTTCTTGGGTTGATCTGCCTCAGATTAAAATGATATCCATCTTCACCATGTGGGGAATATCACTGGGTACTGCAGAGCATCATAAGATCGATGTGTTTCCGAAATGCGCTGCAATGATTCACCTCGTCGTTGAATAACGATACCCCATTGATGGAACTCATCGCCTGATATAACCACCGCGACTTCATCTGCTTGAGAGTTAAAGCGCAGCTCGTGTTCACCTGCTGGTCTTCGGTCTGCTCTTATGACTACTTTATATTCATCTGTTGGCATACGTTCCAATGCTGTTTCAAACGTTTTAATAAGATTATTGTGCTCATGAAACATCCTCTGTAAGTTTAACACATTCTGACGTCTTGTTCCCGAGATGTAGGCGCACCTCTGATCAGTTTCCATTTGTTCGTTTTGAATAAAATATTGTTATAGAAATTTTGGTGGTTGATCTGGCAGTGGAAGCAACGATCCCGCTCTATGGTAAATCTGCCCTTGCGCCTTGAATGTCGACGGAAATCCGGGCTGTCTAACAACTGATGTGGAACCGAATGATGTCATTTGGAAACATGAGTTGTATTTTCTGATGTTACCAAGAAAATGCTTCGACTCTGACGTATCTCCTGATGTGTAAGTCAAAAGTTCTTGTGGTGGTGGTTCCAGTTGGCAGAGATTAATTTTTCCATTTTTTAAGCAAATACTAGGTAGACTCTGATTTAAACTTTTTGGCTTGACAGTAACTACAAACCATTTCCATTTTCCCGATGGTAACACTTGCATGCAGCGAGTAGTCTTTATGTGAATCATAGTGGAATTCTTCCAATGCTAAGCTAAAATGGTGCGCAGTCCGTGATCGTTTGACTCTATCTCTCTTATCCTATAGTCGGACCTCATGCTGCTGTGCCATCTCTGTTGCTCTAAATGTAGTAGCTCTCTCGCAAGTCTTCTATTCCTCTCCTCGGAAGTTTCTTGACTACGCTTATCTTTCATCATCTTAGCCGTTGACTGTACTTGGCCGATCGCCTTCTGCTTCCTTGGAGGCATTGCTACAGCAAAGAAATCTGTAAAAGAATACAAAAAGGTATTTCATAAATTAAGCAAAAGGCACACTCTCACTGAACAATGAAATCTATTATAGAATACAATAAAAAGCTAAAATTAACGAAAAAACAAATTCAAAATTATGAAGTACTTGCATCAGTTTAGAAATATAAATGCAAAATGTACACTATCACTGTCGAATAAAGTAGGAAACACTTATACAATCAACTAAAAGAGTGAATTAAAACTGTGAAATTCACTGAAAGATGATAAACTGGAAGACTTACCAAGTTAGCTTCCTTTAAACACGACCAGCTAAGAATCGAGGTGTTGGAATGTTCTCCACCACAAGTCCAAGAAAGTTTCCGTTTCCCCAACTTTCTAGAAAGTTCTACAAAATTTTATAAAAAAAGTAAACATTAATTCTGGTGCTGCCAGATACCGAGTAGCAAAATTATGCTTTCATGATCAATGAGTTTTTCATTTGTGCTTTTCGGAATAACGGTGCTTGGGTTAGAAATAAATGTAATCGGTGTAGACAAATTAAACTGAATAGATACATTTTTTTCAAAAAGCAGAAGGTTGATTTTACAGAATTTTTAAGAAAGAAAATCACTGCTTTCAACGGAGGATTCACATGTATCTATTCCGGACATTTTAAAATAAGTTACACGCCTTACCTAAAAAGTTTATGAAACAGAATTCTACAAATCATTACGTATTCAATAAATTAAAAGGAAATTATTAAGGAAAAATTACTATTAAGGAAAGTTGGTCGAAATATATCTCTTTACCAACTTTCCTTGAACTCCTGAAAATCTTTCTTGAATTTCCTTGTAAAAATAAATATTTTAAAATATTATTTCTTCATCAATAAAATATCTAATTTATTGACATCATGGGAGGAACTAAAAAGTCAGTTCAAACATAAATATTGTAGTAAGTTTAACATAAATATTGTTAAATTTTAAAATGTCATAACATGAACGTTTACCTCATGTGAAACATTTTTGTAATTGGAAGTATATGTCTACGACCAACGGTTCTGAAAATAAAGGCCGGGTACGAACTTTGCGTTCCACCCTGTATATAGATTGATAGGAATTACTGAAAAGATAACTCAAAATCTTTCATTACATAGAAAAATTAAAACAAGCTTATAGCGCTCATTGCTTCCAAACATGGCTTTACAAAACTTATGCAGTTTTTAAAAGATTAAAATGTTTTAAATAATACTGAAACAGTAGAATTAATTGAAGGTATCAAGCAATATCTTTTTCAAATACAAACCTGTCACTGCTACTGCTGCTACTACTAGTGCTACTGCTGCTACTACTATCACTACTGCTGCTGCTTTCAGAAGAATCTCTATTTTTTCTAACTTTTTTCAATTCTCGTCTGTGACCATTTTTATCATTAACCGTAGATGCTTTTTTGGAAAATTTATCTTTTACTTCAACTTTATTTTTACTAGACCCTTTTGATAACTCTTTAGATGTTGCAACATTGGGATCACTTGATTCATCAGCAGATGGTTCATCAGACCTAATTATAGTATTAAAAAATTTGTAAGTTCTAGTAAGACTAAAATAATTCTTTACATCAGATGTTCATAATTTCAACAATCTTCAAAACAAACAAATGGCATTTTAAATATTAAAACACTTCAATGGACAACAAAAGAACATGCTATAAAATAAAGAATTAGATTATTTATGTACATTTTTGTAGCTTATGCATAATGCTTAATATTACATTTATAATCACAACTGAGAAATATAATTATAAAGTGAAATTAGTACTATTGTCCATAAAACGAGATTTTCCTTTTCTATCACTGTGTTGGGTTGATTTTTAAGTATTAATTGTTTTGTCTGTAATTTTTTTTACTGTATATATTATGTTACCATTACGCCAACTTTTGGACGCTTGGTAGTTTTTCTCACGGGTTAACTGTGAGAAGGAATGAGAGTCCCCGTTGAGGGAACAGAGCTCATCAGTATCGGCGTATTTGATGTCTGACCCCTTGGCGGTATTTTGTCGGGTCGGATTGTTCACTAAAAGGAGGGGATTTTGATGGATGACCTCTTGGGGCAGGTGGGCTTATCTTTTACGGGGTTTACCTTGATCAGGGTTGATGGATTTGGCGGTTCATCAGAAATTGAAGTACGATAAATAGTCGTACACCCCTACAATTAAGGCACTTGACTTTTTTCTGCGGAGAAGACGATCGGGAGGAGAGGAGGAAGGGGCGAAGAAAGGATTGCCCTGAAGAGTTTCCCCGGGACCTGGCAGTCCGCCTGAGTTGGATTAATCTTGACAACCATGCTCCTCCATGGATAGGGCCTGCTACTAGATTTGAGATGATACAGAAGTCCCATGTCTGACACCCGACGTGCCGAAACCCCACACCATTTTTCTGAGATCTTTTGCCAAGGGTGAGTCCATCTGTTCCTCGGGTTGTGCCATTGGTTCGTATCTCCTTCTCCTGAACTTTTGTATTGTGTCGAATCATTATTTGTAAAAATTGATTTTTTTTCTGTGTCTTGTCTGGGCCCCTCTTATTCAATTGTTAATCATCATTTGTTTATCCTTAAATTTTTACTTAATAAATATTCTTATGGAATTTTTAAAGAACTGTGTCTAGGTACTTTACTGTTCCTACGGAGGCAATTCACTGTTTAAAGTAAATTATCCACTATACGAACCAAACTAATTTTTTAACACAACTGTCCTCAAAGCACATCTCCTTTAGGTGTATATAAGCTTCATGAACCTGAGGTACTCTAGTGAACACAGGGGTCATGATCTCAGGATACCCTAGATATCTTCTGCTTTCATTGTACTACTGTATTCAAATTCCTTTTCCCCTTTGCTCAACATATTTTTTACTTGATGTTGTCTGTCTTGTGTTTGGTGCAGCTTGGACAAATATGGCCCATGTGCCATAAAACCCCTAACTTTTTATCACCATGCACTGCTTCCGTATACTTTTACTTTAAGGAGTTATATTTCATTTAAATCCAGGAGACCATGATTCAGCATAAATGGTTTTATACTTATTCTAAAATAGGAAATATAAGCAAAAAATTAACTAATAATATTTCGGTATTCACCAAGAGAAAATAATAACTTTGCAGAACTAGAGAATGAAGGTTAAGAATTTGATAATAAAGAATGAGATAAGAAATTTAATAAACTAAATATGATTGTATTGAAGGTACAAGTACCCAAACTTATTCACTAACAAATAGAAACTTTGCAGAATAAGAAAAAATAATAACTTTGCAGAACTAGAGAATGAAGGTTAAGAATTTGATAATAAAGAATGAGATAAGAAATTTAATACACATCTAAACTAAATATGATTGTATTGAAGGTACAAGTACCCAAACTTATTCACTAACAAATAATGCATCAGATAGAAAGAAAGAAGACATCTGAAGAAATATTCCTCATAAAATAAGAATTCAAAAGTGAGACAAATATTCTAATAGCAGTTAACAATAGAAAAAGATAATTCATACACAGGTTGCAGATTTTTAATGCCTCACAAAAAGAATAGTTACTTCATTGAATGAACAAAAAATGGAAATTAAAAAAAATTTTGAAACTAATTTCACATACCAAAATAAAAATGTTTCAACTGTTTTTACAATGTTTCCATTATTCCAGTTAGCAATTTGAAACCATAGAAACTACATTCTCCAACAGCAGCATGTACATATTTATAAAATGAGCAGTAAAAGAACAGGTTTAAAATACTACCTTAAGTTAATGATTTAAAGGAAGTTATAAAAAATATCATTCCTAACTATAGCTGGATATCATTTTGAAACATTTTGGGCACTATATCAAAATAAAGCTGGTGTTAACAAAACAAAAAAATTATATGAGTATGAGTGTATGCATCTAAGTACGTGAAGTTTTGAAATAAATACACACGCTTTATAATACAATATACTGCAGTTATCTATAACATACACTAACACTTATTTTAATTTTTTTACAAAGACGATTCCTTAAAGAAAACTATTACTCACCCTTCATCTCTTGCATTAGCAGCTAACTCTTTACTCCTTCCACTTCTTTTATGACCACTATCCAAATGTTTTCTTGGATGAACAGTTTCCAAGTTTGACTCAACATTTCTTTCTTCAGTTATCTGACTCTGGGGAGAAGATTCTACCAATTCTGCATCAGGAAGCACTCTGCTATCATGAGTACCTTCTTGGGAACTTTCTTCAATATACCTATAATTTTATCTAACATTAATACTAGGGATATACGCAGGCATGGCCAAATCATTTTGTGCAGACTACCTTGAGCAGTTACAATTTTCCTACATGCCACAAAAAATATTTTTAAAAAATTGTATAAAATTTATTTTATTCACTTCATCTCCTATGAATTTATCAGCATAGTTTTAGTTCTACTTCATTAATGACCAAGTTGTCTGCTTTGAGAAACTTAATTCATTTTAAAAAGACTAAAAATTCTTGATAAATTTATAGAATGAACAAAAATTAATAGCAGAAAAAGATGCAAGTCTTTTGATCTCTGCATATTTGACCAGTTCTACCAATAAATGTTTACTTAATATTTAACATTTTAATTTATTTTACGCATATAAATATCAATAAATACATCATTCTTGAACAAGTGAAGCCTATTAACACTCATAAATTCAAACATGAGCTAGGCTATCTTAAAGATTAAGGTTTTATACACTACTTAATTAGGATGCAAATTTACATGAGGTCTGATTTGTTTAATAGAAATTGTTTAGATTAATTAGGTGTGGTGAACAAGTATTAAGCCAGTGTAAGAGCATTACAGTTCAAAAATTCACTTAAATTTTAAATTATAACACTACTATAAATTCATACGTTCTAATGAAAATTAACACACAAATTATTTGAGAAACAAGTCAAGTTCAAAGTAAAAAACTCAACATACTCAGAGACAGAACTATTGCTGCTCCCAGAAGAATCACTTTCTTTTTCTTCCTCAAGTACTGTAGGCTTGGGTTTGGGATCATGACTACTTTTAGCTTCAATGGAAGTTGTAAGAGGTTTTTCAGTTTGATCTTTCTTGACATCTTCACTTGTTTTACTTTGAGGTTCCTCTGAATCTTCCCTAAGATTGTAATTGAAATTATTAACAATAAAATTTGAATTCTTCAAACTCAATACTAACAAGTCCAAGTTAAACTGCATATATATATATATATATATATATAAACGATAATTCCCAATTATCACAAAACTATTCACAATGCCTGATCCAAGGTTTAAACTCCATTTTGGAGTTAAATTTTGATCCACCGCAATCCGAGATTTAACATTCAGTTGAGGGTTATATATATAAAGCATGTCCAGTACTAGCTAATAGCAGATCCCAACAAAGAAAAGGGATGGTAAACTTCATTCTGTGTTAAACTACAGTATTCTAACATATTTGGTATGGTAACTGAGATTGGTAGCAATTTCATAAATTTATTTGTGATGAAAATACTGATGTTATCAGTATTTGGGATAATTAGAAATAAGTTATTTTGTAAATGTGCAGCTGTAATTTTATAGAAAGTTTTAATCTAAAGTTGCAAGTTCCACACAGAACCAAAAGTACCATATATTATTTATTTCCATATTCAACTTGATTAATCTCTGAAATTAAGTTTTAACTTCAATTTTATTCACACCATTGACAGTAATAAAGATTTAAGTATATTTGAAGGTTAATTCAACTATTTAAGAGTTGAAAATGTGGAATTTGGATGCCTTGTTTTCCAACTTCATGAATAAAAAATGCTTTTGCTGACTTATGAATGACAAAAAATGACTATGTATGTTACTTCACCTTGCACTAACACCAAGGCTAACAAGCATAAAAGTAATCAGATTATATTGATTTGTCAAGGGATTGAGTATGACTCTTTCTTGTTTAACTTTAATTTTCATAAAATCTAATATGGAATTAAGTACCTTTATATCACTATTCTATTTCAAAACTACAATTAAAATTTATTATTAAAACTGTCATATATGCTTTTTATTAAAATTGAAATAAATTCTGCCAACCATTTGGAGAGTGTGGAATACAGGTGCCATAAGAATTGTAAACAATGTGACGTGTTCAAAAGAGAAGACAGTAGTAGACTGCCACAGCAAGCTTCTTAGGTGTTAATGATTTCACAGAAACTTAGTTATTTGTTGATGATTCGACACATCATTTGATTGTGTAAGACTAGCCATTCACATGCATAGGGTTGCTTTTGCATGACTCAAAAAATTTCTATAAGTTTTTCAGTTTCCAAAAGTGTACATTACATCAAAGTACTTATATTACGAAATCCACTAACATTATATGTGTGGGTCATTCAACGCAAAATCAGCTGTGGCTGACATCGTTTTCCATGAAGATCAGTTTTTAAATAGGTCACAAAAGCAATGAGAAACTGCAAAACATTAGGTTTCAGGAATCTATATTTTGTTAATTATTGATATTTAAAGTTGAAGGTCGCACATCTTTAGTGCTAAAAGCACTAAAAGTGTCCTGTTCACGACCTTATATTTCAATGTTATTGATTCAAATTTAAAATTTGATATTGTTAAGAAAAAGGTTTCTTAGGAAAAGTCAGATTATAATAGCCATCACTGCTGAATCTGAGAGCTCAACGAAAATAGACATTTTGCCAATTTGCTCTGGTATCTTTAGAAATGGGCTGATAATGAGTTATAATCTATCACAATGTAAAATGCGATAAGAATGAAATAATTATTATGGTGACATGCAAGATTTCACATGAAATTTCTGTTGTTGAAAATTTGTTGTTTTAATTTAAGTGTTCGAAGGAGAGAAATCCACGAACACTTTACTTGTGGTCTTTTCATGCAAAATAAACAAATCAGCAGTGGCTGACATATCGCCAATTTTAATGAAAATCAGTTTTTAAATAGGTTACAGAAAGAAATGAGCAACTGCAAAAAAAATATGTCCGGTTTCAGAAATCTATATTTTGTTAATTATTGACATTCAAAATTCAAGGTCACACCTTTAGTGCTAATAAGCACTAAAAGTGTCCAGCTGATAACGAAAGCTATAAATACAATATAAGAATGAAATAATTATTGTGCAAGAGCAAAATTTCACATGAAATTTCTTTTAGGAACTTTTTCGCTTAATACAAGGAGTGTTCTGTCAGTGAAGTAATCCATTAGTCAGAGGAAAGTTTATTTCGTTACAGAAGTCATTTTGATTTGCTTATATCCTAAGGAATTGTAAATATTAAATACTATTACAGGTGAGCATTCAATACATTTTGTAAATGTTAAATATTATTAGACAGATAAATACAATATCTAATTCTGAGTAAAAAATAATTAATCACTGTTGTTAAACATCGTTTCCCCCAATTGTACATAATTCATGAATTCTTGTTCGATATTTATTATGCATTTTAAAATTAGGAGGTGTCCTTGGATCTTTCCCTTCGGTATTGAGCATCAACTGTTGCCAATAGCCCATTGTGTAGCTAAAGTATGACATTATTTCAACTACCTCCTCCATCCCCATATTTATCACAATCACTGGGGAAAGAAGTAAATATTTTGAAAATTCTGCAGCACTAGCCTAAATAATCAAGTAAAGGTTGTTGCAATGTCCACGATGCATAAGTTTAAATGTTTGAGCTCTTCCAAAAGTAATTTGATGTTCTGCTTTTACAATTTACTTAAGTTAAAAAAATTTGGTATTTCATTGTTTATTTGGGGTTTCATTGTTTTCAATTTATTGTTGTCATTTGAAAGCATAATATATAGAATGGGAAGGAAATGTGATTGACGAAAATAAACGTATCCAGTTATGACAATAGTTTTGGAATATGGTAATCTGTCATAGGCCTATCAAAATAGTTGTTCGGCGATGGAACTTTCTGTCGCAAATGGGGCAATGTTTTTGTGTTACCAATTTTGTTACTGTTGCTTTAGGACTCAAAAGGCAATCCTGAATTATTTTATACAATAGGCACATTAAACTACATTCCTTAAAATAGTTTTCGTCAGCTTTCTTTCATTTGGTTTTGTAAGCCTATTTTTAGTGAAAAATCGTCATTTTATAATTTTCCTTTGCTATTTTGAAGGTGTAAGAAATATAAGCCAACTTCCAAACTTCAGCAATAGTTTTATCAAACCTAGCATTGTAATTCACGTGAAATTTAACTATGCCTTTAAATTCCTATAGCCCATATAAACCTTTATTTCTATCAAAATCGACAATTTTTCCATTTTTCAGATTATAAAATATTGTTGCCTAGTTTAAATAGTTTTTGAGAAACAGATCTACAAAGTTACAAGTCCTTAAAATGCCTGAAACTTCCAAAATATTTTGGATATCATTATTTATGTATAAGCTAAACCCATGTAACAAATTTCATGAAAGTACATCACCATATGGCCACAGGTTTTTCAGATTTTTGCTCATTTCACATGGAATGTCCCTTGTGATAAAAGCATTATAGAGTAAACTTTTAGTCATTCACAAATTAACTTATTCACTATTCAATGTGGCATATCAGAGGATTGGAAGTTAAAGTACTAAAATAACTGGACATATGTGTTGGAAACGAGAAACCATGTTTTGATCACAGGAGATTCCATCATATTCTTGTCTTTTATCTAACGCAGGAAACTACATTTTAGCATACCTTACCAAATATGTGCAAGAACATTCTAGAGAATGGAATGGAGCCTGGAGAGTTTTCAATAGAACATGTGTACATTTATGCAACATGCATTAGACTTTTTAATGGAATTTATAAACTGATTTTATATATACATTTTGAACAAGAGTTGGCAGATGCTTTACTAGACAGAAATAAAAGTATAGACTAGATGCATTCTAATGATTAGACAGCCAAAAAACATATTGCTTTAAGTTAGAAAAGCATGTAGTTTAAAATAATATGCAATCTTCTAGCACTAATTATCTGAGCTTCAAAGTTCAATATTATGATTTGAAATTTGTTTTATTTCACTGTTCTTCAGCCAAGAATAATTTTACTTTTCATTTTAATTCTTGTTTTATATCCCACCACAAAAACAGAAGCCCACTGTTTCAATATGGCTCACAGGCAGATATAGGTTAGAACTCTTTAATTTCTATATAATTTCACAAGTACAATACAAATATACTTTATATGAATGATAAAACTTTAACACATTTTAAATTTGTTAAAAAAAATGAAAAAGTTCTTAAGACATACTCAGATGAAGAGCTATTCTCAGATGAAGATGCATCTTTCTTTCTTTTATCATCTTGATGTTTATACTTATTTTCTGGACTTCTAGACTTCGATCTCTTTTCCTTGTCCTTGGATTTTTCCACATATTTTGCATAGCTCTTCTTTTGATCATCTTTAATTGGCTCTGCCTTACTACCTGAATGCTTTGATTTCCTATCCTTGGATGCTTCATCACTGCTTCTGAAACAGGAAGAAATACAGGAAGAATTCCATATCAATCCTAAAAATATTATAAGTATGACACAAAGATTCAAGATTCTAAACCATTCTCTGAAAAGTTTAAGCTTCAAAATTCTCAATACTAATACTTATATTTTGTGTAAAGTAAATTGAAACAAGCTTTTGATAAATTTCAGGCATAAAATAATGACTAGTTCGCGATTAAAAAAAAAAAATCACTGCTACCTGATAATATTCATTTTAAAATTTATCTAGAAAATATGTAAAACTGTTGGCACTGACTTTGTGCAAGCTTCGGAACATTAAAGAAATTAATTTGTTTCAGAGAAAATAGATTTTCAAACATCAACTATAACTGTTGGACTTACGTTCCATTTGCTGAAAAGAAAACAAAAATATGCCAAAATGAAAAACCCTCCTCATAACACTTACAGTGGTATAAAATGAAATTTGATTCTAACGGTAAAACAAGGGAAACCATTTTTATAATTCTACACAAGTTAAATTCATGCAAAACATATTTTTAGAGTAGACAGATGTTAGCCAGTCAAACTATATTTAAGCTTGCTACAAATACAAATGTAATTTAAAATCTCAGAAACATCAAACTTTCTTGACTGTGACACAAAAACAAATTTTAGAGCTTCAGTTTTAGCAAAAAAAGATGCTACATCAAGGACAATGCAATTATGTGTAGCCCTGGAGTAAGATAATCAATCTTCCTGTCTGCAGCAAAGCAATCAAGATGTGTGAATAAGAATGTTACTGAAATGGTTATGGAAATAAATGGTTGGTTGGATTGGGTTTAACAGCACAAGGTCCATACTTGGTCCAGATGATCCCAATATCAAGTGAATGACATATACAAGGAAAGTTTACTGACACCAAGAGAGAGAAAGCAATACATTCAGGGAGGAATCGAACTTGCAGGTTGCTAGCTAGCATAGTGGGCAAACCCACTGAGTCAAAGTGACCCCTCTGGGAATGATTGATTGATAGTTGGATTTTATGGTGCAAAGTCTGGGAATAAATGAATGCTTTATGCGATGATTGATCTTTAGTGATTAGATTACATACTTTCACCATAGGTCAATTATACATCGATGGTCGGTTGATCGGAGTTTTATGGCGCAAGGCCCATATTTGGCCATGCTGTGCCAAACACAAGACATACAATATCAAGTTATACACACAAGTTTTTACTGACACAAAAGAGAAATACACCCAGGGAAGAATGCACCTGGCAGGAATCGAAACTGTGCCGCCTAGAACTCTAAGGTTGCTAGAGCAACTAGCTAAGGCATACCCACTGAGCCATGGCAGCCTCCAATTATACATTAAACTTAAAAATCTTTCAAGCATTGAGTTGACATACTTTGAGAAAGAATTATCCATATTTGACAAAAAAGTAATTATATGAAATAAAATTTATGTTATGCAAATTTATTTGGTAATGGTATTCAACGTTGCACTAGAGCGACACAACAGGCTATTGACGATGGTCCGGGATGCCAATTTATTTGCAACACATTCAGAGAAAAATTGTAACTTACTCAGAACTAGAACTACTAGATGATGTCCTCCTTCCTCGCTTCTGGCTTCTGCTGTATTCTTTTTTAACAATTTTACTTGAAGATTTAGATTTATACTCAGTTGGCTTCTTGGATTTTGGAATCATTTCCCTGAGGAGTTTATGCATTTCTACCTTAACTTCAATTTTCTCACGAGGTGGTTTAACTGGTGATGCTTTGCCAGTTCCACTGCTCCTAAAGCACCACACCAATTTAAAAATTAATCAAGAAACAATTTTATATTTGAACAAAAATGAAACACACAAACAATGATAAGAAAATGAGAAAAGCTTGGAAAGACTCAATGAGTTATTTTTATACAAGGTAAAAAAAATCACTATTTTACATATTGTTCCAAGTGAAATTGAAAAAAATTTCCTTAACTAGAGTTAAACAATCAAATATAATTTATTTGACTATGTCTTTGATTACTAGGTTTCTTCGGTTAATGTAATTCCTATTTTTCCACATGTAATATTTTATACTAAAGACAAACAACTTCTCCAAATCCATTGTCACAGTAAACTAGTCACAAGATAATCTTATTTTCAGCACATATTTTTATTGGAGATGCACTCTTTAACTTTTAGTGGTTTGTGAGAACGTGATTGTAAAAGAGGAAAAATTTCTACTAACATGATTTTGTTCCATCAAAAATCAAGTCCACACAAAGGTCTCGCCAAACTTTGAAAGAAATAAAAACCCTCATGAATAGTTTACTCAAAACTAAATTGCATGGGACAAAAATTTAGTTGGTTGAATGAAATTCATTGCAACAGAATTATAACTTACTTTTACATTAAAAAATTACTATATTAAAATTGCCATTAGAAATAAAAATTGTTACCTTTTGTAAAAATCAGCAATGCAAGGCAATCTAGGAGTATATACATATACCTAATGAATAAAACAGTTTATTCTTGATTGTTCCCTAACCTAAAATAAGATTTTGTCCATTTATGAAATTTCTCTTCTGATCTCACACTGCTGTTAAAGTTTACCATAATTGTCAGATATGAGCAGTGTGGAATGTGCGAGGATGAATTCCATTTGAAAACAATCCTTTTCATGTTAGCAAAAAGTTCTGTTGCAATAAGAAAAACATAATATTTACAAATTAGAAAATATAACTTGGTAAGGAACATACACAGCTCCAAACAAACTGAAAATGTACTTCACAGTAAGCAAAAATTCATTGCATGAGTTCGTCATTGTTTATTATAAGTAAACTGATTATTAAAAGCATGAATTAAAAAATATATAAAAATATTTATAAAATAATATATTCAGATAACCAGATTCAATAACAAAAACGTAGATAGCTGTCAAATTAAATATTAAAAAATATACTTTATTCTACTCATCCACTTCAAATTTACTCCCACTAGTTTTTAAGACATGGCATCAGCATTTCTGGATAAACCTAATTTGAATATATAGGAAATC
The DNA here is from genome assembly GCA_933210815.1 of Meta bourneti. Lineage (NCBI taxonomy): Eukaryota > Metazoa > Arthropoda > Arachnida > Araneae > Tetragnathidae > Meta > Meta bourneti. Next base: position 73,579,568 of record OW119933.1, on the reverse strand, counting down.
TGTGTACAAATGAAACAGAAATAAACTGCAATTTCAACAATAATGCTAAAACAACATTCATGTGAATATACTGGTCAAACAACTGTAGAAGGAAAAGTATAGCATTAAAAACATTTAGGTCCAAACATACCAAGAACTAGTACTGCTTTTAGATGAATCCCTCAACCTTCTATCTTTACTTCTCCCTCGTCTTTTATGCTTATCAGAAGTTTGGTATTTAGTTTGGTCTTTTCTCCACAATTTATCTACTTCTTTGGTAGAATCTTTCTTCTTTAATTCTCTGCTTTCTTCATCTTTAGATTTTCTGACTGGTGATTCACTACTTTGAAATCAAAGTAATAAGTTTAGAAATAGAAGCTTCCAGCTAATAAGTCACAATTCTGATTTATAAAGTAATCAGATAAAGTTTTGTTACATAAAACATACTTGTTTTATATATAGCAAAACAGCTATAATAAACAATTTCTAACAAGTTGTGAAAAAGAAACATGCATATAAAACTTAATAGACAATTTGAAAAGGTTGATTATATTAAAAATCTAACTCTACATTTATTAATTAGATTTTTTGAACATGAACTCAGAAGTCTATTAATACCACACATATTAACATAGAAAGTTCACATATTAACTTAGAAAGAAATATCAAGATTTTAGAAAGTCAAACAAGTTTTAGAACTAATAAAATGAATTTAACTAAAAAACTTTTAAATGGCATATGAAATGGTACTTATCTATATAAAAAAAATTTAGGCTCAAGTAAAATTTAATGCTAAAAATATTCTAAAACTGAACTTAATAAAAATGTTTTGAAAACTTCATAACAAAAGCAAGCATGTAAAATTTATACTTTCTCAAATTCTTTCAAGAAATGGCATAAGAATTTTTACAAAAGTACACAGCAAATGGTTAATAAAAGGGAAAATGTTATTGCATACCCTGAGCTAGAGCTGCTTTCTGATGAACTCCTCATTCTTTTCTCTTTACCTCTGCCACGATGCTTGTAATCTCTTTTATCTGGAGAACGAGATTTAGAATCAACATGCTTCTTCCTTGACTTATCAGAATGGCTGCTGGATGCAGACACTTTCGGATCATCCAATGTAATATTAACCATATTACAGTCTAAAGGCACACGTGTTTTATCCACAGAAGAATGAGATTTAGATCCTGTATGCTTTCTCTTCGACTTATCAGTAGTACTGCTAGACACTACATCTTTCTGCACTTCTTGTGTTTCATCTCTACCAACATAATTAGTATCACACCTAAAAAGAAAATGCTTAGTATTATTCTTGATTTCAGATAATTCTCAATTACATAGTTGTTGGATTATTTTTGGCTCCATTTGATGATTGGCATAAGATTAAAAAGAGCAAAAGGCTTTGAGGACAGCATGTTTATTTCTACAGTAGACGAGGACATTTTCCCTGATAAGGGTGAAAAGTGGGATCAAGGAAATTCACCCACAAATTCTCTTTAAAAAATATGCGAAATACCAACTGAAAGAAAAATAACAAAACTCTGAAATAACAAAAACAAACCTGAAAAAATAGCATTACAGGAAAAATACAAAGTGTGAAAATGCCCAAGGTTATTACATCAGCTCACTTTTCTATGAAATACATTTCTACACACTTGAATAATGCTTCAGTCTTGCCAAATGATACAAAAGCATCAAAATCCTAGCCCTATTGATTATAAATCCTTTCCATCTTGAGGACATTAAGTGTATAATACCAAGATTTTTCATCAATTTCATGACTCATCAAAAAATACAATTAGCTTTAAAAATGAATTTTTACCTTTATATCTTATTTGAAAATTATACTGCAGAACAATTATATGTAAAATAGTATTCACAAAATTACTTAACTATATTCAGTCATTAACTTGATCATCACAATATGTGATGATCAAGTGACTATGACTAAAATACAAAACAGTGTTTATATCCTCATCACATGAGATATTAAAGCACCCAACTTTTGATGAATCAGTGACCTATTAAAAAGTGCAAGCAAAATATTACATACAAAGCAGTGACCTATTAAAAAGTGCAAGCAAAATATTACATACAAAGCAATTTGATTTTCGTGGTACTGTTGGTTTATGCAATCTATGTCTAATCTAATTGCTTAAAATATCCCAATCACAAAAAGTATTGTCACAGAATGCTAGAATAACATTTAGAGCAAATTCCTTCACATGTAGAATGTTATAAGATGATGGTCAGTCTTTTTCAGCTGCATCAACATACTTAAGTGAAATTCGTCCTCACAAACTTATCCTTTAATCATTGTTTAGGTATATCCCATTTACAAAATAGGCAAAATGTTATATTTTAACAAATGATTATAACTATCAATTACAACAAAATTCCTGGATATTTCTAACTTTGATATTCTATCAAGTGAATTCTCAAACTTTTTAAGTTTTCCTAAATGAGCAAATAGGAATTGAAATTAACATGTTTCTGATTGTGTTGGAAAAATGGACCCAAGTATGAAAAGGATAAGAGAACTTTTTATAAATTTGCTCAAGTTAAACATTGAGAACTTAACTTGAAATGCATATTTGTATTTTATGAGGGGCTCATCATTCAACTTAGTACTAGGGTCTAGAGTGTAGATATGGAGAGCCAGCTAGAGTATAACCACATTTTTAGAAACTAAAATAGAGGGAATTCTACCTCCCATTTACTTAAAGAAAGTACTTAAATGAAAGTAAAAGTTTTCATATGCCCCCATTTTAAATATTTCTAATTTTCTTTGTATTTTTTTATTTCTTGAGTATTATTTGTAAATTAACTAAACATGTAATAAAAAATAAATGAGCTGATATATTTATTTTTTATCCCTTTTAGAATATCTACATTACTTATTGATATTGTCTTTGAAGACAAGAACAATGTTAAATAAAAAATTTAAAAAGGTGCAAATATCAATTAAAATATCAGAAAACAAAGAACAGTTAATGCTTGTTAATAGCTAGTGCTTGTCGAAAAACGGAAAATTAAAACCCTAAAAGACATTCACTAAAATGAGCATTTTTCATTTTTAAAAATCTTGTAATAAAGTACCCACAAAACTACATATTTTTATAACAAATTTTGATGTGCACAGGTGCAAAAATAAGATAAAACCAAAGACTATCAGAAATTTTCCAGTTGCGACTTTTTGTTTCAAAAGTAGACTTGATTTGACTATCATTGTCTAGGTCAATTAACAAATATACTTTTGTTTTATTAAACCTTGATAAACCAGTGGTGGTTAGTACATCACCGATATCAAGGATAGAAATAAAAATATGAAAGAAGTCATATATGAAATATAGTCATTTATGAAAGAAGTACTTAATCCAAAAGATGATATTTCTATCTCATCTTTTGGATTAAGTACTTCTTTCATATGAAGTAACTTTTGGGCAGTTGCAGCATACGTGTTATGGAAAATGAGAATTTGCAAAATCTGTTGCAGCACCGAAAGCCAAGCTTGCAAATGACAATTCAGAAAAACAAAGGATCAAGTGGTTTGGTTAATTTAGTTAAATGCTGCCTAAAACCTCTAAATTATTGCCTTCCTGGGATATTTTCTCTCATCCCAAATCTATTCTATCAGTGTACTTACACATCTAATTATAGGAATTATATCACTACATGCTGTACTCAATTTTCAGCTTCACAACATTTTATTCATTTTAGTGTTTACACACACATTTACTCCCAATTCTTTCATCATAACTTCATCTCTTCCAACACTTTAGAATCAAATTCGAGAGTGCTTTAAAAAGCATCAAGTCACTTGCATGTTGTAACTGCCACTAAAGGTAAGTTAAATTAAGCTGTTTTACATATGTAGCTCATCTTTGTCAGTTTTAACACAAAAAGTTGACGAGACTAGGTTTTATAAATTCATAATTTTTCCACAAAGTGCATTAAAATATATGTATATTTACAATATTTATAGTTAGAACCATATTTTTTTAGTTATATTCTGCCAGTTCACATGGGAAGTTTAATGCTACCTTCAGCTCATTTGTTGTGTAGACATCATATTTCTAAACGATATTAATTATGTTAAGTGTCTTGCTACATAAAAAGAAATAGATCTGAATTTAACTAAGGTTGGTTCACTGGTTCAATTAAAAAAATAACACTTATATTACAAGCATACATTTGAACAAGGTTATACATGGGTCCAAAACATGCATAACCTTGTTTAATGGCATTTTGATATAAAACAGATAACAGACAAGCAAGCATTTTGAAGAGATACTGCAGGAAAACCTATCACTCGGAAGGTTAAGATGCCACATGGTCCTTCAGAATCAGAACAGCAATGTTTACTTACATGGCAAGATTCAGTTTATGCCTGAAAAAAATAAACATTTTTAAACTCGGTTTTGCAAACATTTTTAATAAAACATTATTGAAAGCATACTCCAAGGTAAATGTTAGCTTAGAAATTATATATCCTTCCTTTTACTTTACATATAGATGTATATATTGTGATCATGTAATTTGATGTGTCATTTCATATTTTTCACAAGTAAAGCTAATATTTGTACAGCTTTGATATAAAGACATTTTGTGGCAATACTTTTGTTGTGTTTTTTGCCAAGCTTTTTGTCGCCAAGGAAGAATTTCTTAGAAAAAACACTGTTTTAGGCTAATTGGAAAATAATTAAAAAATTAACTGAAAGAATTATAAAAAAATTCTCACAACTGATTAGTCAGGTGGGGTAAAATGAGTAGTCCATGGAAAAGTCACTTCAATAATTACCAACCTTGTTAAGATGGAAAGTAAAACTTGCAGCACTTAAAGAACTGTAATTTATTTAATTTTAATAATATTGAAAATGAAATAACCTAGGACAAAATTCATGATTAAATCAGTTTAACAATTTGCTTCTACTCAATAAGACCAAGTTCTAAAACTGACAATAACTGGTTCCCAACTTTGTAGGCACTAAAGATAATTGGGGTAAAGTGATGCCAACTTGGAAAAATTATTTGCGCCATATATAAAAGTTTTGAAACTCTTTATTTTGTTTACATAAATCATTATTAATATTATCAGTATATTTGTAACATCTCATGTTAGGTAGAGGCTGGGACCCAACCATAAAAGTATTAGGACTGAAGGAGTTCCAGGATCCCTAGAACTTTGACCCTTCTGATAAGCAATCTAAGACAGAACAAAAAACACTCTCTATATTTGGTTATCCATATTATTTGTATGTTTATCCCTTATGATTGGGGTTTGTGGACCCTACCCTTTAAATGTAAAGGGTTCCAAGGGGGTCAGGCATGTTGGAGTTGATGCTATTTTTAACACATTTAGTTTCTCATTGAGAATATTTACCTCTCCTGTTTGGGGGACAAAAGGGGTTCAGGCCGCTGAGAGTTAGCACTCATGTTGGGATGACAATGACAACTGACCAACAAATATTTCTTTTTCTCACTTAAAACAAGTGTCACTCGCGAATCTGTTTTTGAGCAGATGCCGCAGTTGTATATTGTACAAAATGTTCCCATGGGAAGGTTGGTTAGACTTAAACTGATGTCCTTTCAAGAAGGAATTTGTAATTCTGACAAAGGAATCAGGAATTGCTAAACCTCAGACATGTTTAACATAAATCAATATTATCTAGTAACTCCAATGATTCTAATGTCTAAAAAGTTTAAGCACATAGGAGAAACAAATTAATTAGAATAATAAAAATCTGATTTAAATAAAACAAATATGATTTCAATCAAATAAATCCAAACTCAAAAAATTGGAAGAATTACGATTTTTTTCACACCATCTCAGATATCTTGTTGGAATGAGGGAAACTCATTTTTTAATTTTAATATTTGTGAAAGACTAGAAAGTCATTCATAAAGTCTTTCCACCTTTGCTATCTCTGTATTTGAAGAAAGAATATTTCCAACTTAACTTAGTTTTTACACTTAAAATTAAGTTAGGAAGTGGGAAGGCTGGAAAATTAAAATTTATTTAATTATGATAAATAAAAATTTATTAAATTAAAAATTTTATCACTCAAAATAAAATGTTTATCTTTTAAAACAGAATTTTAAGTATAATGGATTAGAATCATGAAATTCATTTCAACTGAAATAAATGGAACAAGAATGATTTTTATTGTTTGAATCTTTCAAAAATTTGTCTTATATTTCCTTTTCTGTCTTAAACATTAATGTTTGACATAAATCAATATTATCTACAAACTTCTGTGAATTGTATGTCTTATATCTAACACGTTTAAACTATAGGAGCAATGAATTAAAATCATAAATCTTATTTTAATTATTTTTTAACATGTTTCACACCCTGTACTTAAGTTCTTTAAAAAGTTTTTCAATCGAAATAATTTTGGTGGATCTACAAGATCCTGTGGCCTCTTGTTTGTTTTGATCCAGTCATGTGGAATGCGGTTATCTGGGAAACTTTCTATTCATGTATGCCTTTATAAAGCTATTATATTTTTGTTCTCCTGAGCTAGATAAAGGACTTGTTAAGAGATTACAATAAACAGGCAAGAAATTACAACACTATTTTTAATGCTAAATGTTTTTAAATGAAGTGGGATTTTGTGGCAATAATGAAACTTATTATGGGTGGTATTTTATGCTAAAACTATTTTTAAATCAGCAAAAATGAATATGTATATAAATATGTAATATGTATGTATAAGCTTAATATATGGCTACACCAATTGCAAGTTGCACCCCTTAGATGTTGGGGTTTCATGCCACTGAAAATAACGTGCAATGCTGAAATGATTTAAAGGTTACATCCTGTAAACATTTCCCTTAAATCCTTTAACATTAGACTGGGCTGTGGAATCCAGAATTTTGAGGTAGGGAATTAATCAGCGTCGCACTGTAGCAACACAACGGGCTATTGGCAATGGTCCAGGATCAATACCAAAGGGAAAATCTGAGGACATCCCATGCAGCCAGATGACAAATCAGAATTGTGAGGATAGAAAAGGCATTAATTTCCCAGAATGAAGTTCAATGTGTAAGCTTGTCATGAAATGTAGGAAATCAAGCTTCACAGGAAGTAATGTAATTTAATTTTCAAGGAACAAGCCAGATAAAGTATGTTCACTGTTAAAGCTATATTAACAACCTTAAAAACTCCTACTTGAACTGATTTTGGAAATGCTGCTCAGAATTGAGAAAAGGTGTCAGAAAAATAGGTGATGTATTAACAGAGGCTCTAGCATCCTAGAGCATTTATTTCAAGATAAAACAGGTCCAGTGAAAAGAAAAAACGAGAGAATATCAGCTCTTACTGAATATAAAGTTATGGAACCAGAGAACATTGAAGAACCATAGATCAAAATTCACAGCAGCATTAAGCAAGGTTCTTGGGTAATACGTAGGCAAAAAATCAGTTGAACAATTCATTGAGCAAGTAAAAAAGTCAGGAAACAATCATCCAAAGTGACCTTCCTAAAAATCTATTGTTAGTTGATGGTATAATTTCCTAGGTAGGTAGTTAATTAACATCGCACAGCAGCATTATTAAGCAAGGTTCTTTGGTAATAAATAGGCAAAAAATCAGTTCAACAATTCATTGAGCAAGTAACAGAAGTCAGAAAAGATTCATCCAAAGTGACCTTCCTAAAAAATCCAGTGTTAATTGATGGTATACTTTTTTGGAAGATATTTTTTAATGTTGCACTGGAGCAACACAATGGGCTATTGGCCACGATCCGGGATCAATCCCAAAGAGAAAGATCCAACACCTGAGCTGGCACTCCACTTTCCAAATTTCCACACCATGCTAACGTGAGGGACATTTGAGGCCACTATTTAAAGTGCATCAGCCCCTGTGTATACAAGGGTCTTCGGCTGGACAGTTTCGAACTCACAACCCTCTGGTTAGGGGTTGGTAATCTGTTGCTCTTCCAATTGGGCTTTTCTAGAGGAGGATATTGGCATAATAGATATTGGAGGTATTATTATCCATAGATTGCCAAAACCTACATTTGCTAATCGTGGAAACAGTTTTGATATGTAACCTTTTTCTCAAAATTCATGTTGACATAAATGTTTTGTATTGTAGAATTTTTGACTGTTTTTACAGTGAAATGAACACTCAAAAATATTGTTACATATGATAATTCGACATTTAGAAGACAGGTAAAATAGTAGCTCATTGAACTAAAATAGTTAATTTAATAGTTCATTCAACAAAAATTGTTGTTTTAATACTTAGCACAATATTGTGTTAATAATTTTTTTTCATTTAATGATTTCATAACTTACTTCTTCGAATTACACTTAATCCCACCTGCTACACTTTTTACCCATATCATAGGATAAAGTAGGTATAAAAATAGCCACTTAACTAAAGATATAGATTTAAATATGAAGAAAAGCATGTGCAGTATGTTATTGAATAACGCAATGTATAAAATGCCAAAAACACAACTTTTTACAAAACATGTCATTACAAAATTTTACTTCGAAATTGAAAACACTGTTTTAAATATCCACTTTACTCCACCTGACCCTATTCTTACTACTACATATTGGGAAAGTATTTACTTTGATGAAAAAATCTTTATTATTCAGAAATATTATAGAAGTTTGTCCTAGTTAGGCTATATAATATGAATGTTTTAAAAAATCACATTATATCTAGTAAACTAAAGTTATTTAAGCATGGTAATATAAAAAGATAATTATTTTAAAAAGTAATAAGAGATTCAAATAATTGCGAGGTTGCCATATTCCCAATAAGGCAGGGTTGCCTTTTCCTGCCACATCTCACTATGAAAAGAATTGCAACGAAAAGGCTTTACTTCAAATATGTACCCAGTTAATGTATGGCAATGTCAGGTTTTAAATGCACTACAAAATCACCTTTTATTCCCAAACCTTACATGTTTGTTAGCAACTCATTTTGGTCAGTCTGTTTGGGATTCTATTGTAAACATGAAAATATTAATTAAAAATAATGTTCATAAAAAATGTTAAATAACCTATCAACATGTGAAAAGTGAGCTGGGTTGAATCGATTCACAATAAAATGTGACAAAGTTTTAAAAGGGTAGAAAGGTTAACATTGAATGACTGTTTTTACAAGCGATCCATTTTGTGAAAAGTATGCAGCAGAAAAAGAAAACAAAAATAGTTTTGGTATCAATAAAACAAACTAAAAAAGAAACTTCAGAAGAATGAAAACTTCAGGAGCAGGACTTTAGAAAACAAGTATATTAAGATAAAATTCTTGAGACATTTAATGGCTGCAACTAGAATTTGCAGAATAAGCAAGCTCCACTCACTGATTCAAAGTGCAGCTAATCACTTGTTTCGGCACAAAAATTGGAAATCACACCGAGGCTGTACCGTAATACTAGAAATTTACCAGCTTTATTTGAAAAATGATTATAACTTTAAAAACATTTTATTTTGCTTTAATAATTTCTTAATTGTTGCACATTTTAAAGTTATTTGCTACACACTAAAAATTTCGCAGACACCTCGGCCTTTCACCTTCGAATTCCATGAACACATTTTGATGACTTTGAGGTTTAAAAATTTTAAAGACGGGAACAAGCATTTACGTTTCACGTTAACAATAATCATGGAGATTGCTGGTGATCGCGTAAAAGCATCCTGATCCATGTAAAAACTAAAAGGCAATGGAAAATTACAATGCTTCTGTGAAATCAAATGTTCAAAAACATAAGATTCAAACGCTACGCTTTCTTTAAATTATAGATCCTCTTTCAGAAAACAGGAACTGATGAAATTTTCGAAAAATGCCTGCATTCACTTAAGATTCCTCAAAAATAATAAATAACTGTTGCATGCAGTTATAATGAAAAATTAAAACAATATGGTGTCATAAATGTCATGAAAAAACAATTGATACAAATAGATTACACAGTGGGGGACATGGAATGCTTAAAAGATCACCTGGTAGAACAATCCTTTGCAAACTTTGATCAATTTCAAGGACAAAAATTAAAAGGTATATTAAATTTACACCCTTTTAGTATTTTAAAACAAGAAACCATTCGCGTTCAACTACAACAGAAGAACGGCGTAGTTAATGTTGCCAGATACGATAATCACCTGTAAAATATTTTTGTAGAAGTGGCTTTTTCTGTTTAGCTAAATGGGTTGCGACGACCAAGTTGGTTAGTTGGTTTGTTCGGATTTTATGGCGCAAGGGCCATATATTGGGCATGCGCCAGACACAAGACATAAATTTATCAAGTAATAGACAGACATACAATGAAAGTTTCACAGACACAGAAGAGAAAAATACACCCTGGGAGGAATGCACCTGACAGGAATTGAACCTGCGCCGCCTACAACTCGAAGGTGTAGGCTCCCGGTTGATAGGTATCGGATTAGCAAACGTAGGGTTGCGAGTTCGAATCCAGCAAATACCATCGTGTACAAAGGGGGCTGGTGCACGTTAAATCTGTCGTGACCTGAAATGTCCTCCAGTTGGCGTAGTGTGGAAGTTTGGAGAGTGGGGATGCCAGCTCAGGTGTTGCCTCGTCAACTGACAGTGGCTCAAAATTACGTGGTGTTGTCCTCGGATCTTTCCCCTTTGGGATGGATACGTGGGGACTGGTGCGCAATACATATGTCGTGGCCTGAAATGTCCTCATGTAGGCATGGTGTGGTAATTTGGAGAGTGGGGTGCCAGCTCATGTGTTGACTTCGTCATCTGACTATGATTCAGTTCTTATTTCCATAGACGTGAAATATAAGTAGACGGAGTATTGACTTTGAGAGGAGCTTCAAAGAGTGTGGCATGCATGTTACTAGCACTCAAGTGACTGCCTTGTAGCAGGTAGATAGCTAATTAACGACAGACAGAATCAACACAAAGGGATATTGGTGACGGTCCCGGATCAAACCCAAAATAAAAATCCAAAGAACAATGCCCCATAATTTTGAACCAGAGTCAGATGAAGATGGCTGCTATGTGAAAAATTAAACTTGGGTGGTCAATTTGGTATTTTAAAGCCTCGTTTGGCGACATAACAGCTTATGACAGGATAGATGTGTGAATGCTCATATAAATTAATATTTCTTGGATTTGATTCACTTCGGTATTGTTCCCGGACCGTCGTCTGACCGTGGTTCAAAATTACGTGGTGTTTTCTTGGATCTTTCCCCTCGGGTTTGATCCTGGACCGTCTCCAATATCCCGTTGTGTTGCTCCAGTGTGATGTTAATCGAAATACCTAACTATCATAATACACTGACGGGCCAAAAGTCATAGGGGGTATTTCAATTAACGTCACACTGGAGCAACACAACAGGCTATTGGTGACGGTCCGGGATCAATCCCAAAGGGAAAGATCCGAGGACAACACTACGTAATTTTGAAGCATGATCAGATGACAAGGTCAACATCGGAGCTGGCACCCTACTCTCCAAGTTTCCCACCACGCCAACGCGAGGAGATTTGTGGCCCCGACAGATTAACGTGCACCACCCCCTGTACACGATGGTTTTTGGTTGGATCGAGTTTCGAACTCGATCCTTGGAGAGTGGGGCGCCAGCTCAGGTGATGACGAGGTCATCACCTGAAACAGATATCCCAAATACTCAATCGTCATCTGACTGATTCAAAATTACGGGGATCTTTCCTTTCGGGATTGATTCCGGACCGACGTCAATAGCCCGTTGTGTTGCTCTAGTGCGACGTTAATTAATTACCATACCACCCAAGTACATTTAACTTGCTCAACCATATAAAGTTTCTTTTCCTTTATGCAATTTTTGTATAGCATTATTACTAACTTTATTAGTTTTTATGACTCAAGGCCAACTCTGGACAAGCTGTGGCAAGTAATGTTTTCCCGTGAAGTAAATGAAGAAAGAAAATGTTTGATGTATCTTTTATTTCTCACTTCACAGGATGGATAAATTACTGAGTTACTTTTGGTAGAATTCATTAGGCCATCTACAGTATAGCTATAAGTAAATGTGCTCATACTAGATAACACACCTGAAGAGAATATCTTGATAAGACCCCACTGCAAAGGAGAAATTGATCCAAGAAATATAGTGATTGCCTAGAATATAGTGATTAGGTAGGCTCACGTTAAATCCATGGTTCAAATTGCGAAACCCAGAACCAAGAACTAAGGTATAAATAAGCTGTCTTATTTTCTGTTATGGAGGAACTCTTGTGTGCTTTCGGGCATAAACCGGCTCATTAAATGCATGGTTCAATTTGTGAAATCCAAAACCAAGACTAGTTATCGTAAATAAGCGATCTTATTTCCCATTGTTATGGAGGAAGTCTTGTGAACTTTCGTACATAGATCGGCTCACGCTAAATGCGTGGTCCAATTTGTGGAATCCAAGACCGGAATGGAAGAGTAATGGATTAGCAATCGGAGAGTTGCGAGTTCGAATCCAACCAAAGTCCATCGCGTACAAGGAGGGCTGGTGCACGTTAAATCTGTCGTGGCCTCAAATGTCCTCACGTTGGCGTGGTGTGGAAGTTTGGAGAGTGGGGTGCCAGCTCAGGTGTTGCCTCGTCATCTGACAGTGGTTCAAAATTACGTGGTGTTGTCCTCGGATCTTTCCCTTTGGGATTGATCTCGGACCGTCACCAATAGCCCGTTGTGTTGTTGCTCCTAGTGCGATGTTAATTCAACTGCCTACCTAAAATTCTACAAATAAATCGCTAGATTGGCTTTCGTTAAAAATCATTAACACTCCTGGTGGTTGTGTCAACGAGATATTTCGTCATCAATAAAACTGACCAGATCTTGTTGAATGATGTATCTCGTTAGAAGAAAACTGACCAGATCTTATTAAATGATGTATCTCGTTAGAAGAAAACTGACCAGATCTTATTAAATGATGTATCTCGTTAGAAGAAAACTGACCAGATTTTGTTGAATGATGTATCTCGTTAGAAGAAAACTGACTAAATCTTGTTGAGGAGGGGGGGGAATTTCAATTAACGTCACACTGGAGCAACACAATGGGCTATTGGTGACGGTCCGGGATCAATCCCAAAGGGAAAGATCCGAGGACAACACCACGTAATTTTGAACCACGGTCAGATGACGATTAAATCTTGTTGAATGATGTATCTCGTTAGAAGAAAACTGACCAGATCTTGTTGAATGATGTATCTCGTTAGAAGAAAACTGACCAAATATAGTTGAATGATGTATCTCGTTAGAAGAAAACTGATCAGATTTTGTTGAATGATGTATCTCGTTAGAAGAAAACTGACTAAATCTTGTTGAATGATGTATCTCGTTAGAAGAAAACTGACCAAATATAGTTGAATGATGTATCTCGTTAGAAGAAAACTGATCAGATTTTGTTGAATGATGTATCTCGTTAGAAGAAAACTGACTAAATCTTGTTGAATGATGCATCTCTTTAGAAGAAAACTGACCAGATCTTGTTGAATCATGTATTTCGTTAGAAGAAAACTGACCAAATCTATTTGAATGATGTATCTCGTTAGAAGAAAACTGATCAAATCTTGATCTCGTCATCATAAAAAAATCAGCAATATCTTGATGCATCGCATTAGCAAAAATGTTCAGATTTGACGAACCACTCGTCAAAACCACTTGGAGGGGTAATCAACATTAATACACGTTGTCAAAGTTCAATCGTGACCAGTTATTTTTAAAGCTGCTGGTCGAACTGTGAATTCGTTTTTACAAACATCATTTAAATGTATTTTGAAATTACATACATTATTTATTTAAAAACATAAATAATTATGCAATCGATAAGTTCTGTTGTGAAGAATAATTAAAAATTAATATGTAACTGTTTAGAGGTAGGTATTTCAATTAAACCCCCCTGGAGCAACACAGCGGGCTATTGGCGACGGTCCGGGATGAAAACCGAAGGGTAAGATCCGAGGCCAATACCACGTAATTTTGAACCACGGTCAGAAGGCGAGGTCACACCTGAGCTGGCGCCACATTCTCCAAACCTCCACACCACGCCAACGTGGATATTTGAGGCCACGACAGATTTAATGTGCACCATCCCCCTTTGTACACGACGTCTTTGATTGGATTCGAACTCGCAACCCTCCGGTTGCTAATCCGTTACTCTTCCAACCGGACTACAACGGCCCGTAACTATTTAGGATAATTTAACAGTATTGTTTCAAAAAATTTACTTTTTTACATTTTGAACTACATCAAATTTAAATTGGATGAAGGATGGCGCCGGTATCATTTGCCCCCATTAATAAAGTCTGGATTCGCCATTGATTGTTTTTAACACTGAACTAGTGAAAACTCTGAATTTTTTTGAATCCATTCACTTTTGAAAGGGTCTCGCATGTCCTCACGTTGGTGTGGTATATAAGTTTGGAGTAGGGGTGCCAGCTCAGGTGTTGAGGTCATCTGACTGATTCAAAATTACGAGGCGTTGTCCTTGGATTCGGGTTTGTTCCTGGACCGTCGTCAATAGCCCGTTGTGTTGCTCTAGTGTGACGTTGATTAATTACGATTACCACCACTATTTGAAGAAAAGAGATTGCCCCATTACGGTACAAAACTTTTCGAATTTCCCGCCCACCGCATTAGTATTTGGTATTTGGTATTTTCAATTAACGTCACACTGGAGCAACACAACGGGCTATTGGTGACGGTCCGGGATCAATCCCAGAGGGAAAGTCCGAGGACAACACCACGTAATTTTGAACCGCGGTCAGATGACGAGGCAACACCTGAGCTGGCACCCCACTCTCCAAACTTCCACACCACGCCAACGTGAGGACATTTGAGGCCACGACAGATTTAACGTGCACCAGCCCCCTTTGTACACGACGGTGTTTGGCTGGATTCGAACTCGCAACCCTTCGGTTGCTAGTCCGTTACTCTTCCACCGCATTAGAGCCGAGGGCAAAGAGCAGTGTCCTTCTGTGCGGCCCTACTTATTCTTTCCTTACAAAAATAAAAGACGTTTCTTTTCCCATACGTTTCGAAAAGCCCGTGTTTTGCTCCCTTTTCAGTTCGACTCAAATTCAAATACCTACCTCCATGTTTCATTCGCATAAACTAAAAGTATTTTAGGTTTTCGAATAGGCATAATCAGCATTAATGGGAATAATTTCCAGGAAATGTAAGTAGTTTTGTTCGTTAACCAAGCGTGAGACTATTGTTAAGTAAGCAGAGATTCGTCAGTAAAAGGATTAAAAACACGCTTTACAACTGTCATCGTCGTAAAATACGATATGGTACATCTGAAATGTAGTAAGAGTCTGTTTTGTACAAAAAGAGTGGTTACTTTAGGAAGAGTAGTCTTGATAGACCGTTCTCGATATTAATGGATAGACGCATAGGTACGTTTTAAATTAACTCTTTCGTTCCTAGATGGCGCAACTTCAAAAGTAGCTCAATCTGGTAATTGAGTTCAAGACAATATCTAGTGCAATCCAGTTTTGGAGAAAGGTATCCCCATCCCAAGTAGCGCAGCCTCGTACTTAATTCTCCAAGTGGTTTCAACGATATATCTTGTCCATCACGATCTGAACAATTTTGCTAATGACGAGATATCGCGTCATCAAGATATTGCCGATTTTTTTGATGATGACGAGATCATGGTCTGGGAAGTTTTCTTCTAATGACGAAATATCTTGTCGAGACTTCCACCAGGAGAGTTAAGATGTGTTGACGATAATCGCATAGGTACTCGAATAAGTCACCTAAATAAGTCACTCGAAAATCACCTATGTGCCATTTGGAATTGTACCAAGTTGTATAACGGCTGAGCACCAGAATAGATGACGGTCCTCAGTTCCTGCTTAGATGATGGACACCAGTACTAGGTTAGATGACTGGACCCAGTTCCAGGCTAGATGACGGGCTCTAATACGAGGTTAGATAACGGGCTCTAGTACCTGGTTAGATAACGGAGCTGTCATGAAAGAAAAAATGCATTCCAAATACTTTGTTTAAGTTGCAAAAACAAATTTTTGTCTTCTCTTGAAAAGATGTAAAATTCATAGTTAGAAAACGGGTTGTACAGTTGCTGAAAAAAAGCGAATCCCCTTTTCATTCGAGCAATTTTAACAGTAGAGAAAATTCAAAGATGGCGTTTGACAGGAACTAACGTCTCCTAAATTCAGATGCATAAAATTTGCATAAGGGGCCATCTTTATATTAAATTGAACACCAACTTCATAAATTCCAATAGAAACCCCCTATTTCGACACATAATTTCACTTCAGATACCAAATTTCATGTTATTAGGTCTTACCGTTTCGAAGTTTCGAGTACAGAAAGATTGGAGCTCCTAATTTTAAATCAGTTTCTTAAACTTTAGAGGATATCTTCCTAATTAATATTTCTATAGCACTGATATTTTGTACCTTGCTACAGTTAAACAACCCAAACAAAATTCACCTAATATTTTATTTTAAAAATAGTTTTTAGTGCAATAATAATTATTAAATTAATGTTTGAAAAAATTATGAATTGGAACCTTACTATATTTTGATAGGAATCGATTCAGAAGGACTTCTAATATGACCATTCAAAATTTCAGCTCATTCCAATGATAAGTTTTGCGTAACATTAAATTTTCCTCATTATGGCGATTTTAGGGGCAACCAAAAGTTTAAAAACGTCTGAAAACCTAAGGAATGTTTAAATTTTTGAAAAATGGTTGGAAATTTCACTTATGTAATCTAAAATACATTGTTTTTTCCAGTTGTGTCATATAGATGAACTCTGCTAATCAATGATCAATTGAATGACATACTCTATTTGCTTTTTGGATGATCGGAATATCAGTTCGATTATATTAAATATGTATTTATGTATTAGATAATTGTAGGTGCGCTTTGTGGTTGCATACATGGACACGAAAGCTAATAAAATAATTAACATTTATTAAGAACCCTAAAGACGATAAAAAGTTATACGGAACATCGATCAACACTCTCTCCGTTTCGAATTGTTCTCAATTCCAAAATCTTTTTTTATCACATTTTAATCATGGTTACAATTCACAATATCATTGTTAGAGCTTGTAGAATGAATATAATTCTCGGATAGCTCATACTTGCATAATAACGTAATAATATAATTCTCGAATCGTTTTTAGCATAGTAAATATAATTCTCGTATCGTTTGCACGCGCTGACGAATACGTTTGAAATAGTGTTTAAATTTGAAATTCGGGTAGCTATAACTACAATTAATCTCGATCTACTTTTCAATGTGGACATGATCTGTGAAGTTCACAGCAATTTTAACATTGAGTATCTCCGGATATAGTAAAGTTATGAAATTTCATTTAGACTTATTTAAGGATTCAGAATCTGATTAAGGCATCAAAACATGGAGTTTCCATTGGAAATTTTGCTTGTGTAAACTTTTATATGAAGACGGCCCTTTACGCAATTTTTTGCCATTTGAATTTGTAGAAGAGGTCATTTTTTGAATTTGCTGTACTATGAATAGTGCGCGAAATAAAGGGGTGGTTCGTTTTTCCCAGCGATTGTGCATTACAGAATTGTAAAGGGGTCGCGGTACTATGGTACAGGAGACCCATTCTACAATCTCTATGGGGTGTTGCCAGTTTTACTCATATAAAAATAGAAGACGTTTCATTTTATTTAGTAATTTACATAAATAAAAAGTATTTTGATGTTTTGAATGAGAGATTCTCAGTGTAAAACAAACCAGACGGAAAGCGAAGATTTGACTTCCACTACCCGAGTGCTCTGGCATGATACCTATCGGGGTTACAAGAAAATGGAGTTAATCTCCGTTTTGGCGTCGTTTAACGTTTATGGCGTTCACTAATCAAACATCATTTTTCTATCAGGAATTCATTCTTTGAAATTTTTATCGTCGAAGTGCTGAAATCGCATTCGAAAAGCAAGTCAAGTGACGTGTTCGGAATACGTACTGGAAATATATATTACAGCAGATACACTACCACCACCTACATATAGCTTGATAGAAATCATCTCATAGGCATATGCCACCGAAAAGAGAATAATTTCAAGGACATCTGTGTGGTTTTGCCAGTTCAGCAAGCTTTTGACTATTTTTAGTATGCAGATCGTCCATATTTAAATCGTCATCTGACCGTGGTTCAAAATTACGTGGTGTTGTCCTCGGTTCTTTCCCTTTGGGATTGATCCCGGACCGTCACCAATAGCCCGTTGTGTTGCTCCAGTGTGACGTTAATTGAAATACCCCCCCGCCCCCGTCCATATTTAAGGATAAGATTAACCTTAAACGTAAATATTTTTAGTCACTAACATTCGGTTGGTAGGCAGTTGAATTAACGTCTCATTGGAAAAACACAATGGGCTATTAGCGACGGTTCGGGATCAATCCTGAAGGATCCGAGGACAACGTCTCGTAACTTTGAACGACGGTCAAATAACGAGGTCAGCACCTGAGATGGCACCCCTCTCTCCAGACTTCCAAGCCAGCCCTTAGCGGCACATTTCTTTTAAGTATGTACTGGCCTTCTTGGGCTGAGGTAGTTTACATCTTAATTATTATACCTACCTATCTATTTTTCCTCTTTTTTCCCTTCCAAGACTTGATCCCGGACCGTCACCAATAGCCCATTGTGTTGCTCCAGTGTGACGTTAATTGAAATACCCCCCCCCTTCCAAGACAGTTTTTACTTGTACTTGTGTTTGGCGAACCTAGGCCAAATACAACCATTGCGCCACTAAACCCCTAAACTACCAATCCTCATAATCAAACATTTTCGGTTACACCTTTATGGCAAGCAGGGTCTTAGAGGGGAAATCTTTGGCCAATTATTGTCGGATCTTTCCCTTGGAGATTGATCCCTGACCGTCGCCAATAGCCCGTTGTGTTGCTCCAATACGACGCTAATTAAATACCTACATACTTAACCGCCTATCCATCCCCTAGCCTCCAGTATAGGCCGCATAGGTCCCGACTATAGAGCGACTATAGAACCCTCAGAGGCACGTCTGTTTTAGGTGTGCACGGGCTTAACGGACCAGAGGTACTCTAGAGATCTTTTCTTTTCCTATAGGGTTTACTGCTTTTAGTAAACGCGGGTAGGAAGGTAGTTAGTTAACGCCGCACTGGAGCACCGCAACGGGCTATTGGCGACGGTCCGGGATCAATCCCGAAGGGAAAAATGCACGGTTCATGACTTTGATGACGAGGTCGACACTTGAGCTGCTACCCCACTCTCCAAACATGGACGTGAGGACATCTGAGGCCAAGACAAATTTAACGTGTACCAGCCCCCGTGTACACGAAGGTCTTTGGCTCGATCGAGTTATCCCCGTTGCTCTTTCAACGCGGCCCTTTAGTAAACGAGGGGGTCGCTCTCTCGGGATACCCAAACGATATTTTTCAGCTTTCATTCAACAATGTGGCAGAAAAAATTCCTTGTGTATGTCCATTACTTGGTATTGTATGTCCTATTGTATTTGGGGTCGCGGTAGCCCGGTTGAAAAGGGCCGCGGTGGCCCGGTTGGAAGAGTAACGAACTAGCAACCGAAGGGTTGCGAGTTCGAATCCAGCCAAACACCGTCGTGTACAAAGGGGGCTGGTGCACGTTAAATCTGTCGTGGCCTCAAATGTCCTCACGTTGGCGTGGTGTGGAAGTTTGGAGAGTGGGGTGCCAGCTCAGGTGTTGCCTCGTCATCTGACCGTGGTTCAAAATTACGTGGTGTTGTCCTCGGATCTTTCCCTTTGGGATTGATCCCGGACCGTCACCAATAGCCCATTGTGTTGCTCCAGTGTGACGTTAATTGAAATACTCCTCCTACTTCTACTCCGGTTGAAAAATCAATGGATTAGCAACCGGAGGGTTGCGAGTTCGAACCCAACGTAAGACCGTCGTGTACAAAGGGGGCTGGTTCATGTTAAATCTGTTGTGGCCTCAAAAGTCCTAACGTTAGCGTGGAAGTTTGGAGAGTGGTGTAAGCTCAGGTGGGACCTCGACATCTGACTGCGGTTCAAAATTACGTGGTGCTGTCCTCGATCTTTCCCTTCAGGATTGATCCGGGACTGTTGCCAATAGCCCGTTGTGTTGCTCCAGTGCGACGTTAATTATTACCATATTACCATCACCACCATCATTCCACCACCATGTGGCAGAAGAAATTCCTTGTGTGTGTGTATGACCATTACTTGATATTGTATCTCTTATTGCATTTGGCGCAGCTATGCCAAATATGACCCTAGCGCCGTAAAGGTAGACAATTTAATCACAACACAACTGGTCATTGGCGACGGTCCGGGATCAATACCCAAGGGAAAGATCCGAGGATAACGAGATAACACCTAAGCTGACGACCTACTCTCCAAACTTCCACACCACGCCAACGTGAGGACATTTGAGGCCACGACAGATTTAACATGCACCAGCCTCCTTTGCACTCGACGGTCTTTAGTTGGATTCGAACTCGGTACCCTCCGGTTGCTAATCAGTTGCCCTTCCAACCGGGCTACGGCGCTTAGAGCCGTAAAACCCCAAAACAATCTACCAACCTTAAACCAAGACCAAAATAATATTTCCTTGGGCCCCAATAGATTTTGGGCCCCGCACTACGGTATTATCGACCCTTGGAGTACAATGATCTTACAACAATGCGAAAGTCTCAGAAAATGTGATCGAAATCCTTTCACTAAGTTTTCTCTCATTCAGATACAGAGTAACAAATTCCAGTGTAACGAATTCCAGTCTTATGTCTAGAGATCACGTTTTCATCTAGATTTCATATTGATAATCAGGCTTACCGTCACTTTGTGAAAGCACACATATCCACTTTCAATTACTGTCACGATCGCACGGTAGAGGATCCGGTAGTTAGTAGAGCTAAGATAAAGACGGAAAAAGAAGCTAGATTTTATCGATATTTAAGTACTCGGACGAGCGGTTTTGAATCGAGTTTTCCATTCGCTGTCGACGATCGAATGCTTTGACGTGATTCTATGGCTACGCTTTTTTGTTTTGTACGAATTGTGACTTATCTTAATACCAAACCACAGTTTTAGGTTGAAAGTGAATGGGCTATCTATTGTACACGCTAATATGGATGTAGAATTTAATGAATTTTTTGCAATTACAATGAAAACTTCTTGTAGTAATTTCAATCTCATTAAAATTCTTAGGTAGAGAATGAATGCGCTATGCATATTGTACTCTAATACGGACGTGAAATTTAATTATCTTTTTGCAACTACAACGAAGTCTTATTGAAGCAATTTTAATCTTGTCAAAATACAGTTTTAGGTGGATAAACGGTCTGTACATATTACGTAGACTAATATGGACGTGTAATTTAGTGAATTTTTTGCAATTACAATGAAAACTTATTGTAGCAATTTCAATCTCGTCAAAACAGTTTTAGGTAGAGAATGAAAGGTCGATACATTCACAGTATCGTTTGGTTGTGTGTGAAGAAGCTGCTACAATAGCTCACATCGGTCAGTTCGTCTCACATGTACCCACCGAATCCATAATTGAATCACTGACTTGATTTTTCATCCAACACGAGCACCGATTTCTCGTATTTATAAATTCGGTATCGATAGGCCACAATTCTTTCTATGCCTCAAAACTCAGAAATATGATTGTATTACTCGTATTTTTCGATGAGGCATAATTAAGCTTTCTATACACAGCAACCGCGAGAAGATACAATACCAATAGTTAAAACCGTCTCTATCCTCTTTTAATACTGCTTACAGAGGGAGTTAATGGAGCATATGATTTGCATATACGCCTGCAGTGCTAATCCTTTGCATATCCTTCCAAAATCGTGCAAATTTCAAGGACTGGACGTCGTCTGACCGTGGTTCAAAATTACGAGTTGTTCTCTGATCTCTCTTCGGGTTTGATTGCAATTGCCCGTTGTGTTGCTCCAGTGCGACGTTAATTAAAATACCTACCAAGACCAGTTATCGTCGATTATAATGCATAATCCATTTTATTTGCACTTAATGCAAATGTTTGACTGTTTTCGACTTCAACAACGCCAAATATTCCCCTATCGGCGACTTTTGGTACTAATTTTTTTCGTGGAATACATCTCCCCATGTCTTCAAAAGTCTCAATACCAAATTTGGTTCCATTGCGCTTATTAGATTTAGCTATAGATGCCTACGAAGTGTGAAAGTTATTTTATTGCAGTACATAGTACAATATATAATAATAATGTTCATAAAATGTAATATATAAAAATATAAAATGTAATACATAAAATATAAAATGTAATATATAAAAATATAAAATGTAATACATAAAATATAAAATGTAATATATAAAAATATAAAATGTAATAAATAAAAATATAATTTGTGTACACTTTTTTGGAGGGGTTACTTGCGCACAATTATTTTTCTGTTTGTCCCACTATAGTTTGTCCTCCTGGTGGTTGTCTTGACGAGATATCTCGTTATTAAAAAACAGAGCAGATCTTGATGGACGAGATATCTCGTTAGTAGAAGAAAACTGACCAGATATTGATCTCGTCTCAAAGAATCGGTAATATTTTGATGACGAGATATCTGGTCTTTAGCGAAATTGGTCATATCTTGATGGACGAGTTTTCTCGTCTAAACCACTTGGAGGGTTAACACTAACTGAAAATATATAAATTATAAAATTGTCCCAGTGATAGACTTTCAGTTATTTTTATAAAAATATGAATCGTGGATAATTGACTGCCCAGTGGGAAATGCAAAATAAAAAGAACAGAACAATTAAAAAGTCAAAGTACACCGTCTGCTTAGAGCAGACGCTCATTAAATGACAGAAATTCTATTTTTTGCTGTACACTTTTTCAGACTATTTTTTGATAAAAAAATTAAAATTTCAGCATTTTGATAATGCTATATATCTATTAAACAGATTACAAAATAACAATATATTTCTCCTCATGAAAATATGGCCCTTGCGCCATAAAGCCCCCAAACCAACCAACCATCATGAAAATAAGCATCTTCGGCAGGAATAGATCAAGGGCCACATAGATTGACTGTGACTAATGAGCGGGCTTCCAAAACCATGAAAGTTATCTATCAGATATTATTTATTTTATTTATATTTAACGTATATTGTTCAAAATTGTTACAAAGAGAGATAATAAAAGTAAATAAAGAATTTAATTTGATGGCATTGAAATTCAACAATTGTTTTAATACTTGGTTCGATTTTTGCGAACGGAGCCAGCCAGCAAATCAACCAGCAATCAATCATGTGGCCCGCGGTCTGTGTATCCCTGAGCTAAAATATATCGATCCAAAATCCTTGAATTCCAAGTAATTTTAGTGCGTTAATTCTCGAAAAGACGCAGATCTAAAGACCTCCTGTCAGCTTTCTATGTGCCTTTCGATGTGAACACCGAAGCCAATAGCCCTATTAATCTTAAGCTGACCCTGAAAGTTTCAAAAGCTGTACTTACCATCGTTTTGGGACACCATTAGTGGGGGCCTTTTGGGGTGTTAATGGATTTCCGAAGAATTTAATAGCAAAGGAGAAAGCGATAGTGAAGTTTTCATAGAAGTGTTCTGTATATATAAATTTTTAATTGGATACCTAGTAAGGTGATAAATTTTGAAGTGCTACTGATTAGAACTGGAAATTTTGCAAGCGTATTTGTCCTCTTCTTTGTCTCTTAAATTCGAGGCTGTCCTATGGGCCGCATGTGATCCAATGCTTTTATTCTTGATGTCTATCTAGGGCCATTTAACCTTCTGAGGGGTTCACATGTATAATTCTACTTTGCAACCTGTAGTCTTCCTTGTATGACTTTCCAACCAGTTCTCATCTTCTTGCCAATAAAATCTTTCCAAAGGATTCTATTCTAAGGAATTGGGAAATAGGATATTTCCAAAGAATTCTATTCTATCGAAAGGAGCTAAAGAATATTTGCAAACGATTCTCTTTTAAGGAAAGGATCAATATAACCGTTCTCTCCGAAAATTCTATTCCGAGAAACGGACCAATAGAATTTTTCCAAAGAATTCTGTAATAAGGAAATGAGCAATAACTTATTTCCAAAATATTCTATTCTATGGAAAGAGGAGCGATAGATATTTCAAGATGATTCTCTTCTAAGGAAAGGACCAATGAACACTTTCCAAAGGATTCTATTCCAAGGATATGATCAATAGAATCTTTCAAAAGGATTCTATTCAAAAATAGAATCTTTCAAAAGGATTCTATTCAAAAATAGAATCTTTCAAAAGGATTCTATTCAAAAGAAAAGACCGACAGAATATTTCCAAAGGATTCTATTCTGAGGAAAGAAGTAATAGAATACTTTCAAAGGATTCTGTTCTGAGGAAAGGAGTAATAGATCTTTCCAAAGGATTCTATGCGTAAGAAAAGAATTTTTCTTTGGAACGATTCTATTGCCCCATTCTGTAGAATAGAATCCTTTGGAAGGATTAAACTGTTTCTTTCCTTAGAATAGAGTCATTTGAAAAGATTTATAGATCCTTTCCTTACAATAGAATAATTTGGAACCGTTCCATTGCTCTTTCCTTGGAATAGTATCTTTGGAACGATTCTATTGGCCCCCTCTCTACAATAGAATACTTTGGAAAATTATATTCTTCCTTTCCTAAGAATAGTCATTTAAAAATATTTATGGACCCCTTCCTTTCAATTGAATCCTTTGGAAAGTTCTACTGCTCCTTTTCTTTGAATTGAATATTTCGGAACGATTCTAATGGCCCATTCTATAGAATAGAAACCTACGGAAAGATTATATAGCTCATTTGCTTAGAATAGGATCATTGAAAAAGATTCTATTTCTGATATCCTTAGAATAGAATCCATGGCTCATAAGTTGTTAGAAGTCATGCCGAGAAAACTCAGGTTGCAAGGTGAATTTATGCTCGGTAGCCCATGACACGATTAGAATAATTATCTCTAGTCTAGTCAATGGTAAAATGGATATAAGGTCTCCCCGGACCAGATGGAATAAGTTAGCGGGTCGTGCATCTCTGCAGTATAACGGCAAATCCTCAAACCCATATACACAATTGAGTCCATCAAATAAGTTCCTCTTGCTCAAGGGGTCCAGAATAGAGAGGCCGTACAACGGTATGGCCCCTTGTACGGCCTCAAATGTCCTCATCTTGGCGTGGTGTGGAAGTTTGCAGAGTGGGGTGCTATCTCAAGTGGGACCTCGTCATCTGACCGTGGTTCAAAATTATGTGGTGTTGTCCTCGGATCTTTCCTTTCGGGTTTGATCCCGGACCGTCGTCAAGGAGCACGGCAGCCGGTGGAAGACTAACGGATTAGCAACCGGAGGGTTGCGAGTTCGAACCCAACCAAAGACCGTCGTGTACAAAGGTGGCTGGCGCACGTGAAATCAGTCGTCGCCTCAAATGTCCTCACCTTGGCATGGTGTGGAAGTTTGGAGAGTGGGGTGCCAGGTCAGGTGTAACCTCGTCATCTGACCGTGGTTCAAAATTACTTGGTGTTGTCCTCGATCTTTCCCTTTGGGATTGATCCCGGACCGTCACCAATAGCCCATTGTGTTGCTCCAGTGTGACGTTAATTGAAATACCCTCAATAAAACAATTAAAATCTACAGATTATCTTTAATATTTCGAAATACGAATTTGCATACTTAAGAGGCGTTTTTACACTTCAAAATAGAGAAGACTTCCCGTCTGAAACACTCACATCTAAATCTACCATTGAGTCATTCTGAGAAATAGGAAATACATGTTTTCGAGCAAGGCGTTACATGTGAAATAAATGATAACATCCAGGAGTTATAAGGAAGTTATAACGCTAAACCCTAAAAGCGATAAAGCATCGTTTCCTAGTCTATGATAAACGAATTGTTTTTTCGATTGGATCTAAACGCAGAATTGTCATAGGTAATTTTAGATTAATGGATAATATATATGCTAATGCAATCACTTAACAGGAAATTTTGATGACCTTTTACAGTACTTGGCAACGATTTAAGTTATATTCCTATATTTTATCTCGTCATCAAAATTACGAAGGGTTCGGTTCGACCTGCAATGGATGAGCAACGGAGGGTTGCGATTTCGAAACTCGGTTCAGCCAAAGACCGTCGTGTACACGGTGGCTGGTGCCAGTCAAATCTGTCGTGGTCTCAGACGTTCTACGCTGGCGGAGTGTGGAAGTTCGGAGAGTGGAGTGCCAGCTCAAGTGTGACCTCGTCATCTGACCGTGGTTCAAAATTACGAGGCGTTGCCTTGGATTTTTTCCTTCGGGATTGATTCCGAATCGTCGCCAATAGCCCGTTGTGTTGCTCTAGTGCGACGTTAATTGACCACCTAGCTATTCTGTTGAGGTGTGTCACCTAATATGGTGGAGTGTGTGTATGAGAGGTTGGTGACTGCTTGCACATATATTCCGACTTGTGTGGCTCCAGTGCGACGTTAATTGACTATCTAATCTGACCTCAAAGTTATGAGGTGTTGTAAATGGAGGAAATATAAAAGTAGAATGAGCAATGGTAACCTTTTCATGGGCCCAGAACCATGGGACCAAGTAACGTGACCTTTATTCTACTTTCGTCTGCCTAGTGGAAACGAACATTCTTCATCTGATTGGTTGATGGGATCGGAGAAGACGCCCATCTATTAATTCATCATCTGATTGGTCCACTCGACATAGAAGTAATAGGTGATTTCCCCACTTTTGTCGCCACTCTATAGAAATGCGCATTCACACACCTACCCTGTCATAAGATGCTACATCGCCAAATGGTGCGATAAGATGCCAAATCGGCCAAGCAAGTCAATTTTACACAGAGCAGTCACGTGACTACTAGTCGACATGTAGGTCCCATTTTTTGAAGCTCTTCTCAATAGCAATGCGCACTCCGTTTTTTATGTCTATGGATCCGTGGATAACACCGCGTCATTTTGAACCACGGACATATGACGAGGTGAACACCTGAGCTGGCACTCCACTCCCCAAACTTCTATACCACGTCAACGTGAGGACATTTGACGGCAGATATAAAGTACACAGCTGACTTTGTATCGCGTTTCGAACTAACAACCCTACTGATACTAATCCGCGACTCTAACAGCCGAGCTTCCGCGGCCTCACTGAAAGCAAATCGGGACACATGTTCGCATATAAAGCACCGGATGAATATGCTAATCTGAATGTGTGCGTTAAACTGTCTGTTATTCTTATCGGTCTAGCGCTTGATTTGACCTATGGAGTTACATACATAATACTGCTAGTGCTACGCGGAAGACCTCGCCACTTCAATGAGGTTATTTAGCAGACGGTTAGAAAAAATTCAATACTCCTAAAATTAGAATTTCTCATTTTAATTCTATTTCTGTTCTATACTATCGTTATGCCTTATGTTTCTCGAGTTCTGAATGTTAATTTTTCAAGTTCAAATGGTTTGCTTATGTAGCCATTTTAACAACACACACACATGCGACATTTTATTCCAGATACGAACTTTAATGACTTAATAAAAAGGCAAAACAGCGAAAAAACAGGGAAATATTAAGCAAGCAGAAATCTCCATGTATGTACGTTAAGCCGCTTGACATAACATGGTGAGTAAGATAATAACAATTCAGCTAAAGGTTTGGTTTGGTTGGGGTTTTATGGCGCAGGGGCCGTATTTGACCATGCTTCAAATAAAGGAAATTTGAAAGGAAAATTTTAAAGAAGCAAGTGGTGGCTGGTGGATCAAGGCGTCATCAGGGAGGATCCTGACCCAGACAGCACAAAATAGGACTTTCTACGAATGAGCAACGGAATGCTAAATAATGCTCATACTCTCCCCAAGCCCCATACTCAACTAAAATGAATGAAAAGCAAGAGAAGAGAGAGATAATCATTTGCACACAAATAAATTAACATGTCATAAAGACAGTGTAGAATAAAAGTAAACAGACATACCCAACACTAGTTGAACACCGTATGAAGAATAAAGGTAAACAGACATACCCAACACAACGCTGAACTGTTCTACACAGTGTGAAGAATAAAAGTAAACAGACATACCCAACATTAGCTGAACTGTTCTACACAGTGTGAAGAATAAAAGTAAACAGACATACCCAACATTAGCTGAACTGTCCCACACCGTATGAAGAATAAAAGTAAACAAACATATCCAACACTAGCTGAACTGTTCCACACAGTATGAAGATAGCCATCAAATGTTATGCTGCAACGCCCTAGTACGAAATCAAATAAGTTATCTAATATACGGATCACGTTTAAGAATCAAGAATGTATAAAATTTTGTATGGAAATGATTAACTTGCTTTTCATTCATTTATTGTTCAATATGGTGTTTGGGGGGGTGTATGAGCATAACAGCATTCAAGCTGCTCATACGTAGAATACACCTATTTGTGTTGCCTGGGTATAGAATTAAAATTCGAAATAATTCAAAATTCCTTGTAAAATTAGAATTTATAATTTTAATTCTATTTCGATTCTACACTGTCTTAAAGACTCGTTATACTTGGGTTCTGAGTGTCAATTTTTCATGTTGAAATGGTTACCGTGGTTTTGTTTTATCGTTCACATTGGTGTTTGGGGAATTATGAGCATTTTTAGCATTCTTCCAGCTCATGCGTAGGAAACACCATTTTGTGTTCTCTGGGTCAGGCTCCTTCCTGATGACGCCCTGACCCACCAACACCACTTGCTTCACTTTCAAAATTCCTTTACTTGATGATTATTATCTCGCTCACCATGTTATGTCTAGCGGCCTTAGCGCACATACATGGAGAGTTCTGCTCATTTAATGATGTTTCCCTGTTTTTTTCGCAATTTTTCAGTTATTAAAAGTTTATTCTCTTTTCACGCCTGTAGCCATGTGGTCAATATATCTTACCACTCCCTTTCGCCTTTGAATTCCGGTCATCTCACTAACCTTGACTTCTGCCGTTAATTCGAAACGTTTATCTCTTCCTTTCAAATCGCCGCGGGTGCAAGATCAACTTCTTCGTCAAGCGACCGACTTTCTAACAGTGATCTTTCTTGGTAGATATCCCCTGGTCCAATAATCTTTATCTTAATCTCTATCCCCTTAGCTGCGAGTTCATTTTAAACTATTCATTCTTTGACAAGTCCATTTGAATAAGGAGCTCAGAGCCGTCACAAACATCCTCAAATCAACAGCCTCCACGAATTATGATGTTACTACTGGTTGAAGTAATAAACGATTGTTATGGAATTTTTCGCCTCTCATTTACGGAACCAGCACTATATTCAATCTAAGAGGATCATTCTCTGGTTGCCTTATACCGCTCTCGCCACTTTTGTCACGACTACAGGCTTATAATATCTGTTATTATGACACACACATATCCACTCATGTCCAAAAGTTAAGCATAATTCGTAAAATGCGAAAAAGTCGGAGGAAATATGGATACAATGGTTGCAAAACATTTCAGTCGACGTCGACATGCGCAAAGCACTGGCGCACGTCGGAACGAGTATAAAACGGCCTCGAGTGGCATGGCCAGTTTAGACAGAAATTTCGCAATTGCTGTGGTACGGAGCGTTGTTAACAATCAATAAGGACGAAAGATGTCACAAAGATGCTAACTGGATATGTTTGTGAAGGAACGAATTTTTGGAATGCTGGCATCCGGCCGATCCCAAACCGAAGCGTCTCGAATTCTGAATGTGCCTCAGTGTGTGATCTCCAGACTGTGGCAGAAGTTTCAAACCACTGGAGATGTTATCCAACGACCAGTATCAGGTCTGCCAAGGGTAACAACCGCTCGGCAAGACCGATATTTGGCGATAACTGTCCGACGTCAGAGGAACCGTTCTGCCAGACAACTTGGGTTCAGCCCTGACAGCCGCAACAGGAGTCATAGTTTCAAGACAAACTGTTTACAGGAGACTCAAACACATTGGTCTCTATGCCAGACGACCAACAATTTGCACTCCCCTGACGTCTGCACAGAAACGCGCGCGTTTACAGTGGAGTTTGGAACATCGGCAGTGGAGTCGACAACAGTGGGACAATGGCATGCTCAATGGCGAGTTCAGATTAAGTCTGCAAACTGATTGTCATCGTACCACGATCTGGAGAGAACGTGGAACGCGTTTTCAGCCGGGAACATCACGGAAAGACAGTTTTCCTTCAGGGGAGTCATGCTTTGGGTAAGCATCATGCTGGATGGCCACACAGACCTCCACAGCTTTGACATGGGGTCTGTTACCGGTCAAAAATAGAGACGAAGTCCTTGAGCCTAGTTCGCCTGTTTCGAGGTGCTGTCGGTCCTGGTTTCATATTCATGGATGATAACGCGCCTCCTCACCGTGAAGCCCTGGTTGACTCCTTCTTTCAAAGTGAAGATATCCACCGCATGCAGTGGCCTGCCAACTCTCCTGATCTGAATCCTATAGAGCAGGGTTTCTCAAAATATGGTACATATACCACTAATGGTACATTACATTATTTTTGGTGGTACAATTTTTACACAAAAGATTTAAATGAATGTTCAAACCCTTTACATACATAGTGTATCATATCTGATACATAGTAGTTTTTTCATCTTTCCGCTATCTTGATAATCTTTTAAAGGAAATTGTGTTTCCTACTAACTACAGTAGGGGCTCTTGCTAAATCCATCAATTTCCCTCCAATTATTCCCGACATTTTTTGTAACTAAGCCATTTACTGAACATTGTACTGTGACTGAGTTTTCGAATCAGAAGCATTTTTTTAAGAAATAGTAATACTGATCAAATCAGTATTTTTTTTCGAAAAAAATAGTTTAACAGTGTTGAAGTAAGTATTTTTCATTAAATATATTTTTAAGTCATTAATTTTTTAATCCAAATTTGAACTCCGTCATTGTTTCACTGATGAACGCAGGCTATAACATTTAGCGTATTTGTCCGATATTTTTGGAAAACTGAATGAAATGAATTCTAGTTTACAAGGTTCCAATATAACTGTCTTTACTGTACATGACAAAATAAATGCAGCTGTGAAAAAACTAGAATACATAATTAAGGACGTGAAAAGCAAGAAAGTTGCTTTATTACCAACATTAGAAGAGTATCTCCAAGAAAATAATCTGATTGAACATTTAATTGAAGATATAGAAAAACACTGCTTAGGACTTGTTAAAAATTTTCGTTCCTACTCTCCTGAAAATTTAGAAAATGAAAGTTGGATAAGGAGATCCGTTTTCTATTTCGGATACTGTGCTAGATAATGTTTCAGTTCAAGAAAGAGATCAGCTTTTAGATATTTCATTTGACAAATCTCATATGAATGAGTTCAAAAAAGATAACTTATGCAATTTTGGTTAAAAAGAAGAGATGCATATAAGTATATTTCCGACAAAGCTATAAAATTTTTAATGCCTTTCAACACATATCTTTACAAAACTGGATTTTCAGCCGTGGTATTAATTAAAAATAAACATAGGACACGGTTGCAACTTGAACCTGACTTACGCTTGAAATTAATGAAGATAAACCCCTACATATCGAAATTGGTTACAATGAAACAGGCTCATTCGTCGCATTAATCCTCATCAATAATAAATCTTAATATTTGCTATTATGTATTTTTACCCACTATTTACTACAATATATAGTATATTTATATTTTATTATAATATAAAAGTTTCATTCACGTATATAATTGAGTAATATAAATTTAAAATGTTTTATTCTTTGATTAAAACACTCCACTTAGGATGCATTGATTTTTAATCGGAAAATGCTTTTATGATGGTACATATACTTTTGATTCGTATTTATGTAGTGCAAAATTTAAAAAGTTTGAGAACCCCTGCTATAGAGCATGTGTGGGATATGCTCGGGAGACATATCGCAGCCCTCCGCCACCCACCAAGCTCCGTTCCGGAATAGAAAACTGCTGTCCGTGAGACTTGGAACTCTGAGTACACAACTCATCCATACCCTCATCGAAAGTATGGGGAATCATTGTGAAGCATGCTTGGCTACCAGGGGTTCCCACACACCGTATTAAACTTCGGCATCCCATTGTTTTAAGCATTCTGTTTAACTAAAATTTACACTCGTATCGTGAACCGTTTTTTTTCAACCCTTTTCTTTAGATAATAACAGTCATTATTATCCTTGTTTTGCATTGTTTTCTTCTCTAACCCTATTACACCCGCATACCGCGTTTCCCTCCATTTCGATGTAGATTTTCTGAAATATTCACATAAACAGCAATTATGCTTTGGACATGAGTGTATATATAGTACATATACACTCATGTCCAAAAGTTAAAGGCTAAAGGGTCATTATTATTATTATGATATTTTGTTTCGTCTTTTTTTGTTCTTGTTACTTGCATTTTGTTTTTGTTTGGGTTCTCTTATTTGAACGGCTAACTCTAACTTTTGAACTCGGCTAATTTGTTACTCAGCCATCAGCCATATATGAGGAATTCTGGAAATTTTTAGCTTTCAACTTGCAAGTCTTTTATGTACACTGCTGGCCACCGTAAATGCAACACCCTGAAGGAAGCATGCAAATAATATGAAATTTACAACATGCATTAGCGGAGGTGAGATATGCAAATGATTAGAATTTCAGCGCAGACGCACATCACGCGCGCCTGTGGCGCCACTTCAAAGCGCTATTTAAGACTTGGAGATTTCGACGATTTCAATTACGGCAATTGTGTTTTTCTTGTGGTTTTTAAAAAAAACGATCAATTATGCCTCGTAGAAAACAGCGATCATCTTTTGATCAAGTATCCGAGTTCGACAGAGGAAGGATAGTGGCCTACCGAGATTGTGGATTATCTTTCAGGGAAATCGGTAGTCGTGTTGGACGAAACCAAACAACTGTAATGCGGATATGTGATCGTTGGATGTAGGAGGGTACGACGGACCGACGGGTTCGATCGCATCCACCTCAGTGCACCACTTCACCTGATGACAGGCATATTGTGCGTATGGCAGTGACGGATCGCTCAGCCACATCACGAACCATAGCACAGCACATTCAGTCTGTACCGCATCATCCAGTGTCTGCGCGTACCATTCGACGCCGTTTACAGCAGAGTGGTCTGTCCGCAAGACGTCCATTGCTTCGTCTACCCTTGACGCAGAACCACAGACGTTTCCGCCGCCAATGGTGCGATGAAAGAAGGATGTGGACGGCAGAATGGAATGAAATTGTCTTTACTGACGAGTCACGCTTCTGTCTGCAACACCACGATGGTCGGATTCGAGTCTGGAGACACCGTGGAGAGAGGATGCTGAACAGCTGCGTTATGCACCGCCACACTGGTCCTGCACCAGGTATTATGGTATGGGGCGGTATTGGATATCACTCTCGCACTCCTCTAATACGCATTGCCGGTACTTTAAACAGCCAGCGCTACATCTCCGAGGTGTTGGAGCCAGTTGTCCTTCCTTACCTTCAGGGCTTGCCCACAGCCATATTTCAACAGGATAATGCGCGACCACACGTGGCACGCATTGTCCAAGGGTTCTTCGTCAATCGCCAGATTGAATTGCTTCCCTGGCCAGCTCGCTCTCCGGATCTTTCGCCGATAGAAAACATGTGGTCCATGGTTGCTCAACGATTGACCCAGAATACATCCCCAGCTGCCACACCAGATCAACTTTGGCAACATGTGGAAGCTGCTTGGTCTGCTGTACCCCAAGAACACATCCAAAGTCTCTTTGAATCAATGCCGAGGCGTGTGGCAACGGTGATCTCCAACAATGGCGGCTACTCTGACTACTGATTTTGGCAGGAACCACACTTCACAGAAGTCTATAAATTTAATCATTTGATACTTGGTCAACATGTTATCTACAAAATAAATTTTGTTGTGATATCTCTTGTCTTTCTTGGTGTTGCAATTTGGGTGGCCAGCAGTGTATATTAATTTTGAGTTTGAAAATTGGGCAATTTTTAGTGATTCTAGATTCATTAAATCTCATCTCTCTCTCTCTCTGGATGTAATTGTCCAATCATACTGAATGAGAATTTATTTTGCAGAAAAAGGTACAATCTTTCTAACGACGTATTATATAACCTTTTAAAGGACATTTTTAATTTCAAGATCATTCAATTTGACCTTTGACCTGCAATTACAAAAGTATATTTTTTATTTTTTCTAAAACATATATGTGTGTTGAAGGTACACTATTTATCTTTGATTTCTGAAAGTTTCCTAGTGAGACACGAATGGATTCATAGTTAAAAAATATTCGTAAAGTAAAAAGAATTATGTAATGAGTACCCATAAACACTTGTATCTTTTTACCTATTTGTACAATTGAGATGAAAGAGGACTTATTTTAAAGAAAAAAGTATAACCCTTATGATGATATATTACATGATACTATGAGTGACCTTTCTGATTTTAAGGTCGCTCGATTTGACCTTTAACCTTGACTTTCAAAAAAGTGTACAGTTAATTTTTTATAAAAAATATGTCAAATACTATTTTACTTCATTTTCTGAAGGTTTCAAGTTGGGACACGTATGGGTTCATAGAGAAACAATATTCCAAATAAAAACAATGAAACATATCTATCGAGAAATGTGTTTCACTTAATTACAATTAATCAAATAGTGACAAAGAATTGAGCTGTCTTATTTACATCAGGTATAAGATTTACCTCATTTGTATTAAAAGATAAATATTAGCCTATTCAGAGCTATATGAATCTCCGGTAACACAAATCAAGAAAAGCATGGTGAGATTGAAATGGAAGATGACAAGCCTTCAACAAGTACTACAGCTGTTAGAACTGATGCAGAATTTATATTGAGCCCTGAACGTGATGTTCATTCAGTTAATTTAGGTTTAGCATTATAAGATGAGACATTTATTTTAAAAATAAAAGACTGAAAGAGCGCAACTAAAACGCATTCAAGAAGCCTTAGAAACAAAGTTTGATTTGTTTCATCATCTAGAAAAGCATCTGAAGAATAATTAATTGGAAATAATACAACAGCTGAAAGAAAATATAATGAAAGTGAAAACAGAATTGAAAAAATACAGGTTCTGACTATCTTACTAAAGAATTGAAGCGTTCAAAGAATACAAAAGAATTTGGTTCAACCGGGTATGATTCGAAAGGCTTTTCAACTTGTGAGAGAAAAAGGAATAATGTCATCACCAAATCCTAAACCTAGAAAAGTACCACTACAAGAAATAGTTGACACTGTACAAAATTTCTATAACAGTGATGATGTTAGCAGAACAATGCCAGGAAATAAAGGATTTCGCCTAAGGAAAATGAGAGGGTAAAGGCGCACGCTAAAAAAGACTTATAATTTGAAATAGATGTAGTTTTTGTTTAAAGATAATTATCCTGATATATAAAAATTGGATTCTCTAAGTTTTCGGAGCTGAGATCTAACAATTGCATATTGGAACTCATACTATCTTTGCGTAGTGCATCAAAATGCAGTTAATGTTTACCAGAGCTAACATAGAAGCGATGAGCAGTGTTTGTTCTTTCCATTGTTTCCTATCGACATTGTTTTGCAAGAATTATATGCAATCCTCGATTGATTCAACCACCTAGCAAATAAAAACAAATGGTAGAAGACTGAATTTGAGTTTTATGGCGCACAATACAGTAGACAAAATAGGTCAGATTGTATGTAGTACTTGTAGTTTATTAGATATATTTCAGATTGTATGTAGTACTTGTAGTTTATTAGATTTATCTGAAACATTTTGAACAATACTTTTCCTGATTTGTGTTACTGGAGATTGATATAGCTCTGAATAGGCTAATATTTACCTCATAATACAAAGGGTGTAAATCTTATACTTAATGAAATAAGACAGCTCACACAATTCTTTGCCACTATTCGGTAATTGTAATTAAGTGAAAGCGCAGTTTTCGATAGATATATTTTATTGTTTTTATTTGGAATATTGTTTCTCTATGAGCCTATGCGTGTCCCAACTTTCAGAAAACGTTGTATATATATATATATATATATATATATATATATATATATAGACCATCACCACAAATCAAAAAGGTAATCACTGGTAACCTCGATATTGTCAAAAATGCTTCACTTAGACAACTCATGGCAAAAGGCACTAAATTCCGACCTCTGATTAAAATTAAAAAATCCTTTGCACTCAAATCTTTTCTTAATGACATAGACCTCTTCTGCCTCAAAATTTCAAACAAATTTTCTTTAGCCCTGGATTTTTTCACTGAATGGAAGTGGTGCCTCTACAGTTTCTTTAAAAAATTCATCTCCTCTACTTCTTTTAAAACTAGCACTTTCAATTTGGCAGAAATTAAAAATTCTATTAAAAACCTACAATCTCTTTTTATTATTGCGCCAATTGACAAAGCCAACAGCAATTTCGGTTTCTTCTGCAAAAAACTATATCTTGACCTACTTGATTCAGAACTTAAAAATTCCATCACCTACAAAAAACCACATGCTACTCATAATATTATTGTTAAAAAAATCATTGCATTCAACAAAATTCTTAAGCTTAAGAACTACAATATACTCTTCCCCTACATTACCATCACCCCTAAATTTCACAAAAACCCCATAGCTTTTAGATTCATCACTTGTGGCACTAGCCAAAATTACATGCATAAACCAGGGAAAATCTTTTTTAAATTTTTAAAAATCATTCTTAAAGCTATCACGGTTAAAGAAAACTGTTGGATCATTAATAATAACACTCCAGTTCTTAATTTTCTTTCCTCTAATAACAATATCTCACAAATTGACTCTTTCGATTTTAAAGACCTCTTCACTAGCATCCCGCTCCATAACCTTATAGATGTTCTTAACTCCTACTACACTGAATTTAACCTTCTTCTTAATATTTCTCAACAATATTGGAACAGTCTTATCAATCTTTGTGTCCTCAACAATTTTATCTTTAATGGTGAACATCTTTTCCAACAAGTACAAGGAATACCACAAGGTACCACTTTCTCCAGTATTCTTGCTAACCTCTACCTCCATTTCTATGAAAGATCACACACTTCTAAATTTATTAACTCCTATCGCTACATAGATGATTTAATCATTTTTAACTCACCAGAGTTCACTGATTTTTGGAAAAGTATTTATCCCACTGAACTCATCCTCAAAAAAACAAATAGCTTACCTTTATCTACTAACTTCCTTGACATTCATATTGATGTCAGTTCTAAATCTTCAACCGATATCTATGACAAAAGAAATGACTTTCAATTTAATATCAACAGACTTGTTCCCTGGAATTCTAATATTTCTTTCAACATCTACAGAAACTTAATTTATAATCAAATCTATAGAATTCATCATATTTGCAGGGACCAAACTACTATTGATAATCAGCTCAAAACTCTTAAAACCACCCTCTTAAATAACAACTTCCCCAACAATTTTCTTAAAAAGTTTTTTCCTTAAAAATAATTTTCTTTTTCTCGACTTTACTTTCTTTCTCCTCGGACAGATGGAGCCAAAAAATATAACTATATAATTATTTTTTTCACTTTTTCCCTCGTTTTTTCTTTCAATTTCATCACTGCCCACAATCTTTACTCTTTGTCACAATTTTATTTTCTTGTTAAAAATTACCTTTCTTCCCTCCCTTTCATTTGCGCTAATTTGTTCACATTATCTCCAAGCCACCCTCTTTCGTTTTTAAATCCGTTATTCTACATAATACGGATCTGGCAATGTTTTGCTCTCCTAGCTTGGGCGGCAACTTTTGGTAAGGTATTACGTTGGCTATGTTCTTTTGATTCCTAACCTTGGTAACAGGTATTATTTTCATGATTTTTTTCTCTCTGGTAGTACTTTGAGTTTTCGGGGGTAACTTTTGTTGATCTCTTCGGCCTGGCCTCACATAAGTACAGAAAAAACTCAAAGCATCGCATTTTTAAGTGACAACCTGGCCTTGCTCCCCTTGAAAAAGTAGGCAGGCTCACTTAACATTTACATATTTTATTTCATCTTGTTTCTCGGGGAAATCTATTCTATTCTTAGGGTAGTTTTACTTATTATATATATATATATATATATATATATATATATATATATATATATATATATATATATATATATATATATATATATATATATATATATATATATATATACACTACCTGACATTGAAAATGCAACACCCAGAAGGAGTGCGCAGAACTGGATGAAATTTACAGGGTAGACGCAGCTCACCGAGATATGTAAATGATGCAAACTGCGCAGCTGTCCCGCGCACGGCGAGTGAAAAACCAGGGAAGGAACCTGCAAAAGTGGTCAGTTTCGCGCCGCTCTGTTTGCAAGGAAAATCAAGTTGCAATTTGTTTTTGTGTCTCAGAGGAAACGTCTAGTAGCGGAGAATGCCAGGACGCCGCCAATCAAGACAGTTCCAGCAAACAGACGACTTCACGAGGGGTATGGTGATTGGCCTCAGAAGGGCAGGTTGGTCCATACGTCAAATCTCAGCAGATACCCACCTACACGCGTCCACGGTGCACCGGTTGTGGCACAGATGGTTGCACCAAGGGAATGTGGCACGTTTGAGGGGTTCCGGTGCAGCCAGAGTGACGTCAGCACGCGTGGACCGACGCATCTGCAGGCAAGCATCGGCGGCCCCGCAAGCCACGTCTGTCGCCCTTTTGCAGCATGTGCAGGACACCCTTGATGCTCCCATATCGTCCAGGACCATTAGCCGTCGATTGATCGCTGGCGGCCTGCACTCATGGCGCCCGTTGAGACGACTACAATTGACCCAACAGCACAGACGTCTCCGTTTGCAATGGTGTCGGGATAGAGCCACGTGGACGACGGAATGGCACAGGGTGGGGTTCACAGACGAGTCACGCTTCTGTTTTAGCAATGACAGTCGCCGTGTACGAGTCTGGCGCCGACGTGGTGACAGGGCCAATCCAGCCGCATCTGTGGAACGCCATACCGCGAGACAACGCGGTATAATGGTTTGGGGCGCCATCGCCTACGATAGCAGGTCACCTCTGGTCCGTATTCAGGGCACTATGACGGCCCAACGATACGTGGATGACGTGCTGCAGCCGGTGACACTACCTTTCCTTCAGGGGGTGCCCAATGCCATTTTCCAGCAGGATAACGCCCGGCCGCACACGGCACACAACAGCCAACATGCCCTGCAAGGTACCCAGGTGCTTCCCTGGCCAGCTGTCTCCCCTGATCTCTCTCTGTTTGCCAAATTTCATCATTTTCTGCCAACTCCTTCTTGGTGTTGCATATATATATATATATATATATATATATATATATATTTATAAGGTTAGTTAGGTGGACGAAGTTCAAAGGTGGAAGGGGGTGACTAGCTGTACTGATCATATGGACAAAGACCAGCGTGTGAAAAGAGTAGGAAAAGAGAAAAGGGGGAGTTAGTATGGAACGTTACGGTATTTATCGGTGGTGACAATTGTGTTTTAGGGGGCTTGTTTTAGGTACTGTATCATATACACTGCTGGCCACCGTAAATGCAACACCCTGAAGGAAGCATGCAAATAATATGAAATTTACAACATGCATTAGGGGAGGTGAGATATGCAAATGATTAGAATTTCAGCGCAGACGCACATCACGCGCGCCTGTGGCGCCACTTCAAAGCGCTATTTAAGGCTTGGAGATTTCGACGATTTCAAGTACGGCAATTGTGTTTTTCTTGTGGTTTTTTTCAAAAAAACGATCAATTATGCCTCGTAGAAAACAGCGATCATCTTTTGATCAAGTATCCGAGTTCGACAGAGGAAGGATAGTGGCCTACCGAGATTGTGGATTATCTTTCAGGGAAATCGGTAGTCGTGTTGGACGAAACTAAACAACTGTAATGC
Source organism: Meta bourneti (assembly GCA_933210815.1). NCBI lineage: Eukaryota > Metazoa > Arthropoda > Arachnida > Araneae > Tetragnathidae > Meta > Meta bourneti. The sequence goes on along the minus strand of OW119933.1, from coordinate 73,539,777 downwards.
GGATATGTGATCGTTGGATGCAAGAGGGTACGACGGACCGACGTGTTCGATCGCATCCACCTCAATGCACCACTTCACGTGATGACAGGCATATTGTGCGTATGGCAGTGACGGATCGCTCAGCCACATCACGAACCATAGCACAGCACATTCAGTCTGTACCGCATCATCCAGTGTCTGCGCGTACCATTCGACGCCGTTTACAGCAGAGTGGTCTGTCCGCAAGACGTCCATTGCTTCGTCTACCCTTGACGCAGAACCACAGACGTTTCCGCCGCCAACGGTGCGATGAAAGAAGGATGTGGACGGCAGAATGGAATGAAATTGTCTTTACTGACGAGTCACGCTTCTGTCTGCAACACCACGATGGTCGGATTCGAGTCTGGAGACACCGTGGAGAGAGGATGCTGAACAGCTGCGTTATGCACCCCCACACTGGTCCTGCACCGGGTATTATGGTATGGGGCGGTATTGGATATCACTCTCGCACTCCTTTAGTACGCATTGCCGGCATTTTAAACAGCCAGCGCTACATCTCCGAGGTGTTGGAGCCAGTTGTCCTTCCTTACCTTCAGGGCTTGCCCACAGCCATATTTCAACAGGATAATGCGCGACCACACGTGGCACGCATTGTCCAAGGGTTCTTCGTCAATCGCCAGATTGAATTGCTTCCCTGGCCAGCTCGCTCTCCGGATCTTTCGCCGATAGAAAACATGTGGTCCATGGTTGCTCAACGATTGACCCAGAATACATCCCCAGCTGCCACACCAGATCAACTTTGGCAACGTGTGGAAGCTGCTTGGTCTGCTGTACCCCAAGAACACATCCAAAGTCTCTTTGAATCAATGCCGAGGCGTGTGGCAGCGGTGATCTCCAACAATGGCGACTACTCTGGCTACTGATTTTGGCAGGAACCACACTTCACAGAAGTCTATAAATTTAATCATTTGATACTTGGTCAACATGTTATCTACAAAATAAATTTTGTTGTGATATCTCTTGTCTTTCTTGGTGTTGCAATTTGGGTGGCCAGCAGTGTAGTATGCATATGAAACGATACATATACATTTAAAATATTATTACATGGGAGTTTTGATCCCACTGGAGGGCCGCGGAAGCCCCATTGGAAGAGCAAGGATTAGCACCCGGAGGGCTGCGAGTTCAGAACTCAGTCCAGCCAAAGACCGTCGTGTACACGGGGCTGGTGAAAGTTAAATATGTCGTGGCTTCAAATGTCCTCATGTTAGCGTGGTGTGTAAGTTTGGAGAGTGGGGTGCCAGCTCAGGTGTTGACCTCGTCAGCTGACTGCGGTTCAAAATCACGAAGCCCTTCGGGATTGATCCCGGACCGTTACCAATGTCCTGTTGCGTTGTTCCAGAGCGACGTTAGTTAACTATCTAGCTATTTAATCCGACTGGATTGGTACAAGCATGGTTTTTCACCACTAATACCACTATTTAGTTAATTTTACTGAATAAGATTTCTTCTTTAAATTTTGAATTTGAATTGGTTCTCTAGTTAGATAAGAAGTATTTTATTATCAAGAAAATTGTTCTTGATTTCCTATCTAACGAATATGTTTATACCAAACAGATGACGCATTTGAAAAGATTAAGATTTGGTTGTTTTGGGGGTTTTATGGCACAAGGGCCATATTTGGCCATGCTGCGCCAGACACAATACAATATCAAAAGATTAAGATAGGGAAAGGACTGATGAAAGTACTGAGTTCTTTCAAACCTCCCATGAATTGTGTGTGTGGGGGGGGCGCGGTAGCACCACACGAGTATGCAACGGGCTATTGACGACGGTTCGGGATCAACCCTTGACCCTCTCGCTGCGCATCCCGCGATTTCCGCGGGCAACGTAGAAGTAGCAAAATTTGCGCAGCCCGCGATTTCCGTGGGATTGATCCCGGACCTTCACCAATAGCCCGTTGTGTTGCTCCAGTGTGACGTTAATTGAAATACCCCCCCCCCTTTGGGAATGATCCCGGAACGTCACCTATAGCCCTTCGTGTTGCTTTAATGTGATGTTATTTCAACTACCTACCTCAGCGTGTGTGCGGAGCTAGAGTGATTAAACACATAATTTAGTTTTGAGTGAATGGGGGGGGGGTATTTCAATTAACGTCACACTGGAGCAACACAACGGGCTATTGGTGACGGTCCGGGATCAATCCCAGAGGGAAAGTCCGAGGACAACACCACGTAATTTTGAACCACGGTCAGATGACGAGGCAACACCTGAGCTGGCATCCCACTCTCCAAACTTCCACACCACGCCAACGTGAGGACATTTGAGGCCACGACAGATTTAACGTGCACCAGCCCCCTTTGTACACGACGGTGTTTGGCTGGATTCGAACTCGCAACCCTTCGGCTGCAAGTCCGTTACTCTTCCAACCGGGCCACCGCGGCCCTAATTGAGTGAATGTATAAATGGGCCGCGGTGGCCCGGTTGGAAGAGTAACGAACTAGCAACCGAAGGGTTGCGAGTTCGAATCCAGCCAAACACCGTCGTGTACAAAGGGGGGCTGGTGCACGTTAAATCTGTCGTGGCCTCAAATGTCCTCACGTTGGCGTGGTGTGGAAGTTTGGAGAGTGGGGTGCCAGCTCAGGTGTTGCCTCGTCATCTGACCGTGGTTCAAAATTACGTGGTGTTGTCCTCGGATCTTTCCCTTTGGGATTGATCCCGGACCGTCACCGATAGCCCATTGTGTTGCTCCAGTGTGACGTTAATTGAAATACCCAAATACCCGAATGTATAAATATATATATATATATATATATATATACATTAAATATATGTATATATATATATATATTAAATTCTGTATATATATTAAAACATGATTACATTATTTACTTGCAAGTATTTGATTTTTAAGTTACTTTATAGTTTTTTTGCAATGAGAAAAACTTCTCTGCGTTACAGCTCAATAACCTACCTTATAAAAGTAATTTCTTGGGCAGATCTGCTAATTTTAGTGAAAATTTCTAACATGTTTGGCGTTTCGTGGAACATGAAAACTCTGGCTTCATACATCCTTGTTTTAAACAAACTTCCCAATGTATTGTATAAAAAGTTTTGGAATGTTTTATTATTTGGACTGGGAGCAGTTTTCGTGATCGTAGGTTGTGTTGGCTTCGTCATCTTACCTACTGTCTTCCGTAATATTCTTCAAGAGGCAAGTACATTCTTTGGTCTTGTTTTTAGAGCCGTAAAGGGCAAACTAAAAATTCATTGTATAAACATAAATTATGCATGTTTTTGTAACGTGATTGATTCCGAATTGGAAACTGGTACAAATTGGATCACTAAAATTCAGTTGCGATGGAGACAATTCAATTAGTTTCTATTGGGAAAATATTTTTTCCGTATGAATAACTTAAATTGATGCTCTTTATCTCCCATGAACTTAGGGGCCGTGTAGCTCAGTGGGTATACCCACTACGCTAGCAACCTTCGAGTTGTAGGCGATGCAGATTCGATTCCTGTTTCATCCCTGGGTGAATGTCTACTGTGTCAGTAAAGCTTTCATTGTACGTGTATTACTTAATGTTTGTATATCTTGTGTATGGCGCAGCATGGGTCAAATATGTCCCTTGCGCCGTAAAACCCCAAACCAGCTAACCAACCCATGATCGTAGGGGTTGCTGTGGCTCAGTAGGTATGTCCACTGCCATAGCAACCTTCGAGTTGTAAGCGGCGGAGGTCCGGTTCCTTACTGGGTGCATTTCTGTTCTGTGTCAGCGAAACTTTCAGTGTCCATTTCTTGCATCGTAGCCATCGATGCATCGTAGCCAAATACAGCCCTTGTGCCATGAAACAAGCATCACTGGATGTTTTGTGTTTGGTAAAGCTTTGCCAAATGACCTTTGTAAAATAAAAGGCCAACTAAAAGTTCAGAACCTTAAAGGGCGAACTAGAAATTCATTGTATGAATATAAAATTTGCAGATGTTTCTGTACAATGATTTTTTTACGAATTGAAAACTGGTACTGATCGGATCATTAGGAAATTGAGTAGAGATGAAGACAATTTAGTTTCTACTGTGAAAAAATTTTAGGCATCTGAATAAGAGTTACTAGGTTATCCCACGATCGTATTACGTGGTGTCCTCGGATCTCGCCATATTCAATTTTCATTTGAATATGGCGGAGCCGCGGTGACCCGGTTGGGAGAATAACGGACTAGCAACCGGAGGGTTGTGAGTTCAAAATTACGTGGTGTTGTCCTCGATCTTTCCCTTTGGGATTGATCCCGGAGTGTCACCAGTAGCCAGTTGTGTTGCTCCAGTGCGACGTTAATTAAAATACCTACCCTTGCTTTAAAATTAATGAAGGAACTGTTATAGAAATTTAGGGAACGTATTCTCTAATATATGGCCTAGAACTTGATTTGACACATAATTGCATTCTTTTAAATTCGTGCCCCTTGAGTAAGGAAAGCAATTTCGAAAAATTTGAATAGATTACTTGCATATATTCAGCACGATACTGAAATTATACAACACATTGATTAATATAGAATCCGCAACTACCTCCAATAGTCTAGCAAGAATAGTCTACCTTGCTGAATGAGTACCTAGCTACTGAAATTACAAGACATTTCTCTCAATATGGAATCTATCTCCGGTAGCCTAGTCAGGATAGTCTGCATGGCTATACTACAGAAAATGGATTCTATATTGAGAAGGGACCGTCGGTGGCTCATTGGGTATGCCCACTGAGCAACCTTCTGAACCATCGTCGAATAGATGTAATTTTAACAAGACTTTGCATTGGACACGTTTCACGCAGACCTTTGTTAGGAGATAATGCTCCTGGTGTGTGGCTCGTGTGCGATTCCTTACACCATCCATCATATTTTAATAGAATGTCCTGTTTTTAATCATCATCGCAGAAACGTTTTAACCCTAGAACGGTAGTCTAAGAGACGAAGTTAAGTGGAAAGAGCAACGGCCATTTTGTTTCTCGCCGGAACCTTACCCCACCTTCCAGGTATGCCTCAACTGAAGCTCTCTTGGGGGTCAGTTTGGCGCAGCTTGGCCAAACCTGGCCCTTGGGCCATAAATATTCAATCAATCTCTTTGGGATCAATGTTCCTCAGATTACCGAGCAGTTCACTTTAAGGTCAGTATTTTTTCAAAACCTGCTACGCCTTGAAACTTTCTAAAATGCAGCCTTTGATTATTTGAGTTGAGAAAAATAAGGAAAAAATTAGAAAAATCATATATAGAGGTATAGTAACTTCTTCGGAGGTGTACGTGTATGGGACGTATAGGTATCATTAAGCATAGATTTTTTAGATACCATTCTAGGGTTAAGACCTCTAATATAACATTGCGGGACTTAATTGGGGAAACCCTATTCAAACGTTTTTGAATGATATTGGCTTTTTAAACTATAGATTTTACTTTAGGAATTTTATGATGCAAATAATATGATAGAGTAAATATTCACTGCATTCATATATATTGTACATAGCGTTGGTAGACAACGTATTTTAAACTATCGTCTCATTGAATGCATGTTTAATACGAATTAATTACTCATTCATCGTATTTTTAATGTTAGTCTGGTGATAATTATATTTTGAGAATTATTTTTATCCTGCGTTTGGCGCAGATTATCCATTTTTGGATCTTGCGCCATAAATTCCAAAGCAACCAACTTTTCCTTAGGGGTTCATCCCGGCCGTCTCCAATAGCCCGTTGTGTTGCTCCAGTGCGACGTTAATTACCAACCAACCTATTCTGTGTTAGTGAAACTTTCCTTGTATGTGCCCTAACGGACTTTGTGCCATAAAACACAAACCGAACCTTGTGTGTATGGTTCATTACTTGATGTTGTCTTGTGTTTGGTGCAGCATGGTCAAATATGGCCGTTGATTGGATTGGGTATTTGGGGCAATTCCCTTGGGGATACATCTTTAGGTGTGTAAGGACAACCCCTAGTTACCAGAGTGATATTTCCTCCCTTTCATCATGAGACCCTCCATTCCCTTCCAAGACGTGGATCATATCATAGAAACGTCCAAAAATTCATGGCAGATTAAATGGGATATACAAATTAAAAATATATATTCCGTTCAACCATATATAAAGCTTTAAACCTAATAATTTTAGTACAAGACTCGAAGTAAAACTGACAAGATTTCGTATAGGTCACCTATTTGACTCGTAGGCATTTGCTACACTCCGAACCAGCTCTGACTCTTCGAACGTGATTCAATCCTATCTGTTGGACATATTTAAGTGAATGTCCTGATTTTAATGCTATTAGAATCAACCACTTTGGTGCTACTAACCCTAGTATAAAGCCTTATTAAGTGATCCTCATCCAAATCTGTTTTTATTTATATCAGACATAGGTTTTGTAAATTTAACTAAAAATGATTTGAAGTGTTAAATATTTTATCTTTGAAATTTTATTAGTATACAATAAAAATTTATTTGAAATTACCGATAGGGGTTTGGCGCAGCTTTGCCAAACCTTTTCTTTGTGCCATAAAATTTAATCAATCCTCCCTTTCATGCCCTCAGGGGTACATCTGCTTTAAGTGTGTTTTCACTTTCCCATAGTGTTTACTGTCTTTAGTAAACACGGGGGTCGAGTGTGTTTGGCGCAGCTTGGCCAAATTTGGCCCTTGCGCCGTAAAACCCGAAAACAACCAATCTATTGAGAAATGTCTAATTTCAGTTTCTTGCTCAATAGGTTAAAGTTATGGAATTCAATTTTCGAAATTGTTCAGCCAGTACTAGAATTTATGCATTCTAGGTTTATATTCACAATCCAAAGCTATCAATCAATTGTCTTTTCAAGGTTGTTGGACGCAAATGGTTCTAGAAAATGATTTTTACGGGAATTCTTGTTTTTCTATTGGTATGCAGCTTGTAGTGATGGGAATGAATCTTCTCGATACCTTAAGGAAAAATCCCACGGTCTTAAACGTCGTAAAGTTATCAGATTTCATTATCTCCTTTTTATAGAGTAATAACTGTTTTCACTCGAGGTGATTTAAGTAAGCGTAGTTACGTGATTTAAGTGGTAGAGCGGATTAAGCGTTTCACAAAGAATCTGAAAGCGTGTGAGAAATAATTGATTTCTGTTTTGGTAGATATGCGTATTCTATTGAATTCAAGACGGTAGTTTTGCTTTGAAAGTTTCAGTGATAGTTTCTACAGGAACAAATATAGTTCTTTCGCTTTTATATAGATACATTTAACCCTCCTGGAGGTTATCTGGGCAAGGTATCTCGTCATTAAAAATCTTATCAGATCGTGATGGGTGAGATATCTCGTTATTTGAAAAACTGATTTTATATTGATATATCGTCATAAAAAACGACAATACCTTCATTCGGAATTCTTGATGAGATATCTCGTCAAGAATTTTGTGGTTTGAATGAAGCATTGAAATATATTTCTTACCAGGGTATAGGCAATTTTATCGTTTACAGACTCGAGAAGTATATTGGAATGCTTGTCAGCAGATACCAGATACCACATTCTTTAGCTATTGCCGTGCTGAACTTCCATCGTCAACTTACTCGGCGTGGCTATGGCATCTTTCTGTTGGATACCAGGTCACGTTGGGATTAACCGGCAATGAACTTGCTGACTGCAGCAAAGAATGCTATAAACTTGAGTCTTTGTATTCCATACAAAGATCTCAAACAAAACGTCAAGGGTATAATTTAGAATGATTGGAGTATGCAGAGTGAAAACACAAACTCCACAGAATTCAACCTGCTATCTTTTTGGCCTTTGTGTTCTCGCCGTCTAGACGTGATTTTTAACGGCTCCGTATCGGGTATTCGAGAATTACACATCTATACTTGCTGGATGGAGAAAATTCTCCTTTGTGCTACCACTGTAATGGAGACCTTATAATCTAATTTTTTAACTTCATGTCCTGGTTTATGGCCTTTTTACATTCGATTTTTTTTAAAACTTCCTCGCCCAGTTTGTCTGCTTTGCTGGGTAATCCTCCTCACTCTGCACTCTTACCTTTTTTACGATGTTCTGGATTTTTAAAATGTATATAGTTGTCATCTTCGTATTTCAAATATATATTGTAGTCGTCAATCATATTTTTAAAAATACATAAACGTTAAAACCTTAAGATGAGAAATTATCTACTATTTGCATTAAAAACAAAGAATCGAGTCCTGTATTTATATTTTTAAACCTCAATGTTTTTAACTTAGACTTATAATATTCGAAAACTGAAATTTTTAGACTACTGTTTTACTACTTTGGCTGTTTCACCTGTTTTTATTGGGTATATTTAATTTTGCGTTTGGCGCAGCTGTCCGCTAACGGACCTTGTGCTATAAAGCCAAACCCAAACCAAGAAATGGAAACTAATCTAGTTTTTGAAAACTTGCTAACCTTAAAGCAATCTACAGTGGGCTTGGGCTGCGCTAGCAACCTGCGAGTTGTAGGGGTTGCAGGTTGGATTCCTCCCTGGGTGTATTTCTCTTTGTCAGGAATCTGTTCATTACTTTGTTTTGTGTATGGCACAGCAATGGCCAAATGTGGCCTGTGCCATAAAAACAAACAATTAACCCGAAGAAATCCCTAACTTTTTGGAAGGAAAGCCTAAATGTAAGCAATTAACGAAAATTTTCTAATATCTCGAGGAAAAATGCATAAATGTAATTGAACAGTTATAAACTATCTTTAATTGCGAAATTGGATACTTTTAAAAGGTAAGAATTTATCTACATCTCGCAGAGATTAACGATTGAATATATATTAAAACTTGTTAGTTTTTTTGAGATGTAATAACTCAAAGGGTTGGAGCCAAAAGATTGATAAATGTAATATACTTAAAGGTTTACAATTTTAATTTGTAGAACAATAAGTTGTAGGTGTAGACGGCGAAGGTTCGAGCCGTATCGGGTGCATTCCGCCCTGGGTGTATTTATCTTCTGTGTCAGTAAAACTTTCATTGTGCATGTACGTATGTCTATTGGTATTGTTTGTCATCTGTCTGGCGAAGTATGACCAAATATGGCCCTTGCGTCATAAAACCCCCAAAACCGAACCGTCTCCAATAGTCTGTTCCAGTGCGACGTTAATTAACTACCTACTCCTTTCATGGCACTTCTTGACGTTGTCTTGTTTTGGCGCAGTTTGACCAAATATGGCCCTTGCACCATAAAAACTAAAAACCGCCAACTACACACCACGCCAACGTGATTAACATTTGGATCCTTTACTAGTTAACTATCAAGTCTAATGATGGGCCCATGGTAGCCTAGTTGGAAGAGCAACGGATTCGCAACCGGAGGGTTTCGGGTTCGAAACTCTGCCCAGCCAAAGACCGTCGTGTACACGGGCTGATGCACGTTAAATCTGTCGTGGCCTCAAATGTCATCACGTTGGTTTTTTGTGGAAGTTTGGAGAGTGGGGTACCAGCTCGGGTGTTCTCGTCATCTGACCGTGGTTCGAAATTACGAGGCGTTGTCCTTGGATCTTTCCCTTCGGAGTTTGATTCCGGACCGTCGCCAATAGCCTGTTGTGTTGCTCTAGTGAGACGTTTATTAATTACCTACTTAACATTTAAGGATGTCCCAATATCAATTGTGCACCTTTAACTATCCTGGATGTATTTCTCAAATGTCAGTAATGCAATGGAAAGGCCGATAATGCTGCCAGAAACGCTATTACTTCCTTGAATGTACGCATTCCATACGATGATCTCCGACGAGTTGTCGGAGACATCGTGTGGAATGAATACGGCATGACTGGAATTCCGAAAATGACAAACTGCACGGAATCCAGCCCATTATTTCTCTTCGACCTTCTCAACCATCTTGTCGAATAGACTTAATTTTAACAAGACTTCGCATCGGGCACACGTTTCACGCAAACATCTTTTGTTAGGAGAGAATGCCCCTGTTTGTGGCTCGTGTGATTCCTTATACCATCCATCGCATTTTAATAAACGTGCTGTTTTTTAATCATCTCAGAAACGTTTTTAGTACTTCTAATTTAACATTGCGGGACTTGATTGGGAAAACCCCACTCAAACATTATTAAATTTTTACATGCTATTGGCTTTTTAAACTATACATAGATGTTACTTTATCATTACTTGCTTCATAAAATACATCGTGTAAATATTCATTGCATTATTTATATATTGTACATCGCGTTTCTGGACAACGTTTTAAACTATCATCTCATTGAATGCATTAATATAAATTAATTATTCATCATACTTTTAATGTTGGTCTAGTGATAATTATATCTTGAAATCTATTTTTATCCTGCGTTTGGAACAGCTTATCCATTTTTGGATTTTGCGCCATAAACCCCAAACCACCAACCAGTGTCAGTTAAGCTTTTCTTGAAATTCTATGTCCGCTACTTGACGTTGTCTTGTGTTTGGCGCAATTTGGCCAAATACGGCCCTTCCGCCATAAAAAATCAATTTTGTGTATGCATGTCCATTTACTTGACGGAGAAACATTGATTAGCTAGATCTGGCCCTTGTACATTGAAAAACAACTATCGAGAACCCATGACGATACACAGCGACGAAATATCAGTGGGAACGATTGGCGATCAGCTTAACCATTTATCACTTTTTACTACATGCATATCAAAGGTTAACTTCGTTAGTTCCTTCAAATATAAACCAAAATCCAGCCTTGACTCTTGAATTGAAAACGCAAAGCACGTATTATCTCAATGTTTCCTAAAACATCGCTTTCTGGAAACAATCGCTTGAACTGAAGTATGAAATCGCATCTGAAATACTCAAGTGAGGTGCTCACTGGATTCCATGAATATACTCTCATTGGGGAAAACAAAGATCTTTTGTTACAAATTTGTTTATGTTGTATGAAATTAGTGTGTTGCGATTAGTCTTGTACCAGGATGTTTTCCTTAAGATTTATACACGCATCAATTTCCATCTAATGACTTAATTCCATACTTCACAGCATAAAAAAAAAATAAACCAGAGAAGCTTAAATATTTAATTTCAAGTGGTTTTGACGAGATATCTCGTCTATCAAGATAGATTTTATAATTTTATATTGCGCTTGGCGCAGCTTGTCCTTTTTTGAACCTTGCGCCATAAAACCCAACAATCAATCGTCTATCAAGATCTGATTTTGATCTGATCTATCTTAATGTTGCCAGTGGCGAGATGTCTTCCACCGAGGTCTGTTGCCAGTGGCGAGATGTGTCTTCCACCGAGGTCTGTTGCCAGTGGCGAGATGTGTCTTCCTCCGAGTTCTGTTGCCAGTGGCGAGATGTGTCTTCCAACGAGTTCTGTTGCCAGTGGCGAGATGTGTCTTCCAACGAGTTCTGTTGCCAGTGGCGAGATGTGTCTTCCAACGAGTTCTGTTGCCAGTGGCGAGATGTGTCTTCCAACGAGTTCTGTTGCCAGTGGCGAGATGTGTCTTCCACCGAGGTCTGTTGCCAGTGGCGAGATGTGTCTTCCACCGAGGTCTGTTGCCAGTGGCGAGATGTGTCTTCCACCGAGGTCTGTTGCCAGTGGCGAGATGTGTCTTCCACCGAGGTCTGTTGCCAGTGGCGAGATGTGTCTTCCACCGAGGTCTGTTGCCAGTGGCGAGATGTGTCTTCCACCGAGGTCTGTTGCCAGTGGCGAGATGTGTCTTCCACCGAGGTCTGTTGCCAGTGGCGAGATGTGTCTTCCACCGAGGTCTGTTGCCAGTGGCGAGATGTGTCTTCCACCGAGGTCTGTTGCCAGTGGCGAGATGTGTCTTTCACCGAGGTCAGTTGCCAGTGGCTAATGGTTTTAATTTTGCTAATGACGTTATGCATCGTCGGGACAACCACCAGGAGGGTTAAAAAGCTAAAATTGTTCAATAAAAATTTATGGTATGTACTCAATAAAAACCACTACTTTGTAGTGTCCATAGACTGGAATTTTAAACAGATATTTCTATCAAATTTTTGCTTAGTAATTAATCAGCATAGACGCAAGTTTTGTAATTTTGATTCAATGCTCATTTGGAGCGAAGAATTGCATTGATTTAGGATTTCTGGAAAAAGTCTTCTAAATGAAAATTATATAGTGAACGTTGTGTGTTACTCGTGAAATTCAAATCAATATTCGCTTGGGATCGAATATATCTTCAACTTTCATATCGTAATTGATTGTGTAACGTCCTTACAGATCAAAATCAACATTAGATTAAAAATGCATTATAAATTAAAGAAATTAAAAGTATTTTGTGATCACACGAAAAGTTTGCGCAAATTCGAAATACACTGCTGGCCACCGTAAATGCAACACCCTGAAGGAAGCATGCAAATAATATGAAATTTACAACATGCATTAGCGGAGGTGAGATATGCAAATGATTAGAATTTCAGCGCAGACGCACATCACGCGCGCCTGTGGCGCCACTTCAAAGCGCTATTTAAGGCTTGGAGATTTCGACGATTTCAAGTACGGCAATTGTGGTTTTCTTGTGGTTTTTTCAAAAAAACGATCAATTATGCCTCGTAGAAAACAGCGATCATCTTTTGATCAAGTATCCGAGTTCGACAGAGGAAGGATAGTGGCCTACCGAGATTGTGGATTATCTTTCAGGGAAATCGGTAGTCGTGTTGGACGAAACCAAACAACTGTAATGCGGATATGTGATCGTTGGATGCAGGAGGGTACGACGGACCGACGGGTTCGATCGCATCCACCTCAGTGCACTACTTCACGTGATGACAGGCATATTGTGCGTATGGCAGTGACGGATCGCTCAGCCACATCACGAACCATAGCACAGCACATTCAGTCTACCGCATCATCCAGTGTCTGCGCGTACCATTCGACGCCGTTTACAGCAGAGTGGTCTGTCCGCAAGACGTCCATTGCTTCGTCTACCCTTGACGCAGAACCACAGACGTTTCCGCCGCCAACGGTGCGATGAAAGAAGGATGTGGACGGCAGAATGGAATGAAATTGTCTTTACTGACGAGTCACGCTTCTGTCTGCAACACCACGATGGTCGGATTCGAGTCTGGAGACACCGTGGAGAGAGGATGCTGAACAGCTGCGTTATGCACCGCCACACTGGTCCTGCACCGGGTATTATGGTATGGGGCGGTATTGGATATCACTCGCACTCCTCTAGTACGCATTGCCGGTACTTTAAACAGCCAGCGCTACATCTCCGAGGTGTTGGAGCCAGTTGTCCTTCCTTACCTTCAGGGCTTGCCCACAGCCATATTTCAACAGGATAATGCGCGACCACACGTGGCACGCATTGTCCAAGGGTTCTTCGTCAATCGCCAGATTGAATTGCTTCCCTGGCCAGCTCGCTCTCCGGATCTTTCGCCGATAGAAAACATGTGGTCCATGGTTGCTCAACGATTGACCCAGAATACATCCCCAGCTGCCACACCAGATCAACTTTGGCAACGTGTGGAAGCTGCTTGGTCTGCTGTACCCCAAGAACACATCCAAAGTCTCTTTGAATCAATGCCGAGGCGTGTGGCAGCGGTGATCTCCAACAATGGCGGCTACTCTGGCTACTGATTTTGGCAGGAACCACACTTCACTGAAGTCTATAAATTTAATCATTTGATACTTGGTCAACATGTTATCTACAAAATAAATTTTGTTGTGATATCTCTTGTCTTTCTTGGTGTTGCAATTTGGGTGGTCAGCAGTGTATGTTTTGGGACATAGTTTCATTAAATGACGTGTCAACTAGTAGATCGCCCCCTTTCCGCAATATTTTTAGTTTGGATTCTGCTTCCCCAAAAATGAGAAATAAATCTAACAAACGTTCATAACACAATAGCCAAATATGCTGGATCACTTGACCTCGATTATCAAATTACATGGTGTTATATTATGAGATGGAAGCAAACTCCTAGAACCACTGCAACAGATCTTATAATCTCATTTCTTAACTTCATGTCTGGGTTTACGGCACATTTTTACATTCAATTTTTTAAAACTTCCTCGCCCAGTTTGTCTGCTTTGCTATAAGTAATCCTCCCCACTTTCACTCAAAACAAGACTACTTAAAAAAGTATGGTTATCCTTTTCGACTTTGGCTGTTTCACCTGTTTATTGGATATATTTAATCTTGCGTTTGGCTCAGCTTGTCCACTAATGGACCTTGTGCCATAAAATACAAACCAACTCCTAGAGCCCCTACTCCTTAGATTCCACAATATTTTACTTTGTCTTGAGTTTGGTGCAACTTGGCCAAACCTGGTCCTTGTGCCATAAAAATTCAATCGCTGTCTTGTGTTTGGCGTAGCTTGTCCGCTTTTGGACGTTGCGCCATAGAACCCCAACATCCAATCCACAATATTTCACTGATTAGATCGTATGGCCGATAAATAAGGACCAAACTCCTCGTGGTTTCTCCTGTCCTGTTTTTAATCATCAACGTATCAAATTTTTTAAAAGTACAATTTTAAATCTGCGAGATTTGATTGGGAAAATCCCCATTCAAACCTTTTCGCGTTTTTACTTTCAATTGGCTTTTAAACCTAAATATAATTTTTCCATCTTTTAAATTTCACTCAAAATTTTATACATAGTATGTAAATTAAATTCTTCAGTTTCATTAGTTATGATACTGCAGACGATCTTGTTTTATCATCTGACTATTTGAATATTTTTATTCTCGTGTATACATTTTACATGTTTTAAATAAACCTTCCATCTTCGTCTTAGACTATTAATTTTTAAATCTTTTATTTTATTGGGTCATTCTGCCTTGTGTTTGGCGCAACTTGTCCGCTTTTGGACCTTGCGCCATAAAATCCCAACATCCAATCTTCGACTCCCCAATATTTTTAGTTTGGATCCTTCCTTCCCAAAGATGAGAAACAAATCTAACAAATGTTCATAGTGTAGTAGCCAAATATGATGGATCACTTAACCTCGCTGATCAGGTTATATGGTGTTATATTATGACGTGGACGCCAACTCCTAGGGCCCCGACCCCTTAGGTTCCACAATATTTTGAATCACAATAGTTCACTGATTAGGTCGTATGGCCGATAAATCACGAGACGGGCTTAAAGTCCTAGTGGGTCGACCTTTTGCTCACCATTTTTAGTTTAGATCTTGACCCCTAAAAGTTAAGAAATAAATCTAACATGTTCAGAACATAAGAGTAGCCAGATATGCTGAGTCACTGACCTCACTGATCAGATCGTATGGTGTTATATCATAAGATGAGGAGTCTTACTGACCAACTGCCTAATAATTTCCACGATTTATTACCACTTTTTAATCCAATTTATTCACACTAAATGCTGGCGAGTGACCAGTGATGAAACTATTATGGAAAACACCTTTAAGGTCAGCTAAATTCAACTCTTTGCATGCCATAATGAAATAACTTCAGACGAATAATCAAATTGCAACTCGAATTGTACATCAGTAACGCCTACTCTGTTAGGGTAAAACCGTAACTCGCTTTTCAACTTCGCAAGAACTTTGTTTCAGGCGTGTTGAAAACCTTTGACCATGACTCGAAATTTACCGACAAAAGTGGCATAGCTCAAAATGGAGGTTTCTCGATTGAACGGATTGTGTGTGTGTTTAAACTCGACCAAACTTGAACTGAAACTAGGAAACGGTGTAAGTATATAACAAAGATGAAAGATTTCGCAAGTTCCAAATTGATAGGAGACGCTCATAAGCTTTATTTTCTGCACTTCTAAAAAATTCATTTTCGGAGTTCTACCACTTGTCTCTGGAAGTTTCAAAGGTCAGATGTTTGGGTGTTTACAATCTCGATACAACCTTGAAAAGTGCCATTGTGCAGCATTAATAAAAATGCCCCTTGGCGTCTGTTTCAACCGACAAGTGCAATTATGTTTTCTGTAATTAACTCTACCTTGCCATAATCTTCCAGTTATTAATTTTTCAAGATCTCGCGATTATATATACTGTTTTTCAGGAATTCCCACGAAATATAGCTTTATCCTCAAGTTTAACACATAAAAACCATTTAATCCGCTCGATGAAAAATGTTAGTCGCAGCACGTGAGTCAACTGATAAAATGGTATAAGGAAAATCTGTCATTCGAAAATAATTTACGGGCCGTGGTGGCTATCATTTTTGTAATCTGTCTTACCCCGTTATTTTATGTTTTGCTTTAATTTCGCGAGGTGTTTCTTCTAGAGGGGGAAAGCCAACACACCGAAGTCGATTAGTATGTACCACCATGCACAAAGGGTTTTGCCAATTCATTCTCATGCGAGCAAAGTTGAGGCTGGGCATCACGATGTTAGCCTCTTTAATGTGAAAATGCGTCAATCTTGGATCTACGTAGGGCTCATTGACGTCACACTGTTGTCTTACAACTTGGGGTTTCTTCAATAGAAACCTTCGGTGTATATGATTACACTTGGGATTGTATCGAAGTTATGTACCTTGGTGGTAATTGAGGTTCTGCGAAAGTTGTTTCACCAATGCGTATTTAACTAATTCCGAAGGTCTCAACCCTTTGAAGGATGGATATAAAATATCGTTTTGGGGAACATTTTCATAGTAAAGATTTGTCACCTTAGATGAATGCCCAAATGTTTCTCTTCACTTCACCTTTTGAAGGGTAGCGTGCAAAATATTTTTTTTGGGGGTAAAAACTAAAAAGGTGAATATTCCAAGGCGCATGTCCAAGGATCTCTTCACACTCTTTGAAGGTAGCATGCAAAATACTTTGGAGAAAAATTTTTCATGTGAAAACTTATCACCTTGGATGAATGTCCAAAGGTCTCTTAACCCTCCTGGTGGTTATCTCGATGAGGTATCTCGTAATTAGCAAAACTGACCAGATCATGATAGATGAGATATCGCATTAAAATCTGACTTGATCTTGATCTCGTCATAAGAAAAGCGACAATATAGTATGACGGGATATCTCGTCAATAGCAAAATTGGTCAGATCTTCATGGACGAGTCATTCCGTGGAAACCACTTGAGGGATAACCCTTTGAAGGGGTAGCACGAAAAATGTGGGTAAAAACGTCATAGGTGAAGATTATCACCTTATATAACTGTCCAGGTCTTTCGGGGGTTGCCATAGCTCAGTGGTTTTTCCCAATGCTCCTGCAAGTTAAATTTAACTTGTCATGTGTATTCTGTTGGGTAACACTAGTTATTTAGTCGCGAAAAAACACCCCTTTATTTCGAGCACTATTCATAGTAGAGCAAAATTCAAAGATATCATTCAGTAGGGAATAATGTCCTCTACAAACTGAAATGTAAAAAAATTGCATAAGGGGCGTCTTCATATCAAATTTTACAAACAAAATTTTTAATCAAAACTGCTTTTATTGGGTATATTTAATCTTGCGTTTGGCACAGTTGTCCACTAACGGACCTTGTGCCATAAAACTAAACCATCTAATCGAAGCACCATGTTTGATACCTTAATCAGATTCTGCATTGTTAAATTAGTCTAAATATGAAATTTCATGACTCCTGTGAATCTGGAGATATTCAATGTTGCTGTCAATTTCAGGGATCATCTTCACATTGAAAATAGCTTCGTATATAGTTAGTGTTCAAATTTGAAATTCGGGTAACTATTTCAAACGTATTTGTCAGCGCGTGCAAACGATTAAGTTTAAACTATTGGATAATTGCATTACTATATTATGCAAGTGCAAAAGATCCAAGAATTATCCGAGGTCTGTAGACGTTTTTTAAACTTTTGGTTGCCCCTAAAATCGCAATAACGAGGAAAATTTAATGTAACTAAAAAATACTAACGATTGGAATGAGCTGAAATTTTGCATGGTCATATTAAAAGTCCTGAATCGATTACCATCAAAATATAGTGAAATTCCAATTCATAATTTTCAAACATTAGTTTAATAATTATTACTTACTAAAAACTATTTATAAAATAAAATATTAGGTGGATTTTTGTTTGGGTTGTTTAACAGCAATATGGCACAAAATATCCGCTATAGAAATACTTCAGTTTCTCCTAATTTTATGGATATCTTATTTAACATAAGGAGCTCCAATCTTTCTGTACTCAACTTCGAAACGGTAAGACCTAATGACATGAAATTTGGTATCTGAAGTTAAATTTTGATATAGATTCGAAATTGTGCCGAAATGGGGGGGGTTTCGATTGGAAATTATGAAGTTGTTGCTCAATTTAAAATGAAAAGACGGCCCCTTATGAGAATTTAGTTAATGCATTTTAGTTTGTACAAGGCGTTAGTTCCTATTAAACACCATCTTTGATTTTCTCTACTGTTAAAATTGCTCGAATGAGGAGGGGTGGTTCGTTGTCTTTCTTCCGCGACTGTACATAACTTGACGTTGTCTTGTGGTTGGCGTGGTTTAGACAATTATGACCTGTCCCCATAAAATCAACCTCTAATGGTTAGCGTTGCTGATTCGATACCAACTGAGAGCTTTGGCGACACTGAACCGAGAAATCACGTCAAGGCCACACCATTAAGTATGGCTTCACCGATACATATAAATTATAAACTATTTAAGTAGTGTTATTTTAAATCATTTGTTGTATACGAAAGCTTTCTACAAATTTCATCTTTAAATTGAATTGTCTAAATTCATAACGTTGCATTTCATGAGGCTGGATTCGATTTGTATAGTTGTCTACAGCTTGTTTTTAACTCTAACAATTAAAAACTTACGTCATCTGACCGTGGTTAAAAATTACGTGGTGTCCTCGGATCTTTCCTCTGGGAATTGATCCCGGACCGTAGCTGCGCCTGATTCTCTCGAAGTCTATTTTTTATATACTGATTTTACGATTTTATCTTGCGCTTGGCGCAGCTTGTCCTTTTTTTTGGACCTTGCACCATAAAACCCAACTATCAATCAAACCCAGACCGTTGCCATTAGCCCATTGTGTTGCTCCAGTGCGACGTTAATTAACTACCTAACCAATTAAAAACTTACGGCATTTATACTTTATCGTTGTCCTTCCAGGAGGACGGAACTACAGCATAGGGTGAATTTTCAAGATGTATCTGCCCTGCTTGCGCCATAAAACCCCAAAACCAACCAATCCAAATCTCCCTTCATTAGTGCCATTATTTAAAAGAAACATAATATGCTATTAAATCTACTTTCATTGCCTTTCACAAAGAATAAGCTCCATGGCATTCATCGAGGCATTTCATCATGGCCTCCATTACATTCTCGACATTCCGACTTGCTTTTAACTCGCCTTCGTATCGGCCACACTCGTTTTACTCACAGGCATCTTTTATTAGGAGAATGCCCCCGTGTGAACGCGTGTGGGGTCCCTTTTACCATTCAGCATATTTTAATCAATTGTCCAGTTTTTAATCATCGCGAAATTTATTTAACAATCCAAATTTAAACTTGAAATATTTGAGGTGGGAAAAAATCCCCACCCGAATCTATTTAAATTTTAATACCTTATTGGATTTTTAAACGTCATATAGATGTTTTATATCGATGGTAATGTTAACTGATGAAATGTGGTGTGGTATAAAACGTAGACGAAAATTCATTTTTTACCCTTTTTAAATTAATATTTTAATCTCTTAATTGCTTTCATAGTATTTTAATCTCAGTTGACATTTCATATATACTTCATTGATCTGACTACTATAAATGTTTTAACTTTTTTATTGAGTTGCGTTCTATCTTGTGCTTGGCGCAGCTTATTCTTTTCTGGATCTTGCGCCATAAAACCCAAATCAACCGACCAATCATTTCCTGTCAAAAGTTTCTCGCATGTTGTATTTAATGTCAATCATGAATATTTTCTTTTTCTGAACAAACTGACAAATTCCACTTCGGGAACATCGATGAATCGGGAGGAATTACGAATATTACATGCCATATAATAAATGCAGGATTATCTTGTTACCAACGTTCAAAGGGGAGAAGAGTGGAATAAGTAGAAAGCTTTCTACTCATTGCGCTGGCAACTGAAACATTAGTTTTTTTTAGCGCTGGCAACTGAAACATTAGTTTTTTTTAGCGCTGGCGACTGAAACATTAGTTTTTTTTAGCGCTGGCAACTGAAACATTAGTTTTTTTTAGCGCTGGCAACTGAAACATTAGTTTTTTTTTTAGCGCTGGCAACTGAAACATTAGTTTTTTTTAGCGCTGGCAACTGAAACATTAGTTTTTTTAGCGCTGGCAACTGAAACATTAGTTTTTTTTAGCGCTGGCAACTGAAACATTAGTTTTTTTTTAGCGCTGGCAACTGAAACATTAGTTTTTTTTTAGCGCTGGCAACTGAAACATTAGTTTTTTTTAGCGCTGGCAACTGAAACATTAGTTTTTTTTAGCGCTGGCAACTGAAACATTAGTTTTTTTTTAGCGCTGGCAACTGAAACATTAGTTTTTTTTTAGCGCTGGCAACTGAAACATTAGTTTTTTTTTAGCGCTGGCAACTGAAACATTAGTTTTTTTTTAGCGCTGGCAACTGAAACATTAGGTTTTTTTTAGCGCTGGCAACTGAAACATTAGGTTTTTTTTAGCGCTGGCAACTGAAACATTAGTTTTTTGAGCGCTGGCAGTCAGTATAGCCCGTTGTGTTGCTCCAGTGTGACGTTAATTGAAAAATACCAAATACCATACTTACCAGTCAGTCGAATAGAAAGCAGCAATTCATCACTCACGCAGCTGCGATAGCGAGATTAGAGATTCAATAAGCCTTACCTCGGAAATGTGTCGGAGCATTTAAAACATTCCTAAGTCAATACTCCATTTGGGAAAATCTTAGATTATTAGGCTTTGGTGCAGACGGATTCAAAAAATTTAAATCCGCAGATACCAAAGTTGAATGTTAAAAATGGTATTTTATTGCACTGTTCAAGTGGCTAGGTTTTGACTAATCCCTTCCCACACAGAATTAATGCTAGAGGTTGTACAGCTCTAATATATGGATTTCATGATATCGGTGAGAAAATTTGAATGTTGCATAAGCTATGAATGATTATGATAAAACATTTTTTTTTCTATACTTCTCGATGTCGAAAGGGTCAAACATGGATTTTTATTGGTCGGGGGAAACGTTCCAGCATTGCCAAGAGTCCTCATCAATCATAGGGCCGCGGCAGCTTAGTTGAAAGAGCAAAGGATTAGCAACCGGAGGGTTGCGAGTTCGAAACTCGGTCGAGCCAAAGACCGTCGCTTACACTGGTGAACGTTAAATTTGCGTGGCCTCAAAAGTCCTCACGTTGGTGCGTTGTGGAGACTTGGAGAGTGGGGAACCAGCTCAGGTGTTGACCTCATCTGACCACGGTTGAAAATTACGAGGCGTTTTTCTTGGATCTTTCCCTTCGGGATTGATGTCGGGGCTCAGGGTATATCCACTCTGCTATAACAACCTTGGAGTTGTAGGCGCCGCAGGTTCGATTCATGTCAGATGCATTCCTCTCTGATTGTATTTCTCTCTCTCTCCTGTGTCTGCAAAGCTTCCATTGTGTCTATTACTTGATGTAGGCAGAGTTCAGACCTACTTGCAAAATGAAAGGATGGGAGAAAGACGTATAAAACATAAAACATTTTATTGATATTTACAGATTATTTTATATTAGCATACTGCTAATATGTAAACATAACTAACAAATGATCTAACCAGATCTTGTCTGCAGATCTATACAAATCCGAGAAGAGCATGAGTTTATATAATAGTTTATTTGCATTGATGACGTCACGGTCTGATGTGCATCTTTCAATTCATTCCCGAAGTCCAACAGATGTTGTATGTCTTGTGTCTGGCGCAGCATGGCCAAATATGGCCCTTGCGCCATAAAAATAAAACAACCAACCCGGACCGTCACTAATAGTACGTTGTATTGCTCCAGTGCGACGTTAATTAACTACCTACCATCATATTTTAACATCTTGTACAGGTATTGGACATTTCTGTTTGGAGGGGGTGCCAGCTCAGGCGTGATCTCGTCATCTGACCGTGATTCAAAATTACGTGGTATTGTCCTTGGATCTCACTTCGGGTTTGATCCCGGACCGTCGCTAATAGCCCGTTGTGTTGCTCCAGTGCGGACGTTAATTAAAATACTTACCCTAGACATTTCTATGAATGCTTTTATAATACCTCATCACCAATTTTATCAAACTTGTTAGGTCCACTAAACACGCATCGCTTTTTGCCTTGAATCGCTGCGGTATTTTACCGTTATAATTCATCCTTTTTTAATTGCATTTTATTAGAATTTTAATAGTCGGCTATAAGATGGGGAAACCCCACTTATCACATGATGTCAAACTGACTCGCCTTAGCATTGGGCACACGATTCAATCATCATCTTTTGTTGGACGAAAGCTCTCCTTTTTGATTAGTAAAATATGAAGAACATGATGTTCATATTAATTACGTGTTCCGCTTTTAATCAACGCTAAATTTTTTTAAAATGCGTTTTTAAACTTATACAATATTTCGTTGGGAAAATTTCGTCTTTTACATCTCATGTAATTTTTTTGCAAATTCAAAATGACTCAATCTATTTTATGAAATTCTTTTATAATTCAATCTTTTAAATTTCACACGTTGAAATTTTATGTATATGTAAATTAAATTCATTAGTTATGCTGCAGTCAATGGTCTCGTTTTTATCATATGACTATTTGTGTATTTTTATTCTCATCTACACCATTTTACATGTTTTAAATCTTTATCTTTGTCTTGATTTTCTAATGTATTTTTATTGGGTTATATTCTGTCTTGTGTTTGGCGCAACTTGTCCGGTTTTGGACCTTGCGCCATTAAACCCAAAAATCCAATCCCCGCTTATCGCAATTTTCTTCAGTTATATTTTTAGTCTTCAGTAAAAATAAGTAAGGTTAAAATTGTCTAATCAACAATAAAAGTATACTTAAAATTATATACTTATTGTACCGATGATACAAAAGGTGAGGATAAAAGACGTAATGTTAGTAATTCACCATTGATAAGAACAAATTATGGTTTCCATTATCTTGCGTTTTGCTCAGCATCTCAATCTGGCACTTGCGCCATGAAACCCAAACCTGCCAACCTATGTCGAAATGGTTCAAAAAAAATTCAAAATCCCTATAGGAATAACACTGAGTTATATTACGATCAATTACAACAAATTCAACCGAGCAACGCCGGGTAATTTTGTTAGTAATACTTATAAACAATGGATTGTATACAGTGTATATCCGATCTTCGATATCTATATAAGTCACCCTTTCATCTTAAAAATAATTTCTTCAGTATCACTGTTCAAGAACGGGGTTATAGAATTGTGTTATGGCTGGATACCATCCCATATTCCTATACCGGAATGTTGCGAGTTTGAAACTCGATCCAACAAAATACCGTCGTGTATGTGGGGATGGTGCACCTTAAATCTGTCGTGACCACAAATGTCCACGCTGGCGTGGTATGGAAGTTTTGAGAGTGGGGTGCCGACTCTCGGGTGTTGACTTGGTCATCTGACTGGTTATAGCCTATTGTGTTGCTCGAGTGTGACGTATAAATTTAACCATCAACATTTTTGGTAGGTAGGTATTTAATTAACGTCGCACTTGAGCAACAGGCTATTGGCGACGGTCCGAGATCAAACCAATAATTCTTCAATATTATACTTTTATTGGGTCCCATTCTTGTGTTTGGCGCAGCTTGTCTGATCTTGGACCTTGCGCCATAAAACCCCAAAATCCAATCAAGCCAGAGGACAATATCGCGTAATTTTGAACCACGGTTAGATGAGGAAATCGCACCTGAGCTGGCACCCCACTCTAAACTTCCACACCACGCCAACCCAAAATTTTTGGATTCGTTTGGTTTTTGCATTCACCGATTCAGTTACTGAGTGGTTAAATTACCCGTAGAGAAGCTTAAATTTATCCCAACCGAAAACTTAAATTCATTCGCTGTTAATTTAATTAACTGTTAATACTAGGAATAATCATTAAAATTACCGTAAAATAAAAATTTCACCCCTTTTCTAGAAACCATTACAATTCGCCATTAACTTGGCGACAGAAAAAAAATCGAAAAACGCGCCAAGGTCACCGTTAAACTGAGATTTTACCGCGTTAATGCAATACTCGTGTGTATATATAAACAGCTTTCTTATTTCTTTGCTGATATTTAGTTAGTAATTTAAGACTGTTTAGAAACGAAAGTACGTAAAAACCTAACAAAGCAATACTCATCATGCTGACGCAATTTTAACATCTCCAGTCACGATTTCAACCAAGGCTATTACATTTATTGAGTATTCATTGAAACATTGTCTTAATCACTGCCCTCAGGTGTTCTTTTTAAGCAGATGGTTATACCCTTTTAGGAGTCCTATCTCCTTGAAAGGGTTGTCGGGTGCTCCACCTTTAATTTTTTTCGTATGGATCCATCGTTGTGTGTATTTACCACAAAAGTTACGTTAAATGATAGACTTGACTTCGCAAAAGCATTCCCTCCGGCGTTTTGCTTTCTTGAAGTAAACACGGGCATCTCAACACCGAGGTACTAAATGATCTGTCTTCCCTTTCGATTAACCTTCGCCTGCCCTTCAACTTGCTTTTTTCCTCCCTCGTGGTGGTTATTCTGTCGAGTTTGGCCCAGCTTGGCCGATATCTGGCCCTTGCGCCATTGAAATTCAATCAAAGATATGATAACAATACAGGCAGAACAGATTCCGTTGTTTACTAAAGTTACTTAAAAGGATAGAATTGACTTCACAAAAGCATACGGTGTCAACACTAGATAGTTAATCATTCATCATGCTTTAATGTTGGTCTGGTGATTAATATATTTTGAATCAATCTTCTCATCTTGCGTTTGGCGCAGCTTACCCATCTCTGGATCTTGCGCCATAAAACCCAAACCAACCAGACAGAACATAGCCCCTTGTATTTACTACAAAAAGTACTTTCCTTCGGTGAAATAAAAGTTCTATTGCATTTTTTGAGTTATTTTATTTTTAGGGGCGTGAACAGGTGTGCCAAATTTCAAGTCGAAATTCAAAAGTTTGACGAGTTATAAGCCATTAAACACTCATCACGTAAATGTAGAAATTGGATCGTGCGCCACTTCGTAAATACATCCATGAATGCTATTAAACGATTTGTCATCAAAAGATGGCGATCGAAATCGCTATACAGCGCTGGTATAGCAGAAACATACTACAAGTACTGGATATGTTTCCGTTTACTATATCCTCGGCCCAGCCAAAGAACGTCGTGTGCACAGGGGCTGGTGCACGTTAAATTTGTCGTGGCCTCAAATGTCCTCACGTTGACGTGGTGTGGAAGTTTGGAGAGTGGGGTGCCAGCTCAGGTGTGGCCTCGTCATCTGACCGTGGTTCAAAATTACGTCGTGTTGTCCTCGGATTTTTCCCATGGGGGTTGATCCCGGACAGTCGCCAATGGCCCGTTGTGTTGCTCCAGTGCGACGTTAATTAAATACCTACCTGAACGGCTTTTCACGAGTGGTTTTGGCATATCTATAAAACTAGAATTGATAGATTTGGACTTTTATCATGTCGAGCAAACGTTTTTTAGTTTAATGGGTTATTTTATAGCAAAAATTTGGTCAATTTTGAGGAAAATCGATTTTAATTTAACGAGTTACCATTTCCTGAAATATTAAGCCATTTTCTGGCTCGTCAAAACAATAGGCTACAAGTAAAACGCAGATCAATTTTTCTGCTCAAGGTCACCTGAATTTGAGAAATCAAGCCAATCAACAAAGCAATCAACCACTGACACAGAACTCCGCATGGCGTCATGGTCGAGGAGAAATAGCAGGCGTGAATCTTCATGAAAGTTATTAAAATCTTTGAGTACTTGAAATGATAATGAATAGATGTATAAAGTTTGGAATTATTTTGTTGCAGTTTTGTCAGTAAAAAGCGGTAAGTTTTACCAAAAAAAGAATCCCCTCTTAAATGAGACTTCATAAAAACGTACGATATTAACGCAACTGCAAACTTCGAAAATGCCTCACGCTGAAAATAGTTCTGAAACTTTCATTGGCATAAACTTTTTATGCATAATTTTTAGCGCCATAAAGATTATTTTAATGCAGAAAAGACGGACGGTGATGTGTTGGGACACGGCCGCTAGGTTTAAGGAGTAGAAATTACGTCAGTGCGGCCACATGGCGAATGAGAGCGAAAGAAATAAGTACAACACATTTTAAAGAACTTAATTTCTGTTGATGGTTATGGCTCAATACCAACCCTATGGGTTGAACTCTATCACTCGATAATAAAACGTTTGTCATCAAATATGCTATTTGCGTCCAAGTGAGTGGTGGAAGTACTTGGTGCACTCGTATCAGGCGTTTGTGCATTTTGATGGCGCAACGTCTCAACTTTCAAGCACTCCCGTTGACGTTTACCAACGGACATTTCGGTCTTCCTGGATTCCCCATACCTCGATCTTTCTTCCTGGTCGTTTTCTACAATTCTTCCGGTATTTAGCATGTATATATTTAGACGTCTTGAAATTTTTGTGAAATTTCCATACTTCGAAGTCCGATATCTACAGAAGTATTAAATATTTAGTTTTTATAAAATTTCTTAAAAGCGGAAAGACGAAACAAAGGACGCTTCAAACGTGCTCGCACAAAGGAGGCCCGAACTAGACTAAATCAATGCACGGAAGTACTCATTTTCGTGACTCAACTTTGCGCTGTGATTGAACCTGCCGATGACGTCATCGCAAGGTCAATAAGCATGTACAACATGCTTTCTTTAATGCTCTATTTAACGCGATAGCGTTCATTTATGTATCATCAATTGTTTTCGAGTTAAAATATTTCGTGATCACTTTTCGTGACTCACTAGTTAAGTGAGGCACCCCTGTTTCGAAGTGTAAGGCGTAGTTTACGTCAAAAGATGTGTATTATCATAAATTTATACTTACGATGCAAGAATAAAAAAGTGGGATAAATTTATCCCCGGGCACATGTAAACATTGGTTACCAATAGAAACCCGAACGGTATTTCTGAAGAGTTTAACTATGCACAACACGAATCTAGTAATTATGTCTTTTTGATAAGAGGAAAATGCTAACTTTACTTTTAATCTCATTTGAGTTAATTTTTCTGATTGATAGAACAGGTTGTAAGTCGCATATTTCCATTTTTATAATTGAGTTCCAATTTTCCTTCATTTAGCTTTTGGTCTTGCGTAAATTTAAAATGTAATATATTGTTGGCTTAGGATAGAAACTCATTAACTGACAAAAGTTAAATTTTTCAGCCCAGTCGATGCAAGTCTTTTGGGTCACAAATAAAAATGATAAAAATTTTGATGGAGGTCTCTAATTTCTTTCAAACCGAATACAATTATTTCTCGTGAAAATAATTTCGTGTCAAAAGACTTTTCCTAAAAAGGTCAGTTAATGAGTTTCTGCTCTAAGCCGGAAATGTAATACCAGGTCAAGTTTTTACATAAAGGAAATCTATTGAAATTGACTTAATTTTCTTTGCATTGATACCGCTTTCATTATTGGAATACAAATATTTTCTCGTTGAGTTCTAAGTGTAAGGAGCTCTCTATATGGACGGTGGGACATCAGGTCCCACCTCCTTAAAAAAACTAAAAGTATTGAAATTTTTGTCTTCTGTATTGTAAAATTTTGTAGTGTCCAAAATGCATTAATGAGATAAGTAGGGTTGAGTGAAAATTGACTTTTGTGAGTCAATATTTGGAATAGTTGAGGAAAGGTACACGATACATGTCTGAAAAACAAATTCTAAAGAAAAAGAATTTATCTCACGCTTTGGTGTCCCAGGAATTTGAAAAAATAAGCATTGAATTGTTAAGCAAACTTAGTCATCCTCGCATTATGAAGCAGTATAAGTGATATCAGCGTAAATCTTCAATCAACACGCGTTATAAATGGGGTAACCATGCACCCCGGTTTAACCCTCTGAGCGTCGCGAGATTTGGCAGCAGTGTAGTGTTGCTTTTACCCCACAGCACACTTAATGACTAAATAATCGCATCTTTTTTAAAGAAATCATCGATTCTTTCAGCTTTTGGAAAGATTCCGTTGGCCCTTTCCTCGGATTTGAATCCTTTGGAAAGATTCTTCTAATCAAGATGGTCAAAATTTAGTCCTTCGTTGAAGACTGCAGGTTGCAAGGTGGAATTATGCATGTGAACTCTTCAGGGTTAAAGGGTTTCTGGGACCATTAAAATGAGAAAAGATCAAGTTTCAAGGATTTGAATGGTGATGACCTCAGTCTCGTGCAAACTGAAGATGGCTTACGATTGGGAAGTTGAGGCTGTAGTAGAGCAGTATTTCTACACAACTAAAATTCCTTTGAGTTCTGGTGGTATTGCAGCTGGGGTGCAATATATATGTCTGATAATTTGTTAACATTTAATTATTGAGCCATCATAGACTTCAAATCTGTCTACAAATCAATTACATTAGATGCGTACAGTACATAGGTTCTTAAGCGGGAATAAACAAATTTTCTAAAATTCTGTTTTCTAGAATTAAATTCTAAGTTTTCTAGGGATTTGGTTACCTTAAACTCTTATTATTGGGCAATAATATTACTAATTATGTATTAAAATATAGCCTAATAAACAAACCAGTCACCATTTTATTAAAAATATTTAACGGGTTTGACAATTTAATAAAATCTACAAAATATTTAAGGAGAGAATTTTCAATTCAATGCTTTTGAGAGTATCTCGAAGCATTAATATATTCATTTCAAACTTGTAACACATGATATCGCTGTTCAAGAAAATAATGCAATGACGCAATTGGAATTCACAAATTTATTCAGAAAAAGAGAACTCGTTATTAAAATTAATCTTGAAGGTTATTTTAACATGCGAGGAACTTATGGTATTACTAACTCCACTTTCATAGCCAATTACGTTACACACACTTTTAAATAATGTCACTCATACAGGTATTGGACCTTGTGCCATAAAACAAACATCCAATCCATACAGGTATATCTTGAAAATTCACTTCAATTTTTTAGTTGCGTCGTCCTAGCGATATGAGCACATGCACCTAATGGAAATTATTTCCATTATGAAAATCACCGTCGGGGACACATCTCCTTTAGATGTGTACGGGCTGCAAGGTACTTTAGTGATCTTTTCTTTTCCCATGGAGTTTACCGTCTTTAGTAAACACGAGTACCGCTACCGGGGTACTTTATGCTTTCATCCCACTACTCTATTCCCTCTTATTTCCTGTACAAAGGGGGCTGGTGCACGTTAAATCTGTCGTGGCCTCAAATGTCCTCACGTTGGCGTGGTGTGGAAGTTTGGAGAGTGGGGTGCCAGCTCGGGTGTTGCCTCGTCATCTGACCGTGGTTCAAAATTACGTGGTGTTGTCCTCGGATCTTTCCCTTTGGGATTGATCCCGGACCGTCACCAATAGCCCGTTGTGTTGCTCCAGTGTGACGTTAATTGAAATACCCCCCTCTTATTTCCCTTTCACAGCATTCCTTGACGTTGACTTGTGTTTGGAGCAGATTGGCCAAGCATAGCTCTTGCGCCATAAACCCCAACCAACCATTTTGAATATCTTCTAGTAATTTCCGTGCAGAAATCCCATCGTCAGCTTACTCGGCGTGGCTATGGCATCTTTCTGTTGGACGCCAGGTCACGTCGGGATTACCGTCAATGAACTTGCTGACAATGCCGCAAAGAATTATATAAACTAGTCTTTGTTCCCCTATGAAGATTTGATAAAATGTCAGATTTCGTATGGAATGAATGCAGTGTGAAAACGAATTCCAGACTTCAACCATTCCCTCTTTGTGCCCTCGCGGGGCCGCGGTAGCCCGGTGGGAAGAGTAAGCAGCCGGAGGGTTGCGAGTTCGAACCCAACCAAAGACCGTGTACGTGGGAGGCTGGTGCACGTTAAATCTGTCGTGGCCTCGAATATCCTCACGTTGGCGTGGAGTGCAAGTTTGGACAGTGGGTGGCAGCTCGGGTGTGACCTCGCCATCTGACCGTGGTACAAAATTATGTGGTGTTATCCTCGGATATTTCCCTTCGGGTTTGATCCCGGACCGCCGCCAATAGTTGTGTTGCTCCAGTGCGACGTTAAATACCTACCTACCCTTTATGCCCTCGCGAATGCTAGGAAAAGAATAGATTAGCTTTCATAAACTCGATAACGGAACTTGAGTAATCTGGACGTAATTTTAACTAAGCCCCTTATAGGGCATATTCGAGGATTATCCTTCGATGCTGAGTGGAGCAAGTTCTCTTGTGTGTGCCACCACTGCGATGGATATCTTACGATCTTGTAATATAGAGCAGAAAGTTAAAAAATACAACAGCTGGAGCAATATACCATCACTTGCAATCCTGTTGTGTCAGATATTTTTACCATTTTGAGTACCTTTCAGAGCAAGGGTTTCGATATTCGGTTTCGTTGGGTCCCTAGTCACGTGGGCATCAAGTGTAACGAGTTTGCTGACAGCTGCGAAGGCAGTTTCAGTTCCATTGTAGCAAGACGTTCCTTTAAGTGACATCAAGATGTCCACAAAGGAGTTCGTCGACTCCTTGTGGCAAGAGTCGGGGAGCCTTTCAAGTCACCAACAAATTTCATTGTATAAAACCCATCATACATCAGTGGTCAGTATCGCCAATGCGGAGGACGGATGTCAAACTGCCTCGCCTACGCATTGGACACGTTTCGCCCATCGTCATTTATTACTAGGAGAGAGCGCTCCCAATTGTAATTCATGTTCTACTCCTTTATCTGTTTCTCATATTTTAATTGTTTGTTCTGTTTTTAATCAACGTTTTAAATTTTTTTTAAAATAAAATTTTGAATATGCAATTTTTGGTTGGGGGAAACCCCCATCCAAATCTTCACATTTTTACCTTCAGTTGATTTTTAAACCTCATTTAATTTTTTCCATCTTTTAAATTTCACTCAAATTTTTATACATTTGCAAATTAAATTATTCATCGTTCATTCTGCTGCTGACGATGATCTTGTTTTATTATCTGACTGTTTGAATATATTTATTCTCATCTATTTATTTTACATGTTTGAAATCGCCTTTTATTTTAGGCTATTTAATTTTTAAATACTTTATACTTTTATTGGATATTCTGTCCTGTGCTTGGTGCAGCTAGTCCGCTTTTGGACCTTGCGCCATAAAACTCCAAAATCCAATCCTGCCCTGGTCTAATTTTATATTCACTTTTTAAAACTCGCCCTTTTCCTCACCTAGTTTATCCGCCTTGCCGGTTAATCCCTTTACTCTGCCATTTTAATGCCTACGATATTCTGGATTTTGAAAGTGTATATATTTGTCATGTCTAAGTATATATATCATGCGTTTTTTGCTTTCCATGTGATGGGGAAACCCTGCCATAATTGCCAACAGCTTTTTACCACACGCCATATTTCAACCTCTTGTCCTAATCTTAAACCTTTTTACCGTCGATTTTTTTTTTTTAATGCATCAACAATTTTATCGGACCCGTTGGGTCAACCTCCCCATTCATTACTTTTTACCTTCCTTCATCATTCAGGATTTTTTACCATATCTAATGGATCAGATTTTTAATTGAATTTCATAAAGTTTTATCTAAAATGGGGACACCCGTTAGTTATCATTTTTCTTGTATCCAATTTGTAGTAAAAATTTAACTTCAAATGAGGTATACAAAAATTAAGCATGGTTTTATTCATTTTTATTCTGTTTTGGTTATTATTCTGATATCTTTTAAATCTATTTTCAAGATTTTATTGTCTTGCGATTGGCGCAGCTTGTCCATTTCTGGACTTTGCATCATTAAACCTAACCAACCATCCATGTGGATTGGGTAAACCCATCCACATCTTAACACAAACACTTAATTTTTACATAAAAAGAGTTCTTTAATTCCACACCTCATTTAAAGTTTTCAATTCTTTTAAACTGCATAGTTTCTCGTCTATTTTAAGGTTTTTAACAATCAACTACCATTCTGGGTTGAAAACTTTTCATTCCTTCATTTACGTTTTTCAACTTTTTATAATGCTTTCTCAACTTAATCATTTTTATGGTATTTGCTTACGTGATTTGTAGACTCGTTTATTACTTTGGTTGTCTGGTTAACTGTTTTTATTGGCCATATTTAATCTTGCGCTTGGCGCAGCTAGTCCTCTAACGGACCTTGATCAATAAACCCAAACCAACCATTCTGAAAATGTTAAAATATGGATTATGGAGATTCATGGCAATACTGGCGTGATGGAGCTTAGAACTACATGCAATTTCACTTTTCCTTTCTTGTACAGATCTTAGACATTTTTATGGACGATTTCTATTTTCTCGAGTTTGTCCGGAATTATACTTTTAGCCTCCATGGGTTTTGCATGCATCCATTTGTTTTTATCTCATCTTTTGACATACACGGGCCCGGTTGGAAGAGTAACTAACGAATTAGCAACCGGAGGGTTGCGAGTTCGAATCCAATCAAAAACCGTGTACAAAGGGGCTAGTGTCCGTTAAATCTGTCGTGACCTCAAATGTCTCACGTTGGTGAGGAAGTTTGGAGAGTGGGGTGCCAGCTCAGGTATGAACTCGTCATCTGACCGTGGTTCGAAATAATGTGTTGTCCTCGGATCTTCCCCTCGGGTTTGATCTCCCTGGGTGTATTTCTCTCTTCTGTGTCAGTAAAACTCATTGTGTGTCTATTGCTTGGTATTGTATGTCGTGTCTGGAGCAGCATGGCCGAATATGTCCCTTGCACCGTGAAACCCCAAAACCAACCAACCATATAATTTGTTCTATAACGCGTTTTTAAATTCTACTTTCCATACTTGCTTACTTTGTTTTAACTTTTTATCCATTTTCATTTGCTTGAATTGTGTTTGGTGCAGCTTGTCCGCTTTGAACCTTGCGCCATAAAACCCCCAAACCAACCATATAATTTGTTCTATAACGCGTTTTTAAATTCTACTTTCCATACTTGCTTACTTTGCTTTAACTTTTATCCATTTTCATTGGCTTGAATTGTGTTTGGTGCAGCTTGTCCACTTTGATCCTTGCGCCATAAAACCCAAGCCAACCTACCATATAGTTTTACTCCACCCTAGTGACTAGTCCGCCCATTACGTTTCGTTTTCCGAAACAGTAGTGGCCTTCAAAAGGTTAAAAAGTAAGAACAATAAAAGTAAACCAAAGACGTTTCTCTGACGTGTGGAAATGGATCGTAGCCTAGCTTCCACCTCCTGTTAAATCGCCTCGCAAATTCCTGACGGGAGGACTAAAGTAGGGGTACGTCAGCAGGGGTTAAATTTGTGACTATCTCTGTTGCAGGAGGTCGTGACTTTTCTTTCCTGGTCCAAGGACGAGGCAGTTGAATGGTTGTGCAGTTTAAGGCATGTGTGGGGGGGCTTCCACGGTTCGGTGTCATTTGAGCCCTGGGGAGCTACAAGATTTATTGCGCACCATAAAGAATACATATTCAATGTCATAAACTCGAAACAGAACTTGAGTGATATAGAATTTATGTATTAGGAATTGGATGGCTTATCTTAGTCTTTTTGCCCTTTCAACTGGGAAAATATGTTCCGTACAAGTCAGTATCTTCATCTAAGAATAATCTTGGTTTATAACAAAAAGGGGCTGTTGAAATGCTGTATATGTAATGCTTCGTAACGCTAGATATTTATGGTGTGCATTGTTTGCAGTAGTTACGCCAAATGACCCTTTTGCCATAAAGTCATAACCATGACGTTAGATATTGTACACTAATAACTCGAAGAACCTCCTCCATTATGATCGTCAGGTTCGACTCCTCTATGGGTGTACTCCTCTATGGGTGTACTCCTCTATGGGTGTACTCCTCTATGTCTTTAGACTATTTTAATACTTTGGCTGTCTGTTTTAGGTGTTTTCATTGGGTATATTTAATCTTGCGCTTGGCGCAGCTTGTCCGCTAACTGACCTTGTGCCATAAAACCCAAACCTTTTCTATGTCTGAAACTTTGAGTATGTCCATTTATTTGAAGTGTTGTGGCTCAGTGGATATGTTTACTGCCCTAGTAACCTGCGTGTTGTCGGCGGTGCAGGTTCGATTCCTGTCAGTTTTGATTTCTCCCTCGGTCTACTTCTCCTGTGTCAGAAAAACTTTCCTTGTGTATATGGCTTGGCCATGTATGGCCTTGCGCCATAAAAACCCAACCAACCAATATTCATTCGTATTCAACATTTCAAAGTAATTACTGTTACTTTGACTGAATGCTCAGTTTTTAATTAGAAAAATCCTATTTGGAGGGGGATAACGGTAGTCTAGTTGGAAGAACGGATTAGCAATCGGAGGGCTGCAAGTTCGAAACTCGGTCCAACCAAACACCGTAGTGTGTACACGGGGGCTGGTGCACGTTAAATCTATCGTGGCTTCAAATGTCCTCACGTTGGCGGGTGTAGAAGTTTTGAGAGTGGGGTGCCAGCTCGGGTGACTCGTCATCTGACCGTGGTTCAAAATTACGTGGTGTTGTCCTCGGATCTTTTCCTTCGGGTTTGATCCCGGACCGTCGTCAATAACTCCTTGTGTTGCTCCAATGCGAAGTTAATTAAAATACCTACCAAGATATTTGGTAGGTATTTTATATACCTACCAAATATCTTGGTAGGTATATAAAATAAAATCAAACCCAAATAGGTATTAATTATAAAATACCTATTTGGGTTTGGAGTGGGATATCTGCTCGGGTGTTCTCGTCACCTGACCGTGATTCAAAATTATGAGGCGTTGTCCTTGCATCTTTTCCTTCGGGATTGACTTTCGGGATAGCCCGCTGTGTTGCTCCAGTGCGATATTAATTAACTACCTACCAAGATATTTGGATGGTGGAGAAATGGTTAGGAACCGTTAGTCCACTATAAGAATTCCATAAGCTTGCATCCATTCATAAGAATCCCCTGTTTTGACAATGGTCTTTGCACTCATTTGATTGGAATGTTAAATGATTGGAGGAGCACCCATGTCACATTAAGGCATTACACCCATCATTGAGCAGAGTTGAACAGCATATCGACAGTTTGTTTCGTAAGTTGCATTCATTAAATTCGTCCTCTGCCCATTAAGAAAACAGGTGTCTATTTCACCAAGGATATTAATTGCGAAATCGAAACCACCAATTTTCTAGATGTTTTTGCTTTTGCGTACTTGAAGATTGATCACATCTCCAACTTACACTTATTACGCAATGCTAATTCAAAAGTCCTGTTGTACCAAACTCACCTGTGATGAATACTTCCTTGTAGCGTTTAAAGGGGACATTTGACTTTCAAAGCAAACTTTTGCAGTTATAATCCAGTTGTCATAAAATGTGCAGATTGTTTTCTACTAGAAAGCCTTTGTATAACGTTTGATTCAAAAATATTGAGTTGTGTGGAAATTCTTATATAAAACGTAATCAAAAATTGATAATTAGCAAAAAATGATAGGTCCCAAGTGGATTAATTTTCCACGTATTGTCAAAGTTTAATTCACGTAAGTTTGCATACGTATAAATAAAATTAACTTTATTCCGTAAGCGTATCACTGAACTGTAAAGCAAAGAAAGAATTTTAAGTACCTAAATTTTCAAAAATGTAGCTTAAGCCTCATTTTAAACCAAATTCTCAATTTGAATTTTTTATTTGCCTTTGGATGTACGAAAAGTTGCAACGACTGTCCAAAAAAAATAAAGGAAACTAATTAAAACCTGATGCTCAGGGATCATTTCTTAATCGGAAAAACGGCATAAAATCTAGATCTGAGAAAAACGCGTTTTTAAAGTAGACTTACTATATTTATCTACTGTTTATGTTGTACTTGTAATTCCGTCAAAAATTATCGTCATGTAAGCATCTTTTTCGATATCAAGACACATTCACGCCAGTCCTAGGACTTGTCCTGTCCTAGGACTTGTCCTGTCCTAGGACTTGTCCTGTCCTAGGACTTGTCCTGTCCTAGGACTTGTCCTGTCCTAGGACTTGTCCTGTCCTAGGACTTGTCCTGTCCTAGGACTTGTCCTGTCCTAGGACTTGTCCTGTCCTAGGACTTGTGTTGTCCTGTCCTAGGACTTGTGTTGTCCTGTCCTAGGACTTGTGTTGTCCTGTCCTAGGACTTGTGTTGTCCTGTCCTAGGACTTGTGTTGTCTTGGATTCTTTTAATTTAAAAGGAGTTGACTATAAGTGGAGGAGGTCTGTAAATGTTTAAGGATCACGAATATAAAGCCTGATTTAGAGTGTTAGATATGAGTCAGCAATCTGTTTATGGGCAGTTCATTTTATTTCAGTATAAAACAGCTTTATAATTTCAGTTTGTGGTTTTAATTCGAAACTAGCTATTTGAAGTTCTATAAAATTACACAGCTACATAGATATTTTAGTGAAATTCTCAGGCAGTTACAATTGCAGATTATTGATGTGTTTCCCGAGGGGTGCCGAAAAATCTTTGAAAGTGATGAGCTAAAAATTGAAAACTGATCTAGTCTACACGACCTGTTTTGATCACGTCTTCAGTGATCATCCCTAAAGCATGGGCTGTTTCCTTCAAAGTTTTAATGTTCGCAACTGGTGTTGGCATACAATACATCTTTAACCCTCCAAGTCAACGAGATGTCTCGTCCATCAAGATCTGGCCAGTTTCTTAACGGCCAGATGTCTCGTCCAGCAAGATCTGGCCAGTTTCTTAACGGCCAGATGTCTCGTCCATCAAAATCTGGCCAGTTTCTTAACGGCCAGATGTCTCGTCCATCAAGATCTGGCCAGTTTCTTAACGGCCAGATGTCTCGTCCATCAAGATCTGGCCAGTTTCTTAACGGCCAGATGTCTCGTCCATCAAGATCTGGCCAGTTTCTTAACGGCCAGATGTCTCGTCCATCAAGATCTGGCCAGTTTTCTAACGGCGAGATACTTTGTCGAGACAACCACCAGGAGTATTAATGTAACCCCATAAAAATAAAGGGGTTATATCCGGTGATATTGCCAGGCCCTGATATTAGTTCACCCCTTCCTAATCACAGGTTTGGGTATATCTACTTTACAAAAGGAAAAGCATTGAAATTAAGATACTTAGCAACAAACAGCATGTTTCTAATTGGCTTACATTAAGAAATACGTTATTGGAAATATTTAACGCACACCTTGGATTATTGATAAGATTTAAGATTGTAAAAGTAGGGAGTGAAAAATCTAGATTTGTACGGGAATAGATTATTTACCAAACGTATTTTTTATACTTTTCTCAGTCATAAAAATAGTCAGTCGTCGATTTGAATTTGGGAACACTGGAATATTTTAAACTCCAGACACTTCGAACAAACTGTCTGGGAAAACTCAAATTCCTAGCCATTAAGAGATTGCACAATTTTTACTTTATTTAACTGTTAGCACATTAAAGTATTGTTGACTTAAATATTCTCATTCTTCCTCGTAGTGGGAGAAGTTAGTGTAATTTTCTTTAAATCTATTTGTTATGTAATGAGGCATGGTTTTGACGAGGTCATTTGTGACGGAGTATACCTGATCAAAGATTAAGCTCTTCCTTCTATACTTTTGGTATGCGTGTATCTAAATTTTACTCCAAGTCTGCTTAGTGTTTTAAACAAAATCGAACTCTTCTATAACGAGGAAGTTTCTGATTTATTGTTCATTGTTCGCTCTTTTCCTTAAACTGTTCAAAGGGTGAAAAGAATTTGAATCGGTCGTGTATTCATGTTAAATTTCATTTACTATTTCAAATTAATTTTTTAATGTCAGTGTCAGATTGCGATAACCTTGATGCTTTTAACGAGTCTTCGTTAATGTATAATTGATATTAAAACTATACTGGCATTCCCCATGGTAACATTACCTCCATTGGAGTACCATTGCCTGCAGGATTGGGGGTGCCACTACAATTTTTTTAACTTGTACCCCTAATGTTTATAATTTTTTGAATTGAAAACTAGAATTCAATACTAAAGAGATAGCCAAACAACGTTGTTTAATATCAAATATGTAGGAATTCAATATTGCCAATTGCAAACAATAAGGCAATATTAACTTTAATGAAGTATTCATTTAATGAGAAGTCTGGGATTGTGTTTTCAAATCTAGACATTCAATTCGTGGTACAAGGTTAGTGAGTACAAGGATGGCCCTAGCTTCCTCAGTTGATATCGCCGTCAGGGGCACATTTTTTAAGGTGTATAAGGGCATCACAACCCCGAGGTACCAGAGTTCTCCCTTTCTATTTTACTCTGGCCTACAATTCTGCTTTTTGTTCCTCCCTCATTGTGTTTGGCACAGCTTGCCAAATATGGCCCTTGCGCCAGAAAACAACAAACCTCGGTTGATTTCTGTCAGTGAAGAGAAGCTTTGTTCGCATAAGTTGATAACGAAACGGTTCGGGCTGGGTAACGAAACGGTTCGGGCTTTTGGACCTTGCGCCATAAAACCCCAACATCCATCCCCAATCCCTTTCACATTTTTACTTGATACGTGTGTCTTGAGGTTGTTTTATGGCGCAAGGGTCATTTGGCCAACCTGCGCCAAACACAACCAATCTGCCGATGGACGTCTCGCTCCACTGAAATGAACATTGACGATATTTTGTAAGCTTTAAGATTAATCTTTAGTCATTGTTTGAAGTTTTGTATTTTTTAATATAAATGAGTACAGTTTAGTAGAATTTAAAATAAAGTACAAAAGAATATATTCAACACTATTTTCGAGTTAATTTAAAAATGCTGTGACTTTAAAAATAATACCTAATGTACAACTGCTGAACCCTAGAAGTCTTGAAGAGAAGTGAAACCCAGTCCCCTCCATCTGGCGTGGTGTTTAACGACCTTTAGTATATTGAACTGCGGAATTCATTAGCCCCTACCGGAAGTTCTCTAATGTTCCCTCAACTACAGTTGTATCAGCTTAGTTATTCATCAGGTCCTCTGACGTACGCAGACCTTGCATATTAAAACACAAGGCACGACTCCAAGGCCATTCTAGTCAACAAACCCGTCTCGGCTTAAGGCGGTTCCTACTACAAAATATAGTCGACGTCGAGTCGATGTACTCACCGTTTCATACTTTTACTTTTCTCGATTTTACTGCTCCAGGAATACTCATAACTTGATAAAAATTCTGAACATGAATCAAGTTAGTCCGTTTGGCCATCGAAATATTTTGATAAGACATTTTGCTGATATGTTTGCTGATTCATTGTGTACTACAAAGAAGGCTACGTGATTGGGGTGCTAATGGGGATTTTTTTATTTCGGCGAGTTACTGTTTTGTATTTTTTACGCAATTTTATTCTTTAACGTATGAAGAACATGTGTGCCGAATTTCAAATTGAAATTCGCATAAATAGCCCAGTTATAAGGCATTAACCAACGCGAACAGATGTAGAATTTGGAGAGGGAGCCGTTTCATATAGCTGTAAATTCTATAACGCCAATTTAAGACGATTCGTCATCTGAAGATGCCAATAAAAAATCGCACTGTATGGCATTGGCATAACAGATTAGCAGGAATATACTCTAAGTGCTGAATACGATTGTGCTGAAACTTTGAACGCGTTTTTCTCTGAACAGCTTCGGCGAATGGTTGGCATGATATCTAGAACCATTGGATTGATCGACTTGACATTTTTTCAAATCGAGCAAACAGTTTTATTTTTGAACCGGAAAAGAAATGTTACGTCTTATATTTTTATAGCACAAGACTCGATCATTTTTTAGCTAAATATATTTTAGATTCAACGCGTCGCCATTTCTTCAAATTAAAAAAATTATGGTTCGTCAAATTACGTGTGAAATAAATAGCTCATTTTTGTTTGATCACCGAGTTGAGAAATCGTGCCAACCATGGAGCTTCACGCAGTGTCATGGTCAAGGAGGGTTGGCAAGTTCGATTCTTCATGAAAATGATGAAAAAGTTTTAATACCTGAAACGATAATAGATAGATGTATAGTTTGGAATTATTTGATTGCATACTTTCGTCACGAAAAGATCCCGCAAAAGCGCTAATTTTAGCGAAAAAACCAAATTCCTCCTTAGCTGTTAAGGGGCTGCAATAGTGGTACAGCTTAAATATGCTTTTTGGAGTACTGTGTCTACCATGGTAACTGCTCCAACAGTCTAAGGCGGCGGGGGTCTGGTCTATGCGGAAACGGGGCACGTTCACATTTTGAGTAGGGGTGACTAAGATATGTAATTCTTTTTGTTTCCACCAACCAACATTTGCGAAAAACATAGTTTAAGTTTAACATTCTAAGCAAGAAAAATCTTAAATATACTTCCAAATTGTTATATTTTTAGTGCGCCAATGTGAGAATCTTGAATACATATCTTCAACCATCCCCACAACTATGAAAAATTGAATAACGTCCGTTTCTATAGCAAAAGACAAAGCCAGACTGTTTGGAGCAGCTGTAGTGGTGTAGACATACAATGCACGTCAATGTGGAAAGCTGCATTCTTTCCATCAGCAAACTGGTTGTTTGGCAAAGCTTGGCCAAATGCGAACCTTGCGCCATAAAAACCCAACCATCAGCAAACTGGCATTCTGCTAACTGTTAGATGGCAAATGTTAATTTCATTCAAAATCTTAAGGACGGCGCTGATAATTTCCCGTTTTCAAACACTAAATTTTCGCTTTCCGTACCTTTGTTGCACGGAGACGATCGGGATGGGCAACTACTAGATACATTCACTCGTCCAATTTAACCCTATGAGGGGTTCATACGAACAATTCCACCTTGCAACATGCAGTCTTCTCTACTGGAAGGTGGGATGCCAGGGAATCCGCCTGCACTGGATCAAAGCTCACGTTGACTTCGGAAACGAGGCGGCAGAAAGGGCAACGAAGAGGTCTGCACTTAAGGATGCAGTCAAGAAGACTCATTACAAGAGTCCTCATCGATATTGCTTTCAAAAATGTGGGAGACAAGATATACGACATCTGAAGGACGTTTCACTCGCCAATTCTTCCCAACACCATATCTCAAAATGCATCTGTACGACCCTTTAGTAAACTAGCTACTTACCAACCACGGAAGGTTCCCGGAATACTTTCGTATGGAATACCCGACGTCTTCGGACACCTGTTTAAGTGGTGAAGTAGGTGATTCTCTTCACTACATGCTAGATTGCGGGTTTACGACCACCTCCGAGGGCTTGAATTCATGAGAGATCAACCCAGTGACATTAAGCATCACCCGAAATATCTCGGTGATAAGCAACGACTGGATCATGCAGAGTCACAATAAGCACCACAGCATCCGGCCGACCATTTCATTATGGCCTGCGTTACAAGTACGACACTCCGATGTACTTTTAACTCGTCTACGCATCGGACACGCGTTTTACTCACAGGCATCTTTTCTTGCGCTTGGCACAGCTAGTCCCTTTTTGGACCTTGCGCCATAGAACCCAACAATCAATCAGTCATCTTTTAAGAAAAACCGCATGTGAAGACCTTTACCATTCGCCATATTTTAATTTATTGTCCTGTTTTAATCGTTACCGTCAATTTTATTTTAATAACACAATTTTAAACTTACAAGATTTGGTTGGAAATCCCCATCCAAACTTTTAAATTTTTACAAAACAAAATTTTTGAATTCCATCTGATTTTTCTTGTTTTTTAAACTCCATCACTTCAATACTTTTTATTACGTTCATGACGAGGATAATCCTACTTTTTTAGGATTTAAATACATTTAAGTAACGTACCTACTTAATTCTAATTACCTTTATTGCTAGATCGATTTTTAAGTACTTTATTCATTTTACTGGGTCGAATTTTGTCTTGCGTTTGCCTCAGCTTGTCCGCTATTGGACCTTGCGCCATAAAACCCAAACCAACCAACCTAGTGATTAAGCCGCTTGGGATAATGTGTGGCAAACAACTCCTAGTCCACCTCTAAGTTTCGGAGAATGGTTCAGGCATCGGAACCATGACGAGGCTTGTAGGTTCACGTAAGTCGAAACCTATGAGGGTACTCATAAGATGGATGTCTGAAAATTTTACCCAAACCCTGCAAGCTTAAGCCCGAGCTAGAAATAAACTGGTAGGACGAATAAATCGGGATAGGGCTATTCGTCCTCCGCTTGAAAGACCGGGTTAAGGTCCATGGAAAGTCGACCTGAAGGGAAAATAAACACGAGAAAATTGCCAGCCTGCGGTCGGCGAGCGAAGTCTAAATTTCTGTTTTACACCCTGTAGGTAACAATTCTCGTAAGAATTTATCAAGACATGCCATATTTTCCTCTAGGCCGTAGTGATTCTATCCGTACTGACTTGAACTAGCCGGTTCTTAGGGGCTGCGCCCACAACTAAGTCTTCCCTGCAGGACTTGAACCTTTCTAAGGATTTAAGACGTTGAAATATTTTAAAAACAAATAAAATCACACTGACAGGATTCTTGGGATAAAGAATCAAAAACTCCACTATATATAGCCTTCTATCACAGGATTCTGCAATATAAATTTGAATAGGAAAAATTAAGTACAAATAACAAGACTTCGCATTGGCCATATCCATCTTACAGACACTTATTGATCGGAGAACATGCTCCATTGATTTCAACTTGGCATTGTATTATTACTGTTCGACACATTTTGACTGAATGTAGAGCTTTGAACAACCATAGACAAATCCTACATTTCGAGTTTCAAATCCAACCTTTAAAAACCGTTTGAGAAATCTTCACATTAAAAATTTGTTATTCATCTGACATCGTTTTCGTGAATTTTATAGACTACATTCATTGACCAGCTTCAAATGAGTCTTGTAAATAACTAAATTATATATCGGTCTTTGTTTTGTCTTGAATTTTTTTGTGTATGGTGCAGCTGGCCCTGATGTGACCCTTGCGCCAAAACCCAATCAACCATCCTTTCAAATTAAATCTACTCTAGGGAAGTGAGCGATTGAATCTTTCCAAAGAATTCTATTGTAAGGATAGAACCAAGAGAATCTTTCTAAAGGTTGAAAGAATCCCGGGAAAGATGTGGAAAGGATGTGGTTATTTAGTCATTAAATGTGTTGTGGGATAAAAGCAACTTTACACTACTCACAAATCTCGTGACTCGGGGGGGGGG
Organism: Meta bourneti; assembly: GCA_933210815.1. Taxonomy (NCBI): domain Eukaryota; kingdom Metazoa; phylum Arthropoda; class Arachnida; order Araneae; family Tetragnathidae; genus Meta; species Meta bourneti. Next base: position 73,496,749 of record OW119933.1, on the reverse strand, counting down.
TTAAGGTTTAATCGGGTAGATGTATGATACATTTGTTCCGAGTCACTTAGACAGCATACGTATTTGAAGTGGACGCATGTGTGTGAATTCATAATATCTCACTACTAAAGTTCCATTCAGTATCTTGCATCACAATTCTCAATTCATTAGTGTCTCGTCTTCCCACATTCTTACATATTATCTAAGAAGGTTTGATATTCATTATAAGACAATACCAAGGAAAGTGCAAGTGGACGAAACTTTGAATACCTATACATCAATGGTCACATTAGTATTGTCTTTCCCGCTTATCAAGATTATCGTGAATGTGGAGGAAACTTGTGTGTGATAACGAAAGCTCCTGCGTTATTGTTTTGGGGATTGAAGAACGAATGGTTATTCAAGGACCGAATTTCGGGGTCGTCAAATGCTGTTTGGTCAGTAGATCTGATTTTCAATGGTTTGGGTTGATAGTTACAGCGTTCGGGAATGGAGAACACTTGCTCATTCTTTTTGACCGGTAACTACTGATTTTCAGTCACTAACATCTCGACGGTTAGACGTTATTTTAACGTCTTCGCATCAGCCATTCACGAGTCACGCATATATTTTTATTGAAACCTCTCCATCGTGTCAGTATTCCCAAGAACCTCTCCATAAATAACATTTTAACTTCATGTACAGATCTTGGACATTTTTATCGATACTTTACTATTTCATCACCAATTTTATCACTTATTGGGTCACCCTCCACATCCATCGCTTTTTGCCTCCTTACATCTCTGGAATTTTACCATTGTTATAATTCATTTTTAAAAACATTTCATTGGGATTTTAATAATCGACTAAGATGGGGTATCCCATTTTATCTCAAGTTTCTCCATTTATATTTTAGCCCTCATAATTTGTTTTTATCAATGGTAAACAAATATAATACATCTTTAATCGCGCATCTTTTATACCGTCAAAACTACTTATCTATACAATAAACGTATAACATAAAAAATGCTTTCTATTGTGATCGGACTATTTTAACCTTTTATTTATTTTTGCTGGATTGCATCAGCTTGTCCGTTTTGGGACCTTTCGCCATAAAACGCAAAACAACCAACATGATTTTCAGTGGTTTTGGTTGATAGGGACTGCTCTTTCGGTGACTAGAACAAATGCTCAAAGACCTAACTAACACCATCACACTCCCGTGCCTACTGTCGTGAGACACTACCGGTTAAAATAAGTGGTTGAGGATGCTTAGAGCATGCCACCTAGGTGGCATATCTATCCAGAATGCTGGAGCATAATACATCTATACATTATTACACTTATACATAGTTTACATCTATATAGTAGGGATGCAGACCGAGGCCCTGGAGCCTCATGCTGCCTCCCTTTGGTTTGCTGGTGGCTTGCTTCACCCTGTGCTACTTTAACTTTAACAAGTCACGAAAGGAAAAAGGCTTACACCTCGTTGCTAGATAATTGTTAAATAATGTTGCTTAACCTATTAGTTTGCAAATCTTTAGGTGTTTAGTATATTTTTTCTTTGCTTTACAATTCAGTGATACTTACCAAATAAAGTTAATTTTATTTATATGTAAACAAACTTACGCGAATTAAAGTTTTGACAAAATGTGGAAAATTAATCCGCGTGGGACATATCAATTTTGATTACATTTTATGTAAGAACTTCCGCACAACTCAATATTTTTGAACCAAACTTTATACAAAGGCTTTTTAGTAGAAAACAATCTGCACATTTTATGACTATTAGATAATAACTGCAAAATTTATTTTGAAGTTCATCGTCCCCTTTAGCGACATAAGAAAGTATTTATCAATTAAAAGTATGATACAACAGACTTGAATCAGCGTTGAGTAATAAATATAAGTTGAAGACATGGAGATGGTAATCAATCTTAAAGTACGCAAAAGCATCACCTATTAAATAGGTGGTTTCGCTTTCGCAACTAATATCCTTGGAGAAATGGACACCTGTGTTCTTAATGGGTAGAGGACGGATTTAATGAATGAAAGTAACAAAACAAACTGTCGATGGCCAGCTCCTACTCCATGCTAAATGATGGTTTCTCTCATCGTTTAACATTCCACTCAAATGAGAGTACAAAGACCCCTTGTCAAAACGTGGACTTTCTTATGAATGGATTTCAGCTGATGGGACTTAAGTGTACTAATGGGCCCCAAGCCCTTTTTCCACCATTCAAATACCTTGGATTTCTTACGCTGTATGCAGGTTTTTGACGTGAATGTCTCTAAAATCAGATCGGTACTAGGTAGCCAGTACGGAAAGTTGAGCGTAATGAAAATTTGGCATAGAGTTCGGTCTAATTTCTATATTAACGCGATCCGAGCTAACGGTCCATGGTAGCCCAGTTGGAGGAGCAGCAGAATAGCGACCGGAGGATTGCGAGTTGGAAACTCGTGTACTCGGGGCTGGTGCACGTTAAATCTGTCGCGGTCTCGCATGTCCTCACGTTGGCATGGTATGGAAGTTTGGAGTGGAAGTGCCAGCTCAGGTGTTGAGATCATCTGACTGATTCAAAATTACGAGGCGTTGTCCTTGGATTCGGGATTGATCCTGGACCGTTGCCAGTAGCCCGCTGTGTTGCTCCAGTGCTACCTTAAACTATCTACCTAACCAACATAGTGTCATTCGATAGCCGAGGGAACAGAATTTTGAGTGACCTTGAGTTCGCGCGCCGTGATTAACGGGGTAGAGGTCTTGGTGGACTTCCTCTGCCCGCGCAAATTTCAAATAAGTGTAACTCGGGACTGCGAAGCTCTACGACGTTGAAATTGGTCTCAAACGAAAGCTGATGTCGAGATCTAAACTCTTCAGTAGACAGAAATGAAATCGAATAGTGTTGTGAAACTTTGGATCGGAATTAGAAGAAATTCCACAATTTTTGGAAGAGCAACTCGTCAGCTTTCGATAAACACTGAATTGTCTACTGAATTTTTCTTTCGTTTTACTACACAAATAATATGAGCTAACGAGACGTATTCACGTGAAATCTTGCTGTCATACTCCGACACATCCTACCCGATTTGTCTTTTATCACCGTTATACTTTTACTTTCTGAATTACCCAGCGTTGCTCGGGTTGAATTGTTTATAATTCATTGTAATATTCCATATTCCTGTGAAAATTTCGAATTGTTTTTAGCCCCCTGCAGACCCAGGACAAATCGAACGGAGTTAATATATAGCCTGTGCCCAGCAGAAATCTATAGGATAAACACCAAATTTAGTGTGAATTGGTGTGACATTGATCGTATAAATACGCGATGTTCCTATGAGGATTTCGAATTGTCTTTAGTCCTCTGTACCATATTGACGATGAAAGACCACTTTATAAAAAATAATCTATTTACATTCCAATAATAAAGCTACAGTTCAAAAATTTACAAACGGGGATACAAACAATATGATACTGAGCGATTTTCAGCGCAACCGCACCGATTGCACCACTCTTAAGATTCTAAAACACTCCAAGGTCATCTTGTTCATCGTATAAATACGCGATGTTCCTATAAGGATTTCAAATTGTCTTTAGTCCTCTGTACCATATTGACGATGAAAGACCACTTTATAAAAAATAATCTATTTACATTTACATTCCAAGGTCATCTTGAGAGGCGACTCCTGTAGATGTTAACTCTGACGTCATCTGCACAGCCAGACCGGGGAGAGCGCCCCCTAGCATGTGCTCTGTCCAGGATGACGGGACGTTACACTCCTCTGCACACCCAAGACAAATAGAACGGGGGTTAATATGTAGCCTACGTTACCCGCAGGATTCCAAAAAATAAGTACCAAATTTGGTGCAGATTGGTCAAATGATTTAGATTTGTATAGAGGAGATGCCAACTCTGCTTTATATGTATAGATTTACTTTATACTCGATCTTTCCCTTGGGGATTGATCCCAGACCGTTGCCAATAGCCCGTTGTTTCTCTATTGCGACTTTAATTACCATCGGCATCGTGCCATCTCGGGCACATCTTTAGATGTGTACGGGCTTCACGAACCCGAGGTACCCTAGTGATCTATTTTTGCATGGGGTTTACTGTCTGGTAAACTCGAGGGTCGCGAGCCCAGGATAACCAAGCGATCCTTCTACTTGCTCCTCCATCCTATCTTCCTATTGGCGCAGCTTGTCCTTTTTGACCTTGCGCCATAAAACCCGACAATTAATCAATCAACCTCCATCCTATCTTTTAAGAATTACTCGACATTGTCCGTCTTGTGGTTGGCGCAGGGTTCTGGGCTTTGCGCCATAAAACCCCAAACCAGCCATACTTCATTGATGATTTTTAGATTCAAATGATTTTACCATGCATATAATTCATCAGCTTTTAAATTGAATTTCAGCTATAGTTCTATCATCTAAGATACCAATTAATGTTCTCATTTTATAAGGTTTTGCATTTTGTGATTATAATTTTAAGCTTCATGTTTAATTTTTAGGTAACTCATTTGGTTTTATTTATTGTATCTTTAAAGTTGGTCTGGTTATTCTGATGTCGCTTAAACATAATCTATTAAAATTTTTATGTATTGTCTTGTGCTTGGCGCAACTTATCCATCTTTGAATCTTGCGCCATTTAACCCAAAGGGGCTCAGTAGATATGTCCACTGCGATAGCAGCCTGCGAGTTGTAGGCGGCGCAGGTTCGATACCTGTAACTTATCCTGTGTGTATTTATCTTCTGTATCAGTAAAACGCTCCTTGTGTGTCCATTACTTGACCCGATTGGAAGATTACAGGATTAGCAAACCGGAGGGTTGCGAGTTTGAATCCAACAAAAGACCGTCGTACAGGGAAGGGGCTGGTGCGCGTTAAATGTCCTCACGTTGGCGTAGTGTGGAAGTTTGGAGAGTGGGGGAGCAGCTCAGAGGTGTGACCTCATATTTTGACCGTGATTCAAAATTACGTGTTGTCTTCTGATCTTTGGGTTTGATCCCGGACCGTCGCCAACAGCCCGTTGTGTTGCTCCAGTGCGACGTTAATTAAATACCTATCTACCATTCCCTGACGTTGTCTTGTGTTTGGAGCAATTTGACCGAATACGGCCCTCGCGCCAAGGAAAACCCAAATCAAAAACATCACCAAAACTACTCTAAGAAATCTTGCGACGCTCGGATAATGTAGTCTTGTCACTAAGATGGCGCCAAGTTGGCCAGAAAATGAAAACGTTTTTTGCAGAAGGTTTAAAATTTCTTCAAAAATTTGCCGTAATTGAAGAATACTAATGTGAAGCGAATTTTTTAAGCAATCTGTCCTAATTTGACTAAAATAACAGAATTATCTCAAATTATCTAAACTAAAATATTCTAGCTTTCATTATTTCGATGTAAAAGAGGAAAATTACAAGTCAGCTTGACAATGGCTTATGGCTAAACCAGTTCATTTGTCTGAAGAATAAAATTTAAACTTCCTGTGTGAGATTATATGTAATCTGCTGTCTGGAACCTACACTTTCGTGCTCAAATTTTCAAAGTATGTATTTAAATTTTCTGTGCATGTAATTTACATTCGCAAATTACTTTACTGTGATGAGGAATCCAAACACAAATTCTTCAATGTTTTTAATTTAGACATTTTAAAATCGAAAACTTAAATTTTAGACTATTTTACTACTTTGGCTATTTCACCTGTTTTTGCTGGGCATATTTCATCTTGCGTTTGGCGCAGCTTGTCCACTAATGGACCTTGTGCCATATAAAACCAAACACAAAATTGTCCTCAGGGGCACATCCTCTTGAAGTGTGCAGACCCGAGGTACTCTAGTTATCTTTTCTTTTCCCATGGGGTTCCCTGTCTTTTGCAAACACAGTATTTCCGCTGTTGGGAAACCCAAGCGATCTTTCTGTTCCCAATCCTATTTTCTCGTGACATTTTACATTGAATGTCGTCTTGTGTTTGGCGCAGCATGGCCAAATATGAACCTTGCACCATAAAACCCTAAACCAAACAACCACGGGACGAGAAAAGGCCCATTCATTGATTAATCATCTGATTGGTCTATCACCTGAGATAGTAGTAGACTTCGGCGATTTCACCACTTTTGTCGCCACTCTGGAAATTCGGATTCGCACAGCTACCGTCATACGATGTTACATCAACAAACGAGACGAGAAGGTACCCTGTCGTCTCGTTACAAAACGTACCAAATCGGCCTAGACGACATTGGTCACAATTTTTGAGACTCCTTAATAGCAGTGCTCAGTCTACTTATATTTCGTGCCTGGTCTATTGTATTACAAAAGGGACAGGACTCAAACGGCTTTTATTTAGACTGCGCAGAGGGCAACTTAAGAGCCTGAAATTCTTGAATGGTCAAAAATCTTGCAGTTTGTCTTAACTACAAGAGAACACGACTGTAGTAATGATTCTTTTCTTTATTGGAATGAATTCTTCAGACTTATCACAGAATCCTGAGCACATAATTTCTTTGAGGACGAATGACTTGTCAAACTTGGTTTAGCTTGCTGCTAGACCAAGAGGCACAACGTGATCGTATTTGTAAATAATTGGAAAGACTTTTCCCAAACTGAAAATTCAGGTTCGATTTCTACCTGGGTGTATTTCTCTTCAGTGTCTACTTGATGTTGTTTTGTGTTTGACGCAGCTTGACCAAATATTGCCCTTGCGCCATAGGAAATCCAAAACGAACGAACTAACCAACCCAAGCCGAAAATGTTCGAGGATTACTCAGATATTTTCTTTGTTCCACCATTTACCACCTTTGTTCCACCATTTGAGAAAGTTCTTTGTGCCACCATTGCAATGGAGATCTTGCAACATCGCATATCTTAAAATGTCAAAAACCGGAAGGGGAAGTTATCTTTATTTTTTACTTTCTATAATGGCTTGTCCCCCCCTTGCTGAGTAATCCTCCCCACTCTGCACTTTTTACGCTGTTCCAGATTTTTAAAATAGATCTCTTTTAACCCACCAAAGTGTTTCGACAAGATATTTCGCCCATCAACATCTGATCAATTTGGCTAATGACGAGATACTTTGTCATCAAGATATTGCTGATTTTTTATGACGATATCGAGATCTTGTCAGGTTTGCCAGTGACGAGATGTCGTCCATCAAGATCTTGTCAGGTTTGCCAGTGACGAGATGTCGTCCATCAAGATCTTGTCAGGTTTGCCAGTGACGAGATGTCGTCCATCAAGATCTTGTCAGGTTTGCCAGTGACGAGATGTCGTCCATCAAGATCTGGGCCCTCGGCCCATATCTCTTATGCGTGTACGGACTTCACGATCTCGAGGTACTCTAGTGCTGTTTTCTTTTCCCATAGGGTTTACTGTCTTTAATAAACAAGGGGGCGCGCTCCCCAGATACCCTAGCGATCTTTTCCTGCTTTTATCCCACTATTCCTCAATCCATCTTTTTCCTTTTACGATTTTCATTTGGCGTTGTCTTGTGTTTGGCGTAGCTAGACGAAAAATATGACCCTTGCGCCATAAAACTCCAAAAGAAACAACCAGCCAACAAGATCTGGTTAATTTCTGTCGATGGCGAGATATCTCGTCCATCGAGATCTGGTTAATTGTTGCTGATGAGATATCTCGTCGATGCAACCACCAGGAGAAAAAAAATCCAAAATTCTAATGGCTTGTCCATTATTCAAGAAGTCATTACCTTAAACTTTCAAAAATTGCCACTCATTCAAACAGTCGGCAATTCCTTTGATTCTTTTGAATGTTTGTTGAATATGAAATTTTTTGATTATACGGGGAACGTCCTGCCTGGAAACCTGCAAATAGTTTAAGTTTACATCTCCTCTAGGTGGCGAAATATTACTTTGAGTTACACCCAGAAATATGGTGCAATGGCTAGGTGCCGATTTCGCTAAAGGGCTTTAGAAAATTTTAATCTTCTGGAAACTTCCAAATGACGAAACCGACCTCATTTAGAATTAGCACCAATCACTTAATGGACAGATAATTCGACTAATATGAGCTTGCGTAACGCTGCGATCCTTGAAAGTTAAAAGTTCATTAAGCAATTGCTACACGTCAATACCAGAATTTATTTCTTGTGCACCTTACTATCTGTTCGAGCCTTGCCATTTTATTTCAACAGTTCGGCCATGATCAGTCGCAATTCAGTCATGATCTTCTTGCTTCCACTCGTCTGAACGTGACCTTGACGTCCAAGTTTTGACCTTAAGGGAATTTGTAATTGGATTCGCCAAAGTGGGAACAGCTTCGTGAGTGATTGATTAGATGTCTTGGGGTCAATATTTGACTCTTCTCGCTTACCCATACTAGTATTTGCTGTATTTGACAGCTTATGAAAATATTTTTCGTTCGTCTTTAACCCCGTCTAATGAACAAAATGCTCGAGTTTGGCAACTAGCTGGGGTTTGGCCAGGAAGCACCAAATTACGGTTGCTTAAGGGGTTATACCTAGTTGCAAGGGGAAAAAAACATTCTTCGTGAATTTTTTTGTGAAGACGCATATGTATATATTTAAAGGAAACTTTTTAAATTTGAAACGGCATATATTGAAGATGTTATAAATTTTTTATAAAAATATCGATTTCTACACTAGTTACAGCTCATCTCCAAGAGGGTCTTTAAAAAAGGCGTTTTGCGATGATCAAGATATCTCCGAACTAGATCATCTGAAATAAAAACAAGTTTTATTAGTTTATAAGTTTTATATAGTACTTAATCGAACAAATAAGTTAAATTTTGATTTTTCATAAAATGGCGGCTGTCAGAAGAGTTTCGATTTTTACGAAAAAAAAATTTTATTTCTTCGCTTATAAAATCCATAATAGCGATCGGGAAAATCGAACGATTAAAGACTTAGTAAATTATGTTAAAAGAAAAAGCCGGAAAAGTTTTGGAATGATTGGTTCAGCGGTTCTCAAGATATTTTGATCACAAAACGCCTTTTTTAAAGACCCTCTCGGAGATCGGCTGTAACTAGTGTAAAAGTCGATATTTTTTATTTAAAAAAATTGTGATAACATCTTCAATGGGTATGCCATTTCAAACTTAATTTCCTTTAAATATGCACATGCGTCTTCACGAAAAATTCGTGGAAAATCTTGTTTTTTGCCTTGCAACTAGGTATAACCCCTTAAGGAGACTTTCAAAACAAACTTGCAGTTACATTGCAGACTTTTCTACCAAAAACCTAAAATAAGTTTGATTCAAAAATATTAAGTTTATGTCGAAGTTATTACATAAACCATGGTCAAAAAATTTTGATAAATTAGCAAAAATTTATAGGTCCCATACGCATTATTTTTCCATCTATTGTCAATATTTTAATTCACAAAGGTTGTGTACGTATATCACACATATTAAGTTAATTTGATTTATAGAGGGAATCGCTCTTCTCAATTATAAACATAAATTTTTTTTTCTATAAGCACCTAAAATTTTGCAAAAGGTTAAAAAATATCTTTCCCGTCTGTAAAATGCGGGATGGAATTTACAAGCATAAAGTAATTGCTTGGAGCGTTGGATCATAATATCGTATCAATGATTTGTCAGCCTTTCATAATGGTGGAATTCCGAAATTCGCATTCCTGGTGCAAAGGGCTGCAAATAAAAAAAATGTTAAGAAAAAACTGACTAATAATACGATGTATGTCTTTAGAAAATGAACTTAAAGGGCATTCACAATCACTCAAAATCGACTTTTGTATATAGTCATCTCAGTATCAGTTTTTGTAGGTTTGTCTTACTTATAGTATGCGAAATGGATCTAAAGTAAATTGTAGAGCTACAAAAATCTCAGTTTTAAAAATTATTTTGCGCTCGCCTATTTTTCTCTACTGCATTTTCTGTCGGAAAAGTAATTTTTTTGGATCACTTTCAATCGACGTTTAACCAATTAAACACGAGCAAAGCCGGGTAAATTCAGCTAGTGAAATACTGAACAGAAAAAACTTTTGAAGATTAAGTTTTTAGTTTAACTTTTTCATGACTCGAATGTCTTAAATGTATGTTGTTTTTATTGAAGTTACTCGAAATTCTGAATTCTATGATGACCATCATTTCTTGTTATTCAATTTAAAATCGTGGCTCAGGTTTCAAAAGTTAAGGGTTAATTTAGAATCGTAAATAACGATAAGTTGAGGAAATGGTTGTCAATCAAGCCTGAAATTGAACTGTGTCAAGGCTCTGATTTTTCCTGTCGACCACTTAAACAAACGTGTTTATCAAATTTTAAGTGATGATATGACGACATGCTTTTGTATCGCACTCAATTAGCATGAGACCTGACATTTGACAACAAGCACTTGCCATTATAAATGAAATTATAAATTCTATATGCTCAAGGAAAATCTGCCTTAACTTCAAGACGATAAATGTTCTAACTGAATTAGCATTTTTGGTAGATCTTGCTAGTTTTAAATAAACTAATCGCTGCGCCTACAAGTCTAAATCTTAAAATTTCTTCTTAGTTTCAAGTATAGCATTATTTGTTTTTGACATTCCATCTAGTGAATTAGTTTTGGTTAGCACAAAACAACTCTTCGAAATGAAGGACCCATCGGGGCACATCTTTAGAAGTGTGCGGGCTTCACGAACCAGAGGTACCGTAGTGATCTATTCTTCCATGGGGTTTACTGCCTCTGGTAAACACGAGGATCGTGACCCCAGGATGTCCAAGCGATTTTTCTATTTCTTCATCGTTTTCAAAATTACCTGATATTGTCTGACTTTAGATTGGTGCAGCTTGGCCAAATATAGCCCTTGCACCGTAGAACCCAAAGTCAATCAAAGTGAAGATTACATCACCAATTTTATCAGACTTGTTGGGTCACTCTTCGCATTCGTAACTTTTTACATTTCTCTGGATTTTTACCGCATCCATAATTCGCCACCTTTTAAATTATATAACTCATTAAGTGTTTTTAATGTTAACTCTTCAGGTGATTTCAACGAGATATCTCGGCCATCAAGATGAGACCACTTTTCTAATGTGGCCTCATCTTACACCTCGTCATCAAGATATTGCCGAATTTTTTATTAGTTTATTTTAATTAGTTTGTTTTTATTTAGATTCTCACAGTATATGAGGTGTAATGCTAACCGAACCCTCGTGGTGCACCAGGATAACGCAAAGTCCACACCGGGGTAAGAAATTTGACTTGGTATAGCATAATGAGCAATGTTCAAATAGGTTGATTGTTTTGGGTTTTATGGTGCAAGGGCCATATTTGGCCAAACTGCGCCAAATATGGCCCTTAAGCTAATCAAAGGAGGGTAAAAAAGCAAAAAGTTAGCAGGCGAGGATAAAACGAATGGGAGGACAGATCAATAGGGTATCTTGGGGTTGTGATGCCCATGTTTAATTATCTCGTCGAAATCACTTGGAGGGTTATCTCGTCCATCAAGATCTGACCAGTTTTGCTAATGACCAGATGCCTCGCCATCAAGATATTGCCGAATTTTTTATGACGAGATCTGGTCAGTTTTTCAAATGACAAGATGCCGCGTCCATCAAGGTCTGGTCAGTTTTTCAAATGACGAGATGCCGCGTCCATCAAGGTCTGGTCAGTTTTTCAAATGACGAGATGCCGCCTCCATCAAGGTCTGGTCAGTTTTTCAAATGACGAGATGCCGCCTCCATCAAGGTCTGGTCAGTTTTTCAAATGACGAGATGCCGCGTCCATCAAGGTCTGGTCAGTTTTTCAAATGACGAGATGCCGCGTCCATCAAGGTCTGGTCAGTTTTTCAAATGACGAGATGCCGCGTCCATCAAGGTCTGGTCAGTTTTTCAAATGACGAGATGCCGCGTCCATCAAGGTCTGGTCAGTTTTTCAAATGACGAGATGCCGCGTCCATCAAGGTCTGGTCAGTTTTTCAAATGACGAGATGCCGCGTCCATCAAGGTCTGGTCAGTTTTTCAAATGACGAGATGCCGCGTCCATCAAGGTCTGGTCAGTTTTTCAAATGACGAGATGCCGCGTCCATCAAGGTCTGGTCAGTTTTTCAAATGACGAGATGCCGCGTCCATCAAGGTCTGGTCAGTTTTTCAAATGACGAGATGCCGCGTCCATCAAGGTCTGGTCAGTTTTTCAAATGACGAGATGCCGCGTCCATCAAGGTCTGGTCAGTTTTCAAATGACGAGATGCCGCGTCCATCAAGGTCTGGTCAGTTTTTCAAATGACGAGATGCCGCGTCCATCAAGGTCTGGTCAGTTTTTCAAATGACGAGATGCCGCGTCCATCAAGGTCTGGTCAGTTTTTCAAATGACGAGATGCCGCGTCCATCAAGGTCTGGTCAGTTTTTCAAATGACGAGATGCCGCGTCCATCAAGGTCTGGTCAGTTTTTCAAATGACGAGATGCCGCGTCCATCAAGGTCTGGTCAGTTTTTCAAATGACGAGATGCCGCGTCCATCAAGGTCTGGTCAGGTTTGCTAATGACGAGATGCCGCGTCCATCAAGGTCTGGTCAGGTTTGCTAATGACGAGATGCCGCGTCCATCAAGGTCTGGTCAGGTTTGCTAATGACAAGATACGTCGTCGAGACAACTGGGGTACGACCACAAGGAGGGTTTAGCTAATGTTAATATTGATATGTCTCGGGATCTATAACTCTTCTCAAAAGCCATACCCAAGATGGGGGGTTTCCATATCTTAGATATGTCTTTGAGATGGTTAACTCTTTCAAAATTGTTTTTTCTTCGCGTGTGTATTATTCATCTCGCCTTTTTTCTTTTAAACTGCGCATTTTTCAGTCATTTACGTCAATGCGCATTTTTCATACTTTGGCTTAAAGTTTCCGCTTTGTTTATAAGTTCACTTAAGTATTTTACCACAATTTTAATGTTGGGCTCCCAGGGGCACATGTGTGTATATGGTCATCACAACTTCGATGTATCCGAATGTGATCTGTCCTCCTTTATCTTTAACCCTCGCCTACTCTTGCTTTTCCTCCCTCGTTGTCTTGTGTTTGGCACAGCTTAGCCAAATATGGCCCGCTGCGCAAGATAAACTTCAATAAAATATACGTATTTTATTAAAGTTTATCTTGCGTTTGGTGCAACTTATTCATTTCTGAATCTTGCGCCATAAAAACCAGATCAAACACACAACCAAAATGATGTGGCACAAGTAAATTAACAACTTTTTTAGTTTAAAGTTTTATTTGAATTGCAACCACGTCGTGTCATAAATGCATTGACTTGAGATACAAGTTCAAGTGTCATTAAGTTTTCCTAATCTTAAAATTTAAAAAAAATGAAAGACACTTTTATTTAATGGTCGATAAACATGTTACGTGAGCCCAGGACAACTTGTGGGCTTCAAGAACATAAAGCTGGACACCCATAATGTCAGCCATTTAAAATGGCATCATTGCTAAAGTCGTTAATTTTGTTCATCCTTAAGCTAATAACTCGTAAATTGTTACTCGGTCTTTGAGAGGTATATCTTAATTCTAAGACTAAACACGATTAAAGTTGGTCGAATAAATGTAAATACTTGATTTTATTACATGGTTTTCCCACTTTTTGAGCGCCATCGGTGTTTTACAATGTTTAAAATTTCAGTGTGTGCGTTGAGGATTTACTCAACAATTAACCCTCTGAGACTCGCGAGATTTCTGAGAAGTGTAGTATTGCTTCTCCCTCAACACACATGTCTAAGTAATTGCATCTATTTGAGAGAATCCATGGATTCTTTTGAATCTATCCTCAGAATAGAATCTTTGGAAAGATTCTTACTTCCCCCTTTCTTGGAACAGGGCCGCGGTAGCCCGGTTGGAAAAGTAACGGATTGGCATCCGGAGGGTTGCGAGTTCGAATACAATCAAAGACCGTCGTGTACAAAGGGGGCTGGTGCACGTTAAAACCGTCAAGGCCTCAAATGTCCTCACGTTGGCGTGGAGTGGAAGTTTGGAGGGGTGTCAGCTCAGGTGTTGCCTCGTCATCTGACCATGATTCACAAAATTACGTGGTGTCCTCGCATCTTTCCCTTTGGGATTGATCACGGACGGTTTTGGAAGATTGTAATGGTTCCATTTGCTCGGAATGGAATTTTTTGGACGATTGTAATGGTTCCTTTTGCTCGGAATGGAATTTTTTGGACGATTGTAATGGTTCCTTTTGCTCGGAATGGAATTTTTTGGACGATTGTAATGGTTCCTTTTGCTCGGAATGGAATTTTTTGGACGATTGTAATGATTCCTTTTGCTCGGAATGGAATTTTTTGGACGATTGTAATGGTTCCTTTTGCTTGGAATGGAATTTTTTGGAGATAATGCATTAGTCGAAGACTTTGTCTATGCTGGACAAATAACGCTGTTCACGGTGTTTGGTGGATGGAACCCTTGTTGGACCAAAGGACTAAACATGTATTAATTTCCATTCCGAGCATTACGTTTTTACATTTTATCGTCTTTCGAAATTAATGATTTTTCCAAAACCTATTTGTAGTCAGAAATTTACTCAACACCGTTTCATTCGATGTTAGAATTTATAAATATTAAGTTTCAGACGCAGCGAATTTTATATTAATAATTTGTTGCAATATACAAAATAAATTGATTAACCTTCTGAGCTTCACTAGACTTCCGAGTAGTGTAGAATTTATTTTAACCCACAACACTCTTGATAAATTAACCACATCTATTGGGTGAAAAAATCCATGGATTCTTTCACCTATTAGGAAGATTCTATTGGTCCTTTCCTTAGAATAGAATCCCTTGGAAATATTACTGCTCTCTTCATTGGAAATGAATCCATTGGAAAGACTCCGTTGGTCAAAAAGGTAGAATTCATGTAGGGAAGACTAGTTTGAAAGGTGGAGTTATGCGTGTGAACCCCTTAGAAGGTTAAAGCAATTTTTTTGCATGGTGTACCAAATAAATTGATTAATATTACTATGAGTTTTAGTGCAAATATCTACCAAGAAAATTTTGTTTTTAAACAGATTATAGCCCGAGGATAATTCCGAAAATTTTCCATTTCTGCTGAAAGCTTTGAAATTTTTAGTTTCTAGCGACATTTATAAACAATTTCATTTTGTACTTTGGGCAAAAAATAAATTGTTAATTTGAAATTCGTTCCACCTGGAACTATTAGATTATTACATTTACAAAAATTGTTTTTCAAAATGAAACGGCATAACGATCCAATTTATTGCTTTTACTTAATATCGACTTAAAAATATTTACAATCTTCGCTCATTTTTGGTTAGATTCCTTCAACTCATCATGTGTATTTCTCATTTTGTATCAGTAAAACTTTCCTTGTGTGTCCATTACTTGATGTTGTCTTGTGTTTGACGCGGCTTGGCCAAATATCGCCCTTGCGCCATAAAACCAACCCTCGTGATTTTGAAATTCAAATGGAACGATTTTATAAGTCAAATATGGAAAATCACATTATTTAAGTTCAATATATTAATTGAAACGCCTGCTTCTATTCAATGAATAAACGAAAAAAGTGAAATCGAACCTAATTTCGTCAAACCGTTCATCGTAATGGAATGAGACTTGAGATTAATCATACATAATGTAACGACGAAGGGTAGCTGAATAGTTCGTGGTTAGTTGTTTTGAATACAAACAGGAAAGGCTTGTTTTGCGTGTTACAAACACGCGTGATGAGATTCGACTGGTATGAGTCGGCAGAATTCAACCCGCACTTTGTATTCCAGAGAAAGCAAGAAAGCAAGAAAGCAAAATATCAGCTAAGATAGTTAACAATTGTCCCTAGAACTCGTGATGTAAAAGAGTTTACAACATTAGCGCTTGATATATTTAACACTATGATGTGGTTAAACTTGTGAATAAACCTATCAAATATGGTTTTTGATTGATTTTAGAGTTCAAGTATTTAAATTTGTTGTTTTCCGGGCCGCAGAATTATGTTCATAGACGAGTTCATTCAAAAATTCCTTAACACTCTGACCGTCACGAGATTTTAGAGTAGTGTAGTAGCATTCTTACTAACAGCGCAATTAATGACTAACCTTATAACGCACCTAAATGATTCTTTCACATGATAACATTACTTTGGTTAGAAGTAGAATTCGGAAAAATTCTATAGATCCTTTAATTAGAGAGGAATTCCTTGGAAAAATTGTTGGTCGTTTCCTTGGAATATGATTCTTTGGAAAGGTTGTTGGTCGTTTCCTTGGAACATAAGTGCTCCGCGGTAACCCGGTTGGAAGAGTAACGGACTAGCAACCGGAGGGTTGCGAGTTCGAATCCAATCAAAGACCGTGTACAAAGGGGGCTGGTCACGTTAAATCTGTTCGTGGCCTGAAATGTCCTCACGTTGGCGTGGAAGTTTGGAGAGGGGTGCCAGCTCAGGTGACCTCGTCATCCGACCGTTATTTAAAATTACGTGACGCTGTTCTCTGATATTTCCTTTCGGGGATTGATCCCGGACCGTCACCAATAGCCCGTTGTGTTGCTTCAGTGCGACGTTAATTAAATACCAACCAACCTTGGAATATAATTCTTCGGAAAGGTGCTGTTGGTCGTTTAATTGGAATTTAATTTGGAAAGGTTCTGTCTGTCAAGAACGGCAAAATTTGTTAGAAATAATGCAGAGAAGACTACAGGTTGCAAGGGTTCGAATTATGCAAGTGAACCTTTTAAAGGGTTAATTGGATTTTGACTTAAAGTGTTTTATCTCAGCAGTGGAACTCAATTTTCAGAAGAGAATTTATTTTTTTACGATGCTTTATGCGTAAAGTACAACAATGATACGCGAGTTTGTAATAATTTAGTGGGCTCATCGGAAGAGGCCTCTAGTAAAAGCAGTTTTATTGCAGAACACTTGGTATTCGTTGCACAGCTTTGAGGGGTTCACACCCATATAATCGATTTAACACCTGTCCCTGCACGACTTCTAACAGTGTTTAACCTTAACAAGTGGAATCTTTCCACTAGAAGATGTATACTCGGAAATCTTTCTTCTCTAAGGGGTTAACACAAATTCCACTTTGCAATATGCAGTCTTCCTTGTATGACTTATAACCAATCTTAGCCTTTTTGACCATAGGATTCTATTTTAGGAAAATGAGAGAGAGAAGCTTGTCCGTTTTTGGACCTTGCGCCATAAAACCCAAACATCTAATCCTAGGAAAATGAGCAATAAAATCATTTCAAATATTTTATTCTGGCGAATGAGCAATAGATTCGTTCCAAAACAAACGAATATAAACAATATAAAATGAAAAGAAAGATTAATTCTCCAATTTTCCCGCAAAGTCTTAACATGCTTAATTCAGGCAGGAATTGCATGTTGCTAGAACTGCATAGAAGTGCTCTCGCCTCTAATGAAATTCTTAAGTAGTGTGATGTCAACGCATTGAACCACCTAGAAGATAAAAACTAGTGCAGATAAGAAAATCTGAGCTGTTTTCCGAAAACAAATTTAAAAGTCAAATATCGAATTGGCCTTTGAACAAGAGATAAGATGCAGTTTGAGTGGTCGTTCAGAAGCCAATTGTGGTAACACGACTGAGTTGTGAACTTTTACGCGCTTTATTGGAAATAAGAATTAACACCAGTAAGAGTATTCGAAAGATGTAAACAATATGCCGTTTTATAATTTTGACTAATTTTGTTTGGAGTCGGCATATTGATGCTTATATTCATAAAAGCGGATTTATAAAAGGTATAAAATAGGAGCAACGACATAAGCATATATTAGTCATTGGGAAATTCAGAGCATTATTGTGTGTGTGATGTCAATGTCGCTACTCGCATTTTATACCTTACTATCTGAATTTACCCGGCGTTGCTCGTGTTTAATTGGTTAAACGTCGATTGAAGTGATCCAAAAATCGCTTTTGTCATACAAAATGTAAATATAGAGAAAAAATAAGCAAGAGTGCAAAATAATTTTTAAAACTGATTTTATAGCTTCTACAATTTACTTTAGATTCATTTCACATACTATAGGTAGGACAAACCTACAAAAACTGATACTGAGATGACTACAAAAAGTGAATTTTGAGTTTTGGAGTGATTATGAATGACCTTTAAGTTCATTTTCCAAAGACATACATCGTATTATTGCAGTCAGTTTTTTTATCAATACTTTTTTTACTTGTATCACCTCGCACCAGGTATGCGAATTTCTGAATCATTACCATTATGAAAGGCTGATAAATCATTGATATGATATCATGTTTAACGTTTCTACCAATTACACTTTATGCTTGAAAATTCCATCCCGCATTTTACAGACGGGATACATAAACGATATGACACTGAGCTATTTTCAGCGCAACCGCACCCATCTGCGATTGCACCATGCTCTAAGATTCTAAAACTCCAAGGTCATCTTGAGAGGCGACTCTAGCAGATGTTAACTCTGACGTCACTCTCTGACGTAGCAGACCGAGAGAGCGCCCCCTAGCAAGTGCATTGTCCAGGATGACGGAACGTTACACCCCTCTGCAAGACAAATAGAACGGGGTTAATATGTAGCCTACGTTACCCGTAATGTTCCAAAGAATGAGTACCAAATTTGGTGTGGATTGGGCAAATGGTATAGATTTGTATAGAGAACAGACATGCAGATGCCAACTCTGCTTCATATGTAGATTTAAATCGGTTTTTTTATGAATATAAGCATCGATATGCCCATACTCCAGATAAAATAAAATTAGCTAAAAATATAAGACGGCATATTGTTTACATCTTTCAAATGCACTCTTACTATTCTCATTTCCAATAAAATGCAGGGTAAAAATTGGGAACTAGAGTACTGGAATCTGCTACTTTTTATCCTGCACTTTATTGCTAATGAAAAGTAATACCAGTAAGAGTACATTTGAAAGATGTAAACAGTGCCGTTTTATGTTTTTGACTAATTTTGTTTTTTGAAGTGGGCATATCGCTGCTTATATTCATAAAAGCAGATTTATAAAAGGTACAAAATGTGAGTAGCAACACTGACATCAATAAATATTAGCAATTGGGAACTTTAGCGCACTGGAGTGAACTTTTTACACTGCACTTTAAATTGGAAATGAGAATTAATCCTGGTTGTCTCGACGAGGTATCTCCTTTGGAAAAACTGACCAGATCTGGATGGACAATATATCTTGTCATTAAAAAAACTGACTAGAACTTGATCTCGTCATGAAAGAAATTAGTATCTTGACGAGATATCTCGTTATTAGCAAAATTGGTAAGATCTTGATAGACGAGATATCTCGTCGAAACCACTTGCGTTTTACACCTGTAAGAGTACATTTGAAAGATGTAAACACAATGCCTTATATTTTTGACTAATTTCATTTTATTTGGAGTGGACAATTCGATATTTATGTTCATTAAACCGATTTAAATAAGGTATAAAAATTGAGCAGCGACACATCAATAGATATTAGCAATTAGGAAACTTTTTCTGTTTATACTAGCAAACATCTGCGCAGGTGCTATGCGTGGATCTGCTTGTATAAATGAAATCATTGAAGTTTATTTTAAAAATGACCAAAAAAAATTGCAATGGCTTTGTTGGCCAACATATGTTAGCAAATGGGTTACATTTTACTGAGTTATAATTAGAGGCGGCCATGGAAAAGTTTAGTTGATATTCTGAAATCGACACACCGTACGAACCAAGATTGGTTTACGAAGTTTCAGACTTTCGTGAACTGTTTACTAATGCCTGAGCGTAAAACTTCTTGAAGGCCTCTGCTTGCTAGTTAAGGGCGAAATGCAAGGATACTACAGCTGAGGCCTTTGGCTATTCCAGCGAAAGAACCTGTTCTGGGCCCTCAGTTGAACTACCTCAATTTTTACAACATGGTAACCACCACTTCAAAAAATAAGTAAACCTCCGAAGGTCATTGGTACCAGCATTTTTATATGGTTGGTCTTCCGGACCGCGTCAATATTTATCAAAGGACGGTTATTATACCCCAGTGATCTATAAGCCGGGATGTGACTCGAGGAATTTAATCTTCGACCCCATGTCCCATGCCGCTTTTGCCTGCACTGGGACCGGTTTCAAGTAAAAGTGAGCGTCTTTGTTGCACTTTCAGGAGCTAGATGGCCCAGCGGGCATTTTTTTTATTACTGGAATTTTTGAAAGTTGGTTAATCTTTGTTTTGGCTTTATGCGGATGGTAACGGTAGTTACTGGGTAGCTTATCAACGTTTGAAACGAAGCTCTGGTATGGAATGCGATTTCTCAGGAAATTAACCTTGAACTTTGCGAGATTTCGGAGTAGTGTACTATTGCTTTCATCACACAACTTATAACTATCATTTTCCATTCTTTAAAATGGAATACCATTGGAAAGATTCTATTGCTCTTTTCCTTAGAGTAGAATTTTTTGAATTCTACTGTTTCTTTCCTTGGGGAATAGAATCCTTTGGAAAGATAGTGTTGGCCGGGGAATAGAATCTCCTTTGGAAAGATGGTAAGGGCCGGGGAATAGAATCTCCTTTGGAAAGATGGTAAGGGCCGGGGAATAGAATCTCCTTTGGAAAGATGGTAAGGGCCGGGGAATAGAATCTCCTTTGGAAAGATGGTAAGGGCCGGGGAATAGAATCTCCTTTGGAAAGATGGTAAGGGCCGGGGAATAGAATCTCCTTTGGAAAGATGGTAAGGGCCGGGGAATAGAATCTCCTTTGGAAAGATGGTAAGGGCCGGGGAATAGAATCTCCTTTGGAAAGATAATGTTGGCCAAGGCGAAACTTTAGAAGTCATGCAGGGAAGACTGCAGGTTGTAAAGTGGAATTATGTGTGTAACACCTCATTGTTAACTAAATTGCAGTCTTCAACTCAAATCGCCGTTTGATGACTGTTTTAAAACCGTTGTCGAGAAGGTCTAGTGTACAATATATAGATCAAGAATTAAGATGTATGAATGCACTAGAAATCACGAAAATCGACCAGAATATCGATATTTTTTTCAAAATATTTTCCAACTTAGTTTTCAAACGATACCAAGATCTTCTAAATATTCGAAATAGGTTTCATGTGTTTTCGTTAGGTACTATCACCATGCACAAACATGTTCCAAAGCTTTAAACTCAATTTTTGAACTGGTTTTGTGCAATATAATGCTTTGTTCAAACAGTGATAACTCGACTATGAATTGATCTATTGTAATTATTTTTTGTATCATAATCTATATAATACAGTGGATGTCCTGTCATGTCTCGACTAGATAGACACGAAGATAAAAGACTAGATAACATGACTAGATAGACATTAAATTGCGTTACGATACTAAGGTAACTAAATCTCCTGATTACATTAAGCAGTGAACAGTGACCAAAGGAAAGTGTTTTTCATCCAAGTTTAAAGTACCGTAAATAATTAAATGAAATAGAAATAGTTAAATGATTGGGAATATGAAAAATAAGCTATGGGAGTCAAATATCCAACCAATCGACTTCTAGTTGCAATGTGAATTCAAAATATGGCTGTAAGAAATCAAATTTTCAGTTAGCGATTCAAAGGCAATGATGACCGTATGAATGAATTCAAGTACTGCTTGAATTTCAAGCAGTGTAAATTTTATTTTACTCTAAGAAATTGAATCTCAAAATTTTTGATTATCAGAAAACACGGAATTGGAAATGTATTTGGGTTGTAACTTTGAGAGGGAGAATCTTCATAAATTCCATAAGGAAGAGTTTGTTCTAGGTTTAGTGTTAAATTCCATGAGGAGGCGTCGTGGCTTAGGTATGCCACTGCGATAGCAACCTTCGAGTTGTAGGAGGCGCAGATTCGATTCCTGTCAGGTGCATTCCTCCCTGGGTGTATTTCTTTGTCTCAAAATTTCATTGTCTGTATTGATATACTCGTATGGCGTCTTGATATACTTATCTTGTGACTGGCGCAGCATGGCCAAATATGGCCCTTGCGCCATAAAACCCCAAAACCAACCAACCATAAAGGGGATTACTTTGAAATCACCATTTTTGCTTTAAGTAGAGCCAAATTTTTGGGCTCTATCATAAATCAGATACACGTGTTTGAATAAGTGTTTTGTTTTAAAGAATAAGGTGAACGAAATTAAAAGAATTAAAAAAAATTGCTGAATAATTTAATTAATCTGACTTATACAAATCTCGGCCGCATTTGATTACTCTATTTTTAATGTACTGAAATGTCACTGCAAGACGATCTGATTTGGGGTAACTTAATTTTAATTTTTGAATGAAAATAAAACTAAAATTGACACCCAAACCGGTATATATCAATTTTTAAATACTTTTAATTTAACTCTTGGTGGTTGTCTCGTCATTAGTGAAGCTGATCAGATCTTGTCGAACGAGATATCTTGTCATTAGAAGACAACTGGACAGATATCTTAAAAGAAGTCGGCAATATCCATCTCGACGAGATATCTCGTCATGAGCAAAATTGGTCAGATCATGATGGACGAGATACTTCGTCGGAACCACTTGTGGGTTAATGTGCTTTCGCTTGGTTTAAGCCAATTTTATCAGCTTTGTATCTTGAAATCTGACATTTGAGCGTAAATCTCGAAAATATCTATGAATTCTGAAACTCGACCAGCTTTTTCTGCTCATGTGATCAATTTCTGTAACTTCCCAAATTTTCAGAACACCAATATTACATAACCAACAGATAAACCGAAACCAACGTAAACAGACAGCTGATGCTACCTAAAATTCAGAAACAGCTTACTAAATAGGAAGCGACTAGACAATTGATAGTTATATCACTTAAGTCATGGTAAAATGGGTAAGTTTGCTCCATAGATGTTTTCTTATTTGAAAGCCTCCGTCCAACATGGCACTTTCGGTTTATCACATTTTAATTGTCTGTCCTGTTTTTAATCATTAGCGTATCAAATGTTTTAAAAGAGCAATTTTAAATCTGCGAGATTTGATTGGGGAAAATCACACCATTCAAACCTTTTCGCGTTTTTACATTCAGTTGGTTTTTAAACCTCATCTAATATTTTTGCATCTTTTAAATTTTACTCAATTTCATACATGTAAATTAAATTTTTCAGTTTTATTAGTTATGCTACAGACGATGATCTTGTTTTATCATCTGACTTTGAATATTTATTCTCATCTACACATTGTACATGTTTTAAATCTATTATCTTTGTCTTAGACTATTAATTTTTTATAATTTATTGGATCCTTCTGTCTTGTTTTTGGCGCAGCTTGTCCGCTTTTGGACCTCCAACCATCCAATCCTACATGGTGATAAGCCACAGAAATATGTATTTCGCAATAAAAAACAATATTAAAGATCCAAAAAATTTCCTGATTGTCTGAATTGAGTGCGCTTTTCTTGAAAGTTTAAGGATAACAACCTTGAAAAGTATTTTGAATTTCTTAACCCTCCAAGAGATCTCGTCCATCAAGACCTGGCCAATTTTGCTAATTCCGAAATATCTCATTTCAATATATTGCCGCTTGTTTCATGTGTTTGTCATGATTGCTTGTGCCAAGATTACGACTTGGTCTGTTTTCTGTAATGACGAGATATCTTGTTTGTCGAAATCTGGTCAGTTTTTCTAATGCCTAGATAACCTCGTCAAAACAACCAGGAGGGTTAAAACTTAAGCCGCTTCAAAATTTTCAGAACAATACTTATCAGGTTTCCGAAGCTTTGCGTTTCAAAAGATTATTTAAAGGACGTGGAAAAAGCAACTCAAATTGCCCCGATCACTTAGAAATTACATAAGAATGTTTAAGTAATTAAATACAGCTACTTATAAAAAAAGTATTTACAATTTGTCCGCCCTCAGAATCGCATCTCCTTTAGGTGTGTACGCGCTATACGGACCAGAGATACCCCAGTGATTTTCCCCATGGGTTCTGTTTTCAATAAGCACAGCGTTGCTTTCCTTGGATACCGAAGCGATTTTTTTTATTTGCTTTCATCCCACTACTGGAGACCTAACTTTTCAACTTGATTGCAATGCTGGGTAATCAGCCCCATTCTGCACTTTCATTTTTTTACACTATTCCGGATTTTTAACATGTCTAACTCGCTTTTTAAACGTGTCAAATCTTTAGATTTCCCTGTGGATAGGGAAACCCTACCCACATTTTATTGAACACTCAAATCCTTTAAAACTGAGTGAATTTTAAGGCAAATTTTGTAAGGAGTTTTATCACCTTTTAAACCGCATCGTTTCACCTATTTTAAGATTATTTTTTCTCTCAAAACAATTTTTTTATTTAGTTTCATCCTTTTTAATGTATTCTATTTTATAGTCGGGAATTTTACAGTTCACAACATGGGCCATTAAGATTTAGGCTGATTTATTGGGTAAGATACTTAGTATCTCGTTTGGCGCAGCTTTGTCAAAATATGGCTTTCGCCATAAACCTAAAAGCAGCCAACCAGCTTTGTTCAATTTTTGTAGAGCAACAAAATCTGTTTTGAAAGCTATTTTTACGCAATTATGAGTCTTGCGGGAAACATTTCCCTCAACTCCACAACATGACAAACCTTTCAACGAACAAAACAAGAAAGGAAACAGTTGGACTTCCAACCAAAATTATCCAGTCTCGAAAATTCGCTAAGATTGTTTCCTTCTACAAGTGATCATTTACTCTGAATGACAGGATTCGAGCCCTTTGACATTCGATCGCTGTTTTTCCTTCTTGATGTTTATCCTCCGTATTGCGGAATACAATCACGTGTAATTAACCGATTCTTTCTTAATAACGAGGAAAATCCTGAAAAGACATTCTTGTCTTTCGGTTGACACAAAAGTTGAATGTCTTTTGTTCGATTCGTTGAAATCTGTGTTTTGATGGAAACCAGGGACGTTTCTAAAGCTCTAGGTCGCATTTATAATGCATCAACCTTTTATTACGTTAAGTGGTTTCGTTTTCATAATAAAAATTGGGATGCGGATACTCAATCTTGATCAAATTGTCCCCACCTGAGATTTTTAACCTTCAGTAATTTATTTTTTCCAAGGATGACCCTGTTTTAAAAACATTTCATTTTTTAATCCTTTCAATGTCTCCAACTGCATCATTTCATCCATTTGAATCGTTGTATTTTGACTACACTTTTTACCTTTTTATGGCGTTGACGAATGTTTCCTACATGCTTTGTTTCCTACATGCTTTGTTTCCTACATGCTTTGTTTCCTACATGCTTTGTTTCCTACATGCTTTGTTTCCTACATGCTTTGTTTCCTACATGCTTTGTTTCCTACATGCTTTGTTTCCTACATGCTTTGTTTCCTACATGCTTTGTTTCCTACATGCTTTGTTTCCTACATGCTTTGTTTCCTACATGCTTTGTTTCCTACATGCTTTGTTTCCTACATGCTTTGTTTCCTACATGCTTTGTTTCCTACATGCTTTGTTTCCTACATGCTTTGTTTCCTACATGCTTTGTTTCCTACATGCTTTGTTTCCTACATGCTTTGTTTCCTACATGCTTTGTTTCCTACATGCTTTGTTTCCTACATGCTTTGTTTCCTACATGCTTTGTTTCCTACATGCTTTGTTTCCTACATGCTTTGTTTCCTACATGCTTTGTTTCCTACATGCTTTGTTTCCTACATGCTTTGTTTCCTACATGCTTTGTATATAATTATCCCGGGATACCCAAGCGATCTTTTCTACTTTCATCCCACTACTCAGTTGCCCAATCCTCTTTTATCTGATCATTCTTTACTTGAGTCTTGTGATTGGCGCAACTTGGCCTCATGGCACTTGCGCTATAAAACCCCAAAATAACCAACCTATATTTTGAGCAGTCCCATTTTGTTTTATACGTTGTGTAGTTGGATTAAAGTATGCATGTTTTAATGTTGGCTTGGCAGTCGATTTTATATTTTTAATGTTTTTTGAAATGTTTGGACTTGCAGTTTGTAGTTTGACATTGACTTGACCTTACATCCATAAACCCAAAACAACCAAGTTCTAGAGTTAATAAATTCTTCATTCTCAAATTTTCGTGATGGATGAAATACGGTAGAGTTGTGAATTAGCAGCCGGAGAGTTGCGGGTTCTAAACTCGATCCAACCAAAAGCAGTCGTGTACGTGGGGCTGGTGCACGTTAAGTCTAGTAACCTCAAATGTCCTTACGCTGGCGTGATGTGGAAGTTTGGAGAGTGGGATGTGTGCCAGATCAGGTGCCGAAACGTCGTCATCTCATCGTGATTTAAAATGAGGTGTTGCCCTCGGATTGTTCATGAGTTTGAATTTCCTCTTGGGGGGGACATCAAGTGATGCTAAATGACCATCGCTTGTGCTTAATTGCTCTGGTCGGCGTGGTATGGAAGTTTGGAGAGGGCTGCCAGTTCAGGTGTTCTAGTCATGTGACCTTAAATACCTACCCTCTGCTTCATACGAATGAAATCATGTCTTGTACAGTAAACGCCAAACCTCGTGTCTGAACCACGGATTCTCTAACATCACCGAAGCTTTCAAATCGGAAAGATGTTAAGAGACTGCATGTTTAAAAAATGCGATAATATCGCCAAATATTGAACGCAACATTTATCGCAAATTATGATTCAGTAAATACACTTAGTTTGAGATAATTTTGGTTATAGAGCTTGAAATCCCGATCGGAATAATTTGGAGGAAACGCCAGTTCTGTGGAGCCTGCAATTTTCTCGTCTCTGTTTGTCCATGTGACAGCTGATAACGGATTTGATGGTCTGTTATTTGGGACGTCAATTGGCGAATCTTGAAGGAAACGGGCTTGGTCTTCTGTTTCAGTGAGGTGTGTCATGCGAATAACAGGAATAGTTTATTCACGTCTGAAATCTCATTACTTGTTTTTAGGTTTTTTTTAAAAATTGCATAAGTTCCAGCAGCGCCGACTTTGGGAAATTGGAGTCAAGCAAGTTTCAATTGCAATATGCGTTTTCAGGTATTTAATTAACGTCGCGCTGGAGCAGCACAAAGGGCTATTGGCGGCGATCCGGGATCAAATCCGAAGGGAAAGATTAGAGGACAATAATACCACGTAATTTTGAGCCACGGTCAGATGACGATGCAGCACCTGAGCTGGCACCCCACTCTCCAAATTTCCACGCCACGGATATTTGAGGCCACGACAGATTTAACGAGCCCATCCCTTGTACACGAAGCCGCGGTAGCCCTGTTGTAAGAGTAACGGATTAGCAAACCGGAGGCTTGCGAGTTCGAATCCAACCAAAGACCGTCGGGTACACGGGCTGGTGCACGTTAAATCTGTCGTGGCCTCAAATGTCCTTGCGTTGGAGTGGAAGTTTCGAGAGGGGTTCCAACTTGTGTTTGCCTCGTCATCTGTCCATGATTCAAAATTACGTGGTGGTGTCCTCGTATCTTTCCCTTTGGCACAGCTTGTCCATTTTTGGACCTTGCGCCATTAAACCCAAATCAACCAACTTTCCCTTTGGCATGGATCCCGGATCGTCGCCAATAGCGCGTTGTGTTGCTCCAGTGTGACCGTAATTAAAATACCTACCCTTTGTACACGACGGTCTCTGGTTGGATTCGAACTCGCAACCTTCCGGTTGCTAATCCGTTACTCTTCCAACCGGGCTACCTCGGGACCATGCGTTTTCAGAACGCTGTATGGGGCCACTGTAGCTCAGTAAGTTTGCTCACTGCCCATAACTTACCCAGGTGCATTTATATCTTTGTCAGTAAAACTTTCCTTGTGTGTACCCCTCAATGGCACATCTTTAGGTGTGTAAGGGCTTCACGAACCCGAGGTAGACTAGTGATCTTTTCCCATGGGGTTTACTGCCTCTGGAAAACATGGGATCGCGATCCCAGTATGCCCAAGCGATGTTTATCTACTTGCTCTTCGTGAAGTTCGCGGTAGCCCAGTTGGAAGAGCAACGGGAGGTTTGCGAGTTTGAAACTCGGTTCAGCCGAAAACCGTCGGGCATCAGGGGCTCGTGCACGTTAAATCCATCGTGGCCCCAAATTCATAAACTCATCGAAACGCATAATAAACTCCATTCCATTGAACCGTTGCTTTTGGACCTTGCGCCATTAAACCCAAATCAACCAACCATTCAACCGTTTATTAATGGTTTTAAAAAAGTAAATTTAAAGAGATCATGACGTTAAATTGACAAGGCTTCGAATCGGGCATTCGTATTTTACCCAAACATTTGTTAAGCGGAGAACCTGCTCCATTATGTTCTATTTGCTATCAAGTATATGATTTTATCTTGCACTTGGCGTAGGTTGTCCTTTTTGGACCTTGCGCCATAAAACCCAACAATCAATCATTGCCATCAAGTATCGGCACATTTTGACAGAATGCTCAAGTTGTGGACTAATCCGATCTGGTGTTTCGCTTCTTAACTTAACAGACCTGTTGATGGACCCGCATCACAAAAATTTATTTTTATTCCTTTCTGATATTGGTTTTAAAAATTATGTATCTTTTATTTGATATAATTTCAGTTTAATTTCGCAATTGTATTATATACTTAATTATGTCATTCTTAAAATTATAGATAATATAATATAAACTATGTTTGGCCATTGCGCCATAAAAAACTACCAAATGTCCTAACGTTGGCGTGTGGAAGTTTGGAGTGGTGCCAGCTCGGGTGTAATGGTCATCTGACCGTGGTTCAAAATTGCGAGGTATTGTCCTCGTTGTCCCTTGGGGATTGATCCCGGACCGTCGCAAATAGCCCGTTGTGTTGCTCCAGTGCGACGTTAGTTAACTACCTCTTCGTCCTTTTCACAATCGCTGCATCTGTCTTGGGTGGCCAAATATGGCCCTTGCGCCATAAAACCTAAAACCTAGTGTAAATGTCCTTAACTTGACCTTGTATTCTGTTTGTCACAGCTTGGTCAAACCTGAACGCTCTATATATTTCTTTCGACCACCCATTACCAATCTCGTTTGTATTGTTGGTATTTTTGTCCCTCGTGCTGAAAGGGGCGTGAGTTCCAACATAAAATTTTATTAGGTCTCAAAGTATTCGGTCCCCTTGGACTTTTCATTGGCCCACCACCTGTTTGGCCATAGGTTTGCCCACTGCCTGTAACCTACTCTGGATGCATTTCTTTGTTTCTATCAGCAAGACTTTGGTGAGTATCTATTGTCTTCTGTTTGGCACAGCTCATCAAACATTCCCTAAAACTCGACCAACCAGAACGCTTTATTTTCTTTCAACCAATCATTACCAATATCGGTATGGTTGGAATATTATCCCTTTTGAAGGGGAGATCTCCAAAATAAAAATATATCATGGTTCAAAGTGTTCGAGACCCTTGGACGCGCCCCTTTTGATAAAATGGAGCCGCCCAGGTTCAGTGGATTTGCCCACTGCACTAGCAACCTCCAAGTTGTAGGCGGCACATTTTCCATTCCTTTAACTTACCTTGGATGTATTTCTTTCTTCTGTGTCAGTAAATCTTTCCTTGTGTGTGTTTGCCCATTACTTGATGTTATTTGTTGAGTTTGGAGCAACTTGGCCAAATGTGGCCATTGCACCATAGAACCCAACCAATCAACCCTAGATCTATCGATACATACTTGACTGACGGTATAGTACCCTGCATACTAAATTTCCTGTCTTATCTATATGCTTGTAATACTAATTCTTTATGTTTGAGGGACCAGGTTCAAATATGGGACCATAGTGGCTCAGTGGGTATTCCGACTGCGCTAGCAACCTTCGAGTTGTAGGCGGCGCAGGTTCGATTCCTGTCAGGTGCATTCATCCCTGGGTGTATTTCTATCTGTCAGTAAAACTTTGTGTGTATTACTTGATGTTATATATCTTGTGTCTGGAGCAACATGGCCAAATATGGTCCTTGCGCCATAAAACCCCAAAACCAACCAACCAGGTCAAACTAACATGGGCCGCTGTAGTCCGATCGAAAAAGTAACGGATTAAGCAACCGGAGGGTTGCGAGTTCGAAGCTCGATCCAATCAAAGACCGTCTTGTAAGTGGGGATGGTGCACAGTAAATCTGTCATGTCCTCACGTTGACTTGGTGCTGGAGAGTGGAGTACTAGCTCATGCATCTACCATATCTGACTGGTTCAAAATTAGATGTCTTCCACGGATCTTTCCCTTCGGGATTGATCCTGGACCGTCGCCAATAGCCCGTTGGATTTCTCCAGTGTGACCTTAATTCAACTACCTACTATCTATAAAATCGGAGAAACCGCTCCATCGTGCCAGCATTGCCAATAACCTTATAACCCATATTTTAACTTGTATATATCTAAGACATGTTTGTAGTCGTTTTTTTAGTACTTTGAGGTGGCATCAGTCTACGTATGAAAATATGAAAATGATCGCGTGACTGGCAACGGATAAAATTAAGTTAGCTTTTTGCCTTTCAGTCGCGATGCCAATTTGGAGAGTGGGGTGCCAGCTCAGGTGTTCTCGTCATCTGACCGTGGTTCAAAATTACGAGGTGTCCTCTTATCCTTCCCTTCCGGATTTATGCCGGATCGTCACCAATAGCCCACTGTTGCTCCTGTGCGTCGTTAATTTAACTATCTACCTTCAGTCACGATGCGTGAGATGGCTGTAAATTAAATGTTTTCAGAATGAAGCGTTATCAAGGACGATCGGGATATATTATGGCTTCATGTTTTGAGGAAAGAAGCTACGCTAGTTGACTACCAGCCTATTTTGCTGAATTTTTGATGAATTTTATTAAAGTTTAATTTTATTTTATCTTTGTTATTCCTTCATTGAGACAACCGACATCTTCATGCGACTGATAATTAACACCTACTCAGCCCAAACTTCACCGATTTTATCATTCATTCTCCACATTCGTCACTTTTTACCATTTTGTATATCGATGCATGTTTATCTCATCTATAATTCATCAACTCTTAAATTGTAACACTCAGTAAGGGTTTTGACGTGAATACGTCTTTAAAATCGGTATGGAAGTCATTGAAATTTGCTCGTCACGAAAAGTGTTGATATCTCAAAGCCCCATTACTCCAGGGGAATCAGCCTATGGGGATAAATGACCAACCTTCGGGCAGAGAAAGGTCCGCGTCGACCAGGATGGCCACTAATCCAATCCCCTGACCTTTGTACCGTGTCGTGGGGGAAATGAGTCACATTTCGGGCATATGCTGGCCTGTTTAACCGCTGTAGCTTCAGTTCTAATCGACGGGTCGTGGCGAGTGTGCTTAAATTGAAGAGAAAACGACGAGTTCTAAAATTCCATTTGACTAGTTGACAGTTTAAACCATTTGTGTGAAAATTATGTGCAGTGGAAAGTGACGATTTGTCGAAGATTTCACTATGAAGCCAAAATATCACAATAAAATTCAA
Organism: Meta bourneti; assembly: GCA_933210815.1. Classification (NCBI taxonomy): domain Eukaryota; kingdom Metazoa; phylum Arthropoda; class Arachnida; order Araneae; family Tetragnathidae; genus Meta; species Meta bourneti. The sequence goes on along the minus strand of OW119933.1, from coordinate 73,465,531 downwards.
TTGCGGCATAGCAAATATAAATAGGTTGAAAGCAGTTCAAGACGAACAAAATGATACCAAGAAGTCTAAATCTATGATAAGTGCGGAGAGATCTAGAGCTTACCGAAGACGCAAGAAGCAGCAGGCGAGCGTACGCGGCGACGTCGCTGGACCATCTAAGGAGCTGCCACCACGCTTGGCCACCATCAACTACCTTTGCCAGGAACATCAGCATCGACACCATGCCGTTTGTCTCGTACTTTAGCTATCATCCATAAGGTCGCCATAGAATACTAAGCATTACCCACTCTCTAAAACCACTGCTATGTATCTACTAAAACTATCTAAATAAATATCAAACAAATACCCGCCGTCCTCATTTCACCAACGACCCACTTACCAGGTATTCCGCCCAAAAGTATTCACGAACCAAACCTTACGGTACACTGGGGACTGCCTACTCGCTTTTTAATGTCCGTATTATCCCTTCAAGTGCTATCGACGAGATATCTCGTCTATCGAGATCTGACCAATTTTGCCAATGATTGCATTGTAAGGTTAGCCAATCGTCAATATCTTGTCAGCAAGATATTACCAATTTTCTTATGTAGAAGAGATCACGATGTGGTCAGTTTTCTTTTAATGAGCGATCGTGTTAACTTCTGATGACTAATCTCGTCCGTCAAACTCTGTTCACTTTTGCTAATGACGAGATAACTCGTCGAGACAACCACCAGGAGGCTTAAGTTAATATTGACGTCAATGATTTGAGAGCTAATTCATCTCGAGACATACTTAAGATACCTCATCTTAAGTATTCTTTCGGAGATTAGTAAACTCATAATTTTTTCAAGGTTAACCCACACATTTTTATTGTCTTTTAAAATGCATCACTTCATCTTTAGTCATTTACATCAATGCAATTTCACTCTACCGATGACATGTCAATGTATATTTACTTTTTCATATTCTAGTTTAAAGATTATTTTGTTTTTAAAGTTTGCGTAAGTATTTTATTACGCCGCGCTCCTTGCTCTTCTGAGTTTTTTTTAATTGAATTTTATCTTGCGGGGGGGTATGATGCAGTTTACCCACTTCTGGATTTTGCGCTTATAAGACTCAAGCCAATCAAAAATGTCGGGGCTCCTTTTGGGACCGACCAACCTATAGGATCTTGATTTTTTTTTTGTGGCTGTCTTGTTGAAACAACTTGTATGATTACTCATTAGTAATACTTAAAAATTTGAGGGCAACATCCTTACAAAATTATTGGAGGTACCAAGGGGTGCATGTGCAAACAAGTAGCACGCATGCTGTTGGGATTGTATGTATTTTGTAGAGATACTGCGGATCAGTCCTTTTATGGACAAATATGTTTATTGAATCAGAAGATGGTGGTTCATGGACGACGCTTACGTCCTTGTCGGCATTCTTTCTTTACAGTCAATCGACCAACTCGACCGCACGATAGGGGGCGCTATATATGAAATGACGTAAACATTGGGCAACAGCAAGTACGCAATTCAAATGTCGCGATCCGGGATTGATCCCGGATCGTGGCATAGCCCTTTGAATTGCTTCAGTGTGACGTTAATTAACTTCCTACATACCATACGCCCTCGTGCGTGTTTCGGTAATTAACGTCTCACTGGAGCAACACATCGGTCTATTTGCATTTGGTATTTCATACGTTTCTTTTATATCCTGAGTTTAAGAAATAGTACAGTCGCGGAAAAAACTAACCACCCCTCTACATTCGAACAATTTTAACACACTGCAAAGATGGCGTTCGACAGCCAACTAATGTCTTCTATAAACTCAAATGCATAAAATTTGCCTAAGGGGCCCGTCTTCATATTAAATTGAGCACCAACCATAACATCCAATGGAAGCCTCTATTTTGACACAATTTCAAATCTCAAAATTAAACTTCCGATACCGAATTTCATGTCATTAGGTCTTACTGTTTCGAAGTTGAGTACAGAAAGATTGGAGTTCGTAATGTTAAATCAGTTTCTCAGACTTATGGATATATTCTTAAATAATATTTCTATAGCTCGTATTTTGTACCATGTTACTGTTAAGCAACCCAAACAAAATCCACATAATTTTATTTTAAAAATAGGTTTTAGTATGCAATAGTTATTAAATTAATATTTGGAAAAATTATGATTTGGAGCCCTACTATATTGATAAGAATCGATTTAGGACTTTTAATGTGACGATGGCAAAATTTCAGGTCATTCGAATTGTTAGTTTTTGCATTACATTTAATTTTCCTCATTTTGGCGATTTTAGGGGCAACCAAAAGTTTAAAAAACGTCTGACAAACCTGAGGAATGTTTAAATTGAAAAATGGTTGGGAAATTTCATTTTTGTAATATAAAATACATTGGGGGCCTTTTACCAATTATGGAACGTATAGATGAACTCTACTAATCAATGATCAATTGAATGACTCACTCTATTCACTTTTTGGATGATCGGAATATCAGTTCGATTCTATTACATGGAGACGAACGCTAATTAAAAAAATTAACTTTTATAAAGAACACTAAAGACGATACAAAATTGTACAGAACATCGATCAACACTTTCTCCGTTTCGAATTGTTCTCAACTCCAAAATTACTTTATCACATTTTAATCATGGCTACACTTCACAATATTATCGTTTGCATTTATATAATAAATATAATAATGTAATTCTCGGATCGTTTGCACGCGCTGACAAATACGTTTGAAATAGTGTTCAAATTTCAAATTTGGGTAGCTATAACTGCAGTTAATCTCGATCTACGAGTAGCGATTTTTAATGTGGAGATGATCCCTGAAATCTACAGCAACTTTAACATTGAATATCTCCGGATATAAAGATAGTCATAAAATTTCATATTTAGACTAATTTAACGAAGCGGAATCTGATTAAGGCATCAAAATAGGGTGTTTCCATTGGAAATTTTGTTTGCATTATTTTATATATGGAAAACGTCAGGTCTTAAAGCCACCAACTAATTGTTTTCCATTAACCCTCCCGCTAACGGACCTTGTGCCATAAAGCTCAAACCAAACCATCAACCCTCCAAGTGTTTCTACGAGCTATCTCGTTCATCAAGAACTGATCGCTTGCAAATGACGAGCTATCTCGTTCATCAAGAACTGATCGCTTGCAAATGACGAGCTATCTCGTTCATCAAGAACTGATCGCTTGCAAATGACGAGCTATCTCGTTCATCAAGAACTGATCGCTTGCAAATGACGAGCTATCTCGTTCATCAAGAACTGATCGCTTGCTAATGACGAGCTATCTCGTTCATCAAGAACTGATGACCTAGTCGAGACAACACTAGGAGGGTTTACTGATCGTCATGTTTATGATCGTAGCGAAAAGGCCCCTTGTCAATCATGCTAAACTCCTTTAACAATTAATCGCATTCTAATTACCTTTCCTTTTAATCATCTTCTCAAAATTTTAAAGTACAAATTTAAATTCTAAAAATTTGATTAGGGAAAATCTCAATTCGAACCTGCATTTTACTTACCATTGGTATTTAATTCTAATCCGATTTATAAATTCAACTTCACTTTTCAAAAATTTAAAATTTATGTTTTCAAATTATGCATGTAAATTAAATTTCTTTGCTTTCTGTAGTTTAATTTCATAACCTTGGCGCATCTTGCCTTGTTATCGTGCAATCAACCATTGCTTTTAAATAACAACGAAATTTGACAAAAGCTATGAAAACTTCGTTTAAAAGATTACTACGGGTGATGAAAAGCGGATACTTTATAACATGTAACGTAAGACATCGTGAGGCAAGAAAAACCAACCATCATTAATCTACCCAAAGACCGGTCTTAATCTGATGAAAATGGGTATGCGTTCACAGATTAGGTAGTGCGTACGAGTTTCTCCTACAAAACTAAACCATTAATTACGGTGAGTACCGGAGGATTGTGAGTTCGAAACTCAGTCCAGCCAAAGACCGTCGGGAGCTGGTGCCCGTTAAATCTCGTGGCCTCAAATGTCTTCAAGTTGGCGTGGTGTGGAAGTTTGAAGAGGGGTGCCAGCTCAGCTGTTGACCTCGTCATCTGACCGTGTTTCAAAATTACGAGGCGTTGTCCTTGGATTTTTCCCTCGGGGATTGATCCCGTACCATCGATAATAACCCTTTGTGTTGCTCCAGTGTGACGTTAATTACCCTACCCCAAGAAGTACTGCTCCCAATTAGTCCTGCACCTCAGTGGCACATCTTTAAGTGTGTCCCGGCTTGACGAACCCGAGGTACCCTAGTTATCTATTCTCTTCCCATAAGGTGTACGATAGCCCGTTATGTTGCTCCAGTGTGATGGTAATTTAAATACCTACCATACCCACTCATAGAGTTTACTGCTTGCCGTAAACATGGGAGTCGTGATTCTAGGATGTCCAAGCGATCTTTCGCCTATCCATACTTTTCACAATAACTTGATATTTGGACCAACTGCGACAAACAAAATAGGCAAATGGCTCTTTGCGCCATAAAACCCAAAATCCAACCGGCCTGTGAATTTTCCATTTATTCCGGTACTTGCCAAATATTCCTGGGAATGGTGCAAAAGCCACCAGGAAGAGTTTTCCCAGACAAATTTTCCAAGGTTTGAATTGTCAAGTTGCATGAAGAAAACGGCCAATACGTTTTCCGATAAAACTATTGGGTTGATGCAAAAGTTCGTCCCGGTTTTGGTGCTGGATGGCATTTCATCAAATACCGAAGTGTTATCTACTTAAAACGTGTAAAGTTTTGATGTTTGAAAGAAGGAATTTCAGCGAGTATTTGGGTAAAAAATTTTGGTGTTTGATTGTGTTTTTTAAATTTTAAGCATTCAAAATGGCAGAAAATAAGCATTTTAGACATTGTGCTTTTTTATTTCCGAAAAGGCAACCTTTGCGTCTGCGAAGCATTCTTATGTATGGTGAGGGTGCCGCTGACGATTCCATGTGTCGTAAGTGGTTCAGAAAGTTTCGTCACCTGGATCAGTTCTTTAGCCAGAAACTTCTATGAACGCGGTATTATGCAGCTACCGGAGAGATGGCGAAAGGTCATCGAACAGAACGGCACGTACTATATTGATTAAATGTAATATTTAGTAAATAAAATTTTTCGTCAGTTTTTATCAAAAAAAGGAAACGAACTTTTGCATCAACCTAATACTTGCAACAAGGAAAATAGTTACTTCTTAAAAACCGAACGAACTTTTTTGGCCCTGCCTAATTCCATCAATCTTTAACCTGTGTTAAAACATTGGGATGTTACTTTGGATGATACCCGAAACGACGCGATTTCAAAACTTGACAGCTTTTTCAAAAGACAAGGCTCTTTTGAAATCTCGGCCTCCTAATGACGGGAGTGGTGATACATCGTGACGGCAGAAACAATCTTTGTCAAATTATACGGAACTTTGTGTTGAAAGCTTGCGGTAGGGCATCCCGCTGGTTGAGAAATTCGAAAGAAGACTTGTTGATTCTAATACTTTAAATTTCTTCATCGCTGAGAGACAAGTTCAATGATATCTAGACCTAAAGCGGATGACCACATGTAGGTCACATTCTCCGCTTTCAATGTCTTATCAGTAAGGCTAGGATTTTAACGTAGAAAATGCCCTATAAAATGCATTGATGACAGTAAACTAAAAAATGCCCTAAAAATATTGCATACAGAGGTGCGAAAATCTGCAATTATTTCGATCTTTGTGGGTGCGTCATTAACGTACACAAAGTGGTTCACATGGTTTTAATTCTCTAAAATATCTATACAAAGTGCCTTTTTCCCAATTAGCGGGGCCGACGTGGTTCAGTGGGTATGCTTACTGCGCCAGTAACCTTGGAGTTTAAGGCGCAGCAGGTTCGATTCCTGTCCGGTGCATTCCTCCCTGGGTGTATTTCTCTTCTGTATCAGTAAAACTTTCATTGTGTGTATTACTGATATTGTATGTCATGTCTGGTGCAGCATGTGCAAATATGGTCCTTGCGCCATAAAAAGCAAACAAACAAAACCCACTACTGCTCCCAATCCTTCCCTTTCGCGGTAATCCAGTTGAAAGAGCATCGGATTAGCAACCGGAGTGGATTGATTGGATTCGGGATTGATCCCGGACTGTCGCCAATAGCCCGTTGTGTTGCTCCAGTGCGACGTTAATTAACCCTCTCGCTGCGCAGCCCGCGATTTCCGCGGGGATGCATTTTTGCCGTCTATTTAACTGCAACCCGCTCTTTCCAAGTTCATGGTTTCATTTTGCCTTTTCTGTGATGTTTAATTGTTTATTCAAATCTGTGTTAACAGATGACTTTAGATGTCCACATTTCTGCGAAATATACAAGCATTTTTTGCAGCATTTTGCGCGCTCTTTTCAAAGCTCAAAGATGTTTGGCAGGAAGCGTTTCGCGAGTGATAGAACCTACATTCCTGACAATATTTCCGACACTGATAGCAGTTCTGACTCTGATATCAAGTATATTGAAGATAGTTATAGCGAAACTGATGAGAATTTCTCGGATTCCTCTGCGGATAGTGATTTCTAATAATTCTTCATTTCTAATAAATGTTTTGTAAGTATTTTGCATATTTTCATTAGTATATACGTTTTACCTTTGTATTTCATAAAATAAATCATAATTTAACCAAGATTAATTTTCAAAATTTTGCTTTTATATGATTATTCTATTTCAATATTCCGACAACCTTTTTTATGATCTAATTCTATATTGAAAAAAACTCTTTTACAAAAATTTTTTGTATATTTTAACTCTATATGTAGATTTGAAATATGTAATAAAAAAATACGCAATTTTTGTACCTATTTTGATAAAAAAAAAATTACGCAGCGAGAGGGTTAACTACCAACCACTTTTCTATCACATTTGTGGTCGGGGAAACCGCTCCATCGTACCTGTATTGCCAAGATCTGCTCTCCATCTATCATATTTTAACTTGTACATTTCTTAGACATTTTCATAGGCAATTTTTTAAAACTTTTTTCATTACCAATTTTATCAGACCTGTTGGGTCAACCGCCCCATCCATCACTTTTTAGATTTCTTCATCATTCTGGATTTTTACCACATGTAATTAAGATTTTAAATTGAATTTCATAAGATTTTATAAACTAAGATGGGGATACCCCATCTTAGTTCTCTTTTAAAAATACGATTTTACATTTCTTATGGTTGAGGTTTTACATTCACATTTAATTTTTGTGTATCACTTAGTTTTGTTCATTACATTTCTATTTGATTTAGTTATTAGTTTGAAGTCTTAAATCCATCTCCTAATTTCAATATCTTGTGTTTGGCGAAGCTTATCCTCTTTTGGATCTTGCGCCATAAAACCCAAATCAATCAATCAACCAACCTATCACATTTTGTACTTGACGTCGTATTACGTTTCGCTGAGCTTGGCCAAGTACGACCCTTGCGCCCCAAACCAACCAATCCTTTGTCTATGAAAGTTCTAAGACGGCTGTTTGACACCCGCCGAAATGGTCAATCGGGACGGATGCCTGGTCCACCGCGCATCTGAGCCATTCCACGGGAAGGTCCAACTCTGGTCCAGTCTCGCCCAGTGCAGTGCCACACCCACTTTTGACCCCTGCCAAACGGGCCCATCCCTCAGCCAATCCTTGCCCTGAAATTACCGGATTGAACTTACCGATTTCCCTTACTATTGTGTATTATATTGTGCTATCGGCTAGAGGCTGTTCACCTTGAAGACCTGCAGATATGGATACGAACCGGCACGAAAATCGCTTTCACTCGGATTTGCAAGAGCCGACAGGTGCATTTGACTGCAAGATCTACGGACCTCCTCATCTGACCGAGGTTCAGAATAGCGAGGTGCTGTCCTCGGATCTTTCACTTCGGTATTGATCTCGAACCCGTCGCCAATAGCCTGTTGTGTTGCTCCAGAGTGCGATGTAAATTCAGCTACCGACTTTATTAAACTTTTCCTTTATACCTTAAAGTTTTGTTAGACTTAATAACGTGCCTTATCCTAAACTTAGTCATCTCAACCCTGATTCAAAATTGCGTAGTGTCCTCGGATCTTTCCCTTCGGTATTAATCCCGGATCCGCCGCCGTCCGGGAAAAGTTAACAGGACATCTTAAGCACTTTCGCCATATTTTAATTGATTCTCCTGTTTTTGATCGTCACCGTCAGTATTCTTTTCATAACAGTTTTAAACTTACAAGATTTGGGTGGGGAAAATCCCCACCCAAATCTATTCAAATTTTTACTGAAAATAACATTTTTACAAAACATTTTTAAATTCCATCTGATTTTTCTATCTTTCATGCTTTTTAAACTCTACTGCGATACCTTTTTATGTTCATGACAAGGATAATCGTATACCTTTTTATGATCTAAATATTCTTAAACAACGTACCTACTTATTTTGAATCTATTTTCATAGACAGATTTTTAGGTAATTTATTCACTTTACTATGTCGAATTTTGTCTTGCGAAGCTTGTCAACTTTTGGACCTTGCGCCATAAAACCCAAATCAACCAACAGTCGTCATGTCCGGTGTTGTGTTGCTCCAGTGCACTGTAAATTCAAATACCAACTGCATTATTAAATTTTTCTTTATACCGTTAAGTTTTCTTAACCCTAATAACCAACCTAAACTGTCATCTGAACCTTGATTCAAAATTGCGAGGTGTTATCTTCGGATCTTTTCCTTAGGTATTGATCCTAGAACCTTTTTTTATTAAACTTTTCCTCTTCATATGGGGCCGCGGTAGCCCAGCGTAAGCAAAGGATTTTCAACGGGAGGGTTGCGAGTGACTAGTGTACACGGGGGCTGGGGCATGTTAAATCTGTCGTGGCCTCAAATGTCCTCACGTTGGCGTGATGTGGAAGTTTGGTGAGTGGGGTGCCAGCTCGGGTGTTCTCGCCATATGACCGTGATTCAAAATTATGAGGCGTCGTGCTTGCATCTTTCCCTTTGGGGATGTCAAACTGACCCACCTTCGCATTGGACACGTTTTACTCATCGCCATCTTTTGTTGGGCGAGAACCCCTTTTTTCATCATGCTCTTCAGATTATACAGATCGTAATTTAATTATGTCCTGCTTTGAATCCTCATCGCCAATATTTTTGTAGAAGTACAATTTTAAACTTATACAAGATTTGGTTGGGAAAGTCCCCATCCAAACCTTTTTGCATTTTTACGTTCAGTTGGAAAAAAATTAATGATATATAAAAACCAAGTTCACAATGACTCCATCAATCTATTTTATCAAAAATTCTTTTAAAATTCAATCTTTTAAATTTCCAACCATCAAATTTTATGCATGTACAAATTAAATCATTTGTTATGCTGCAGTCAATGGTCTTGTTTTTATCATTTGGCTATTTGTATATAGTTCTCATCTACACATTTTACATGTTTTAAATCTATCTTCTATCTTAGACTTGATTTTTTAATGTTTTATTGGGTTATATTTTGTCTTGCGTTTCGCTCGGCTTGTCTTCTTTTGGACCTTGCGCCATTAAAACCCTAACATCCAATCCTTTCCCTTTGGGATTCATCCCGGATCGTTGCCAGTAGCCCGTTGTTTCTCCAGTGCGACGCTATTTAGCTACTTCTCTTCATAGGACCCAACCAAGCATTGCATGTTAAGCATTTTCAACCTTGCTCATTACATACGTGAAATCCAGACTACTGATTATTACTTTGGATGTGTGTTTTTAACTGTTTTATTGGGTAGTCTTGCATTTGGCGCGGCGTGTCCAATATCGCACCATGCGCCAGGTGTATGTATATGTTACTGTGAAAGACCGATATCTGGCAAATGTCGATATTCTCCGGTGAATGTCAGCATTCACAAATCGCTTGGTGTATGTCCGAAATATTTGATAAATATTATTATTTCCTACTTACACCGGCAGATGTCGACATTCAGCATGCACTGATGAATGTTGAATAAAAATATTTTTGTTACGTTAAGACAAAAATGCAACTTCTAAAATCATACTTTATTATTAAAACATGTCAAAATAGGAGAAAAAGTAAGTAACAGCACAAGTAAAACTGTTGAACCTAAAACGAACAGTACATTCTAAATGAGAAAAGAAAATACCAATAATAAACTTACACATAAATTATGTGATTAACGTTATACAATCTCGGATGACGCGTGATGTCAATCGCAGCAGAACAAATGATTTGGCGCCTCTCTGGCTGTGTCCTCCGGCTTCTCGTTTCGACTCCACCAGAACTTATCTGTGCTTGTCGACATACACCGGCGATGGTCCGAATGCATAACAATATAACCAAATATTCGGTCTTTCACGGTAACATACACTAGAAATCGCGAAAATTGACCAGAATATCGATATTTCTTGTTGCTTCAAAATATTTTCGAAATCCTTGGCTTTCAAATGCCCAAGATCGTGTAAATATTCAAAATAGTTTTCTATTTACAAGGGTTCTTGTTTGGTAGTGGCACCATTGGTACCATCGCGGAAAAAATGCCCCCGTTTTATTTCGAACACTACATAGTAAAGCGAATTCAAAGATAGAATTCAATGTGAAATAATGTCTTCCACAAATTCAAACGCAAAGACATTGTTGTTTATGCAAAATTTGATATGAAGATGGCCCCTATACAATGTCCAACGGTAACACCATGTTTTGATACCTTAATCAGATTCTGCATTGTTAAATTAGTCTGAAATTTCATGAATTTACTATCGTTATATCCTAAGTTAAATTGATATAGATTTGAAATTTTGTTAAAATACGGGGTTGCTATTGGAAATTATGAAGTTGGTGTTCAATTTCATATGAAGATAGCCCCTTATACAAATTACATGCATATGAATTTATAGACGCTTTTCCTGTCGAATGCTATTTTTGAATTTTTCCTACTATTAAAATTGTTTGAATGAAGGTAGGTTCGTTTTCTCCACGAATGTACAAACATGTTTCCAAAACTTAAAGCTCAATTTCTGAAGAACTGTTTTGCGTGATGTTTCAAGTAGTGATAACTAAACAATGAATTGATGTATTTCAACTATTTTTGTATCATTAAATCTAAACAGCGGATGTTTTGACTGAGTCATAGTTATTAGTTTAGAAATGAATTTTTAGTTGACCTTTTTTTAAATGTTAAAATTCCTAAAAAATTCTGGATTTTTTTTATAATTGAAAAAGTTGTAAAAAATACCTATTCCCTCTAGCAACTTGATTGAGACAACTTGATTGAGACAACTTGATTGAAACATAAATAATTTCCATCAGGAATTGTCTTTCTGAACAAATTATAATTTGAGATATCACTGTCAAAACATGCTAATTATATCTAAATTAGATAATTAACGATGAGCTTAATCTGATTTTTTTCACATTGGAATAACATTAAGCACAAACCAATGACCTATTGTAAAATCTAGAGGGTCGCAGTGGCCCGGTTGGAAGAGTAACGGACTAGCAACCAGAGGATTGCGAGTTCGAATTCAACCAAAAGACCGTCGTGTACAAAGGGGCTGGTGCACGTTAAATCTGTCGTGGCCTCAAATGTCCACGTTGGAGTGGAAGTTTGGAGAGTGGGGTGCCAGCTCAGGTGTTGCCTCGTCATCTGACCGTGGTTCAAAATTACGTGGTGTTGTCCTCGGATCCCTTTGGGATTGATCCCGGACTGTCACCAATAGCCCGTTGTGTTGCTACAGTGTGACGGTAATTAAAGTACCTATCTGTAAAAGACTAGAGTTCTAAAATCAAAATTGAAAAATCTAGTGTATACGAGTACACCTTAAACCCAAAACAACCAACTAAACTTTTGTTTTAAACGTAAAGTTATGTTAACCCTAGTAATATGCCTCATCTTAAACTTCGTATTAAAATCTTAATCAAATTGGGCAAAAAAAAATGGACCCATTTTTCATGATTTCTCAACTAGAACGCTTCGATAATAGTGGGCGAAGGTAATGTAAGTGATTAGATGATCGTTTCAAATTAGACGAAAATATTCTTAAAACTAGTTCAAGATCACGGGCAAATGCATGCATTGAGCGTTGAAAGAAACACCGTCATTTTGAAGTGATCTCTATCTTAGCACATCGTAAACATCAACCGATTATGGCGGTTTCGGAATGATTGTTTTGAGAGATTTGTGCTCTTAGAATTTGAGAACTTTGGCAGTTATCAGAGTGTTGCATTAATACGAGTTTTATTTCATTTTTGTAGGGCCGTCGTGGCTCAGTGGGTATGCCCGCTACACTAGAAATATTCGAGACGTTAGATTCCTATCCGATGCATTCCTCCCTTGGTGTATTTCTCTTTGTCAGCAAAACTTTCAATGTGTCTATTTCATTGTGTGTGACATTGAATGTCTTGTGTCCGGCACAACATGGCCAGATGTGGCCCTTGCGCCATAAAATCCCAAAACCAACCAACGTACCATCTTTGCTTGGAACGGTGCGAGAATCAACCCTCTGAGAGACACGAGATTTCCGAGTTTAGTTTACTTTTGCCCCACAATACTTAATGACAAAATAACTAATGACTAGCGCAGTGGGCATGTCCACTGAGTCACGACGACCCCATTGATTGATCGACGCTTACTACATTAACCCTCCTAGTGGTCTCGATGAGTCGACGAGGCCTCCTGGTGGTGTCTAACCCTCTCGACGAGGTATTTCGCCATTAGCAGAACTGATCGAATCTTGAACGCGATATCTTGTCAGCAAAACTGGCCGGGTCTTCATGGACGCGATATGTCGTCAGCAAAACTGGCCGGGGCTTCATGGACGCGATATGTCGTCAGCAAAACTGGCCGGGGCTTCATGGACGCGATATGTCGTCAGCAAAACTGGCCGGGGCTTCATGGACGCGATATGTCGTCAGCAAAACTGGCCGGGTCTTCATGGACGCGATATGTCGTCAGCAAAACTGGCCGGGTCTTCATGGACGCGATATGTCGTCAGCAAAACTGGCCGGGTCTTCATGGACGCGATATGTCGTCAGCAAAACTGGCCGGGTCTTCATGGACGCGATATGTCGTCAGCAAAACTGGCCGGGTCTTCATGGACGCGATATGTCGTCAGCAAAACTGGCCGGGGCTTCATGGACGCGATATGTCGTCAGCAAAACTGGCCGGGTCTTCATGGACGCGATATGTCGTCAGCAAAACTGGCCGGGGCTTCATGGACGCGATATCTCGTCAGCAAAACTGGCCGGGGCTTCATGGACGCGATATGTCGTCAGCAAAACTGGCCGGGGCTTCATGGACGCGATATGTCGTCAGCAAAACTGGCCGGGGCTTCATGGACGCGATATCTCGTCAGCAAAACTGGCCGGGGCTTCATGGACGCGATATCTCGTCAGCAAAACTGGCCGGGGCTTCATGGACGCGATATCTCGTCAGCAAAACTGGCCGGGGCTTCATGGACGCGATATCTCGTCAGCAAAACTGGCCGGGGCTTCATGGACGCGATATCTCGTCAGCAAAACTGGCCGGGGCTTCATGGACGCGATATCTCGTCAGCAAAACTGGTCGGGGCTTCATGGACGCGATATCTCGTCAGCAAAACTGGCCGGGGCTTCATGGACGCGATATCTCGTCAGCAAAACTGGCCGGGGCTTCATGGACGCGATATGTCGTCAGCAAAACTGGCCGGGGCTTCATGGACGCGATATGTCGTCAGCAAAACTGGCCGGGGCTTCATGGACGCGATATGTCGTCAGCAAAACTGGCCGGGGCTTCATGGACGCGATATGTCGTCAGCAAAACTGGCCGGGGCTTCATGGACGCGATATGTCGTCAGCAAAACTGGCCGGGGCTTCATGGACGCGATATGTCGTCAGCAAAACTGGCCGGGGCTTCATGGACGCGATATGTCGTCAGCAAAACTGGCCGGGGCTTCATGGACGCGATATGTCGTCAGCAAAACTGGCCGGGGCTTCATGGACGCGATATGTCGTCAGCAAAACTGGCCGGGGCTTCATGGACGCGATATGTCGTCAGCAAAACTGGCCGGGGCTTCATGGACGCGATATGTCGTCAGCAAAACTGGCCGGGGCTTCATGGACGCGATATGTCGTCAGCAAAACTGGCCGGGGCTTCATGGACGCGATATCTCGTCAGCAAAACTGGCCGGGGCTTCATGGACGCGATATCTCGTCAGCAAAACTGGCCGGGGCTTCATGGACGCGATATGTCGTCAGCAAAACTGGCCGGGGCTTCATGGACGCGATATCTCGTCAGCAAAACTGGCCGGGGCTTCATGGACGCGATATCTCGTCAGCAAAACTGGCCGGGGCTTCATGGACGCGATATCTCGTCAGCAAAACTGGCCGGGGCTTCATGGACGCGATATGTCGTCAGCAAAACTGGCCTGGGCTTCATGGACGCGATATGTCGTCAGCAAAACTGGCCGGGGCTTCATGGACGCGATATCTCGTCAGCAAAACTGGCCGGGGCTTCATGGACGCGATATCTCGTCAGCAAAACTGGCCGGGGCTTCATGGACGCGATATCTCGTCAGCAAAACTGGCCGGGGCTTCATGGACGCGATATCTCGTCAGCAAAACTGGCCGGGGCTTCATGGACGCGATATCTCGTCAGCAAAACTGGCCGGGGCTTCATGGACGCGATATCTCGTCAGCAAAACTGTCCGGGTCTTCATGGACGCGATATCTCGTCAGCAAAACTGTCCGGGTCTTCATGGACGCGATATGTCGTCAGCAAAACTGGCCGGGGCTTCATGGACGCGATATGTCGTCAGCAAAACTGGCCGGGGCTTCATGGACGCGATATCTCGTCAGCAAAACTGGCCGGGGCTTCATGGACGCGATATCTCGTCAGCAAAACTGGCCGGGTCTTCATGGACGCGATATGTCGTCAGCAAAACTGGCCGGGTCTTCATGGACGCGATATGTCGTCAGCAAAACTGGCCGGGTCTTCATGGACGCGATATGTCGTCAGCAAAACTGGCCGGGTCTTCATGGACGCGATATGTCGTCAGCAAAACTGGCCGGGTCTTCATGGACGCGATATGTCGTCAGCAAAACTGGCCGGGTCTTCATGGACGCGATATGTCGTCAGCAAAACTGGCCGGGTCTTCATGGACGCGATATGTCGTCAGCAAAACTGGCCGGGTCTTCATGGACGCGATATCTCGTCAGCAAAACTGGCCGGGTCTGCATGGACGCGATATCTCGTCAGCAAAACTGGCCGGGTCTTCATGGACGCGATATCTCGTCAGCAAAACTGGCCGGGGTCTTCATGGATACGATATCTCGTCATTGTTTTCATCAAAAAATAGAAACGCATCAAGATATAGTCATGAGCAAAATTGGTTAGATCTTAATGGACGGGATATCTCTTGGAGGATTAAATGCTAAACGTTACCAAAACGACGAAAACTAAATTTTGAATTAATTCCTGATGTCTCATGCGAGAGCATTGAATAGGGAAATAAAATCTCCGTTTTAACTTCTCGTTTGATCCTTGGCTTGATGTGGAAGTTCGGAGTTCGGTGGCCAGCTTAAGTGTTGACTTAGAAGCTTTCATTCAGGACTGATCCTAGACCGTTGCCAATAGCGGGCCGTCGTGGCTCAGTAGGTATACCCACTGAGCAAGCAACCTGCGAATTGCAGGCGGCGCAGATTAGTTCCTCCCTTGGTATCTTGGCCATGCGTGGTCCTTATGCAATGAAACCCAACCAACCTCCCTGGGTGTACTTCTCTCGTCAAGATCAAGATCTGGTTAGTTTTGCGAGATCTCGAGACTGGTTAGTTTTGCGAGATCTCGAGACTGATTAGTTTTGCGAGTGGCGAGATCTCGAGACTGGTTAGATTTACGAGTGGCGAGATCTTTTGTTCAAGTTCTGGTTAGGTTTAATTTTCCAAATGTTAACAAAATTATAATTCACTTAATATGATTTATATGTAAACTATTGACTCCATTTGATAACTCGCTCAATAAAGGGAACTTTATTTACTAAAACACCTAAAATTTTGCAATAAGCATAGGTCAAGCCACGTTTAGACAAAAATTTCGAAATTTAGAAGCATGAATTCCTTATTTGCACTTAAATATATTCAACAGATTTCAAGGTTTATCCAAAAAAATTCAAGTAAATCAATTAAAATCTGATAGTACAGGAACAGTTCGAAAATCAGAATGTCAAAAAATCACAATCGGAGGAAAAAGTGGTTTTGCAGACTTATATATTATCATGCAAATGTAAGTTCGTCAAAAATCATCCTAATTGAAAAATTCGTTTTGCTATACAGTTTGGTATAAATTTTTAACGCTTAAATTTAAAAATCGATTTTTCGATTGGTTTTGAAAGTTTATTGTCCTCTAAGGAATATGGAACACTCGCCACCTCTGGAAGGGGGTCAACATGGAATATTATAAATACCATTGGTTGAACCAAAAGTTGAACAATTTTAAAATTTCTGTACAATACTTTCCAACATTCTAAACATTTTTGCTAACTGTATAA
Source organism: Meta bourneti (assembly GCA_933210815.1). NCBI lineage: Eukaryota > Metazoa > Arthropoda > Arachnida > Araneae > Tetragnathidae > Meta > Meta bourneti. Next base: position 73,449,054 of record OW119933.1, on the reverse strand, counting down.
AAGCAATTCTAATCTTGTATTCTAAATGCAAAATAGCATTATTCAATTGATAACGGTCTGCTTGAAGTTTGTAGTTTCAAGAACAATAAAATTGTTATTCCATACTATTTTGAAATTATTAGTGTTAAGTTTTATCGGATTCTGGACCAACTTCCTCCCAGCTCACCAATAGCTGTAGAGCTTTTCCAAAGTTTTATCGGATTAGAAGCATTGTCCATTGTCTGAATAAATTTTTAATTTTTAATTATGCGTTTTGTCTGGAAGGTATGAATGAGAAGGCCGCTCAGACTTTGTTTTAATAGTTTATGCTTGCAAATGAATGCAGTTTTGAAATCGGAACTTTCTGCAACAATGTTAGCTCCTTTCCCACAATATGTAAATAAAGGCATCTTTGACCAGTTTCTCTTAAATCAATCTAATCGTTGGTCTGTCTTTGTTCCCCGCCTACGACTGCAACTCTAACTACAGCTGCGGATCAGCAGGGTGAATAATGCAACCTCAAGTTTGATAAGAACTTTTTAATTTTGTTTTTTGGAGACTGACACAGTGACACGATTTGACCGCGACCAAGTGAAACGCCTGGTGCTGCGGTGACTTATTTCCGAAATTTTTTCTACCCCCGCTAGCCACGTCATTTAATAAATTTAAAGTTATAGAAAAACGAAAGGATAGGTGGCGACAAAAACAGTGGGGTTTAGTTTTTCACAACTCGGTATTCCCCTTTAGAGCCTCTTTGCGCGCAAAGCAAACACTCATTTGTGGGTTTCATTTGTAATAATTTATACCCACCTTCCAAAAGAACAAGTCTCATTTTTTGTAACCATATCGTGTAACGAGCCGAAGACGATTGCGAGTTCTACGATAAGTTCTCTAAACAAACAGCCAGTAAATTTATCGAACTACACATTCAGTAATACCATTCAGTTTTTATTTGATTAACGAAACAACAGAATAAACGAACTACATTTTCCAATCCTTGCATCATTCGAATAAAAAATGCACGATTTAACTTGTATCTGAAAGTGCAGTTGGATATATCTACCAGCTGAACTGGAGAACTTATTGTAGTACAACTTTCCCTAGAAATCTCTTGACCAAATATGTCCCTTGCGCCATAAAACCAACCAAAATATTCTAAAATGTGAAATCGCATTTCAGAATGTTTTTTCAAAAGGTTCGATTCAAAAGGTATTGGAGAACAATACTTTAACTTTACGAAGCTCCTTGACTTAAGAGTTCGAATAAACGAACTACATTTTCTTATCCATTAGTCGTGAAGCTTTGAAAAGTTAAAGTGTGGTTCCCCAATACCTTTCGAATCTAACTTTTTGAAAAGATTTTTAAATTTGATTTCAAGGGGGAAAGAGTTGTATTACAATAAGTTCTCCAATTCAGCTTGTGTATAAATCCAACTGCACATTAGCACAGAAATATGCTGAATCGTGCATTTTTTATTCGAATACTGTAAGGATTTGAAACTAGTTCACCCATTCAATCTCAAGTCGTGAAGATTTGAAAAGTTGAGTTATTGTTCTCCGATGCTTTTTTAATTGACTCATTCCTTCCGTCTTACCATCAAGAAAACTTGGTGTTTTAATAACTCGTCTTCGTATCAGCCATTCTTAGGCACTCATCTACAAGATTTGATTGGAGAAAATCCCCATTCAAATCTTTTTGTATTTTTACGTTCTGTTGGGTTTTTACATCATCTAATTTTTTTCCAAGTTCAAAATGACTCATTAATCTATTTTATCAAAATCTTTCATAATTCAATCTTAAATTTCCAACCATCAAATTTTATGCATATGTAAATTAAATCATTAGTTATGCTGCAATCGATGGTCTTGTTTTTATCATCTGAATATTTGTATATTTTTTATTCTCATCTACAGATTTTACATGTTTTAAATCTATCTTTGTCTTGGGCTTGATTTTTTTTTTAATTTTGTACTTTTATTGGGTTATATGCTCTCTTGTGTTTGGATCAGCTTGTTCGTTTTTGGACCTCGCGCCATAAAACCCTAACATTCAATCCTTAGGTAGTCATCGGCATTTACTAATTGGTGAAGCCGTTCCATCATGCTATCGTTGCCTATTTTACCATACGCCAGGTTTTAAATTTGTCTACCTAAAAATATTTAACCTTCGATTTTTATAACTCTTCATCACATTTTCGAGACATTGGATCACCTTCCCACACGCTTCACTTATCTTTTTACCTTAATCGAGCTTAACGCATTTGTAATTCATCACTTTTTAAACTACTCTTTGGGCCATCGTGGCGTTATGGGTACGCCCACTGCAACCTGTTGCAGGCGGCGCAGGTTCGATTCCTCTCTGGGTGTAGCAATATTACTCCCCTGAATATGAATATACGCATTCCATATGATGATCTCCAACGAGTTGTCCGAGACATCGTTTAGAATGAATAGCAGCATGATTGGAATTCCGAAAATAACAAACTGCACGGAATCCAGCCCATTTCCTTTCGACCTTCTCAACCATCACGTCGAATAGACGTAATTTTAACAAGATTTCGCATCGAACACGTTTCACGCATATACATCTTTTGTTAGGAGAGAATGCCCCTGTGGCTCATGTGATTCCTTATAGCATCCATCATATTTTAATAGAATGGCCTATTTTAATCATCGCCGACACCTTTTTAGTTCTTCTAATTTAACATTGTGGGACTTGATTGGGAAAATCCCCATTCCAACATTAAAAATTTTACATGCTATTGGCTTTTTAAACTAGATTTTACTTTATCATATATTACTTGCATCATGAAATGCATCGTGTAAATATTCACTGCATCGATTATATATTGTACGTCGCGTTGCTGGACAACGTGTTTTAAACCATTATCTTGGATGCATGTTTAATACATATTAATTACTCATTCATCATGCTTTTAATGTTGGTCTGGTGATAATTATATCTTGAAATCTATTTTACCCTGCATTTGGCGCAACTTATCCAATTTTGAATATTGCGCCATAAAATCCAAAACAATCGACCTCCCTGTGTGTATTTCTGTCTTATGTGTTAGTAAAATTTCCTTGAATGTCCATTGCACACACAAAGTAGGCAACAAATGACTAAGATGGGGATACCCCATCTTAGTCATTTCTGTTCAAAAATAATTTTTAGCCTTTATTTTCCAACATGTTTTTCTTATCTTAAAAGCTTGTTTTTATCTGCATCATTTCAGTTATTTTAAAAACAGTCTCAATTCAACGCATTTCTTATGTTTTTTATATACCTTACCTTACTGTTTCACTTAAAAAAATAAAAAAATGCTTTCGTTTTTATTTACGTTATTTCCCTCTAAATGTCGGTATGCTTGCTAGTTTAATCCTTTTACGTCCCTTTTCAACCTCTAGGTGGTTCGACGAGATATTTCGTCCATCAAGATCTGACCAATTTTGCAAATGACGAGAAATCTCGTTATTGTCAGATATTACCGATGTTTTGATGACGAAATCAAGATCTGGTCTTTTTCTAATAACGAGATACCTCGGAGATCAAGATCTGGTCAGTTTTGCTAATGGCGAGATACCTCATCAAGACAACCACCATGAGGGTTAATTGAAGTTTATTCAGTCTTGAGGTTGGTGTGGCTTATCCATATTTGGATTTTGTGCCGTAAAACCTAAACCCCCAACATTTTGAATAAAACTTGAAAAAATTCTGATTTCAAGGGCACTGTTGGATTTTCTCTTAATGGTTTTATATCGCAATTTTCAATACAAATCTCACGGTTATTCAAAAAGTAGATATTTTCAGCTGTCGACTTCAACATCGAGTTTATCAGCTGGTTCAACAGTTACCGAGTTTAATCAGCTACGGCTTATTAAGCTTATCCTCCTACTGGCCATCCTTGTATCGTGATTGATCTCGTACGAATTAATCCTACAATTCACAGGCAAATCAATCCTACAATTCTACTTCGGTAGTGTTAACAATTTCCACACGCAACAACACAACTTGCGTCCCGTTTCGCAATCAGGTGGAAAAAAAAATAATTGTCATCAGAATTCTTGCTTGGGGAAGAAATCGTGTCCAATTTCACCCTACATTGAATTAAAACGGGGAAGAAACCAGTTTTCTTTTTGCTTTCTCCAGCCCAAATCCACGCTTTTTTGGAGACTGATCTTGAACTACGGGGAAGGGGAAAACAAGCATAATGAAACTAAGGACGGTCGACCACGTGATTTCTTACGTACTTGGCCGCTGACCAATGCGCGCTCGTGACGCGACTGGACGGACCAATCGCACGGCGTTCCGGCAAAGATGGCGCTTCCGGCGCGAGTTATCAACATAACTTTACCCGATAACTGAGAAATTTTCGCTGATTAAAAACAAAAGAAAACAAAAATCGGGAAAATATGACGGAATCGGCCAGCAGATAGGGACACTTCAAACTTAGTGATAACTCCGGAAGAATCAGTCGTTTTTTGGGGTCTCTGGTTTTCGTGTGGTTGCATCTCCCATCATCATGGCTATCACCGTGAGTCGAGCAAGAATTGGAGTGATTATTTTGGGATTTCTTGGTGTTCTGCTGCTTGTTATAGGAGTCGTAGCCCTGTCTATACTGCCGATGCTGTTCAAAATCAAATTGCAAGAGGTATTGTGCTTTTTTTTTACTGAAAATAATTTCTAAAACTGAGAACTTCTGTCTGAAAATCCTGTTAAACGAATTTTAGA